>CM060898.1:1757500-2312500 GCA_030762935.1 Hymenopus coronatus
TGTGTGTGTCAGTGTGTGTCTGTGTATTTGTGTGTGTGTCTGTGTATCTGTGTGTGTGTCTGTGTATCTGTGTGTGTGTCTGTGTGTGTCTGTGTATCTGTGTGTGTCTGTGTGTGTCTGTGTATCTGTGTGTGTGTCTGTGTATCTGTGTGTGTGTCTGTGTATCTGTGTGTGTGTCTGTGTGTGTCTGTGTATTTGTGTGTGTGTCTGTGTATCTGTGTGTGTGTCTGTGTGTGTCTGTGTATCTGTGTGTGTGTCTGTGTGTGTCTGTGTATCTGTGTGTGTGTCTGTGTGTGTCTGTGTATCTGTGTGTGTGTCTGTGTATCTGTGTGTGTGTCTGTGTATCTGTGTGTGTGTCTGTGTATCTGTGTGTGTGTCTGTGTATCTGTGTGTGTGTCTGTGTATCTGTGTGTGTGTCTGTGTATATGTGTGTGTGTCTGTGTATCTGTGTGTGTGTCTGTGTGTGTCTGTGTGTCTGTGTGTGTGTCTGTGTGTGTGTCTGTGTGTGTCTGTGTATCTGTGTGTGTCTGTGTATCTGTGTGTGTGTCTGTGTGTCTGTGTGTGTCTGTGTATCTGTGTGTGTCTGTGTGTGTCTGTGTATCTGTGTGTATGTCTGTGTATCTGTGTGTGTGTCTGTGTGTCTGTGTGTGTGTCTGTGTATCTGTGTGTGTGTCTGTGTGTGTCTGTGTATCTGTGCGTGTGTGTCTGTGTGTGTCTGTGTATCTGTGTGTGTGTCTGTGTGTGTCTGTGTATCTGTGTGTGTGTCTGTGTGTCTGTGTGTGTGTCTGTGTGTCTGTGTGTGTCTGTGTATCTGTGTGTGTGTCTGTGTGTGTCTGTGTGTGTGTCTGTGTATCTGTGTGTGTGTCTGTGTGTCTGTGTGTCTGTGTGTGTGTCTGTGTATCTGTGTGTGTGTCTGTGTGTGTGTCTGTGTATCTGTGTGTGTGTCTGTGTGTCTGTGTGTGTGTCTGTGTATCTGTGTGTGTGTCTGTGTGTCTGTGTGTGTGTCTGTGTATCTGTGTGTGTGTCTGTGTGTCTGTGTGTGTGTCTGTGTATCTGTGTGTGTGTCTGTGTGTGTGTCTGTGTATCTGTGTGTGTGTCTGTGTGTCTGTGTGTGTCTGTGTATCTGTGTGTGTGTCTGTGTGTGTCTGTGTATCTGTGTGTGTGTCTGTGTGTCTGTGTGTGTGTCTGTGTATCTGTGTGTGTGTCTGTGTGTGTCTGTGTATCTGTGCGTGTGTGTCTGTGTGTGTCTGTGTATCTGTGTGTGTGTCTGTGTGTGTCTGTGTGTCTGTGTGTGTCTGTGTATCTGTGTGTGTGTCTGTGTGTCTGTGTGTGTGTCTGTGTATCTGTGTGTGTGTCTGTGTGTGTCTGTGTATCTGTGCGTGTGTGTCTGTGTGTGTCTGTGTATCTGTGTGTGTGTCTGTGTGTGTCTGTGTGTGTCTGTGTATCTGTGTGTGTGTCTGTGTGTGTCTGTGTATCTGTGTGTGTGTCTGTGTATCTGTGTGTGTCTGTGTATCTGTGTGTGTGTCTGTGTATCTGTGTGTGTCTGTAGATGTGTTGTGTGTGTGTCTGTGTGTGTCTGTGTGTGTCTGTGTATCTGTGTGTGTCTGTGTGTGTCTGTGTATCTGTGTGTGTGTCTGTGTGTGTCTGTAGATGTGTTGTGTGTGTGTCTGTGTGTGTCTGTGTATCTGTGTGTGTGTCTGTGTATCTGTGTGTGTGTCTGTGTGTGTGTGTGTCTGTAGATGTGTTGTGTGTGTGTCTGTAGATGTGTTGTGTGTGTGTCTGTGTGTGTCTGTGTATCTGTGTGTGTCTGTGTGTGTGTCTGTGTGTGTGTCTGTGTGTGTGTGTCTGTAGATGTGTTGTGTGTGTGTCTGTAGATGTGTTGTGTGTGTGTCTGTAGATGTGTCTGTGTGTGTGTGTCTGTAGATGTGTTGTGTGTGTGTCTGTAGATGTGTTGTGTGTGTGTCTGTGTGTGTCTGTAGATGTGTTGTGTGTGTGTCTGTGTGTGTGTCTGTAGATGTGTTGTGTGTGTATCTGTAGATGTGTTGTGTGTGTGTCTGTGTGTGTCTGTAGATGTGTTGTGTGTGTCTGTGTGTGTCTGTAGATGTGTTGTGTGTGTCTGTGTGTGTCTGTAGATGTGTTGTGTGTGTGTCTGTGTGTGTCTGTAGATGTGTTGTGTGTGTCTTTGTGTGTCTGTAGATGTGTTGTGTGTCTGTGTGTGTCTGTAGATGTGTTGTGTGTGTTTCTGTGTGTGTCTGTAGATGTGTTGTGTGTGTGTCTGTAGATGTGTTGTGTGTGTGTCTGTAGATGTGTTGTGTGTCTGTGTGTGTCTGTAGATGTGTTGTGTGTGTGTCTGTGTGTGTCTGTAGATGTGTTGTGTGTGTGTCTGTAGATGTGTTGTGTGTCTGTGTGTTTCTGTAGATGTGTTGTGTGTGTGTCTGTGTGTGTCTGTAGATGTGTTGTGTGTGTCTGTAGATGTGTTGTGTGTGTATCTGTAGATGTGTTGTGTGTGTGTCTGTAGATGTGTCTGTGTGTGTGTCTGTAGATGTGTTGTGTGTGTGTCTGTAGATGTGTTGTGTGTGTATCTGTAGATGTGTTGTGTGTGTGTCTGTAGATGTGTTGTGTGTGTGTCTGTAGATGTGTTGTGTGTGTGTCTGTGTGTGTATCTGTAGATGTGTTGTGTGTGTATCTGTAGATGTGTTGTGTGTGTGTCTGTGTGTGTGTCTGTAGATGTGTTGTGTGTGTCTGTAGATGTGTTGTGTGTGTGTCTGTAGATGTGTTGTGTGTGTGTCTGTGTGTGTGTCTGTAGATGTGTTGTCTGTGTATCTGTGTGTGTGTCTGTAGATGTGTTGTGTGTGTGTCTGTAGATGTGTTGTGTGTGTGTCTGTGTGTGTCTGTGTATCTGTGTGTGTGTCTGTGTATCTGTGTGTGTGTGTCTGTAGATGTGTTGTCTGTGTATCTGTGTGTGTGTCTGTAGATGTGTTGTGTGTGTGTCTGTAGATGTGTTGTGTGTGTGTCTGTGTGTGTCTGTGTATCTGTGTGTGTGTCAGTGTATCTGTGTGTGTGTCTGTAGATGTGTTGTGTGTGTGTCTGTAGATGTGTTGTGTGTGTGTCTGTAGATGTGTTGTGTGTGTCTGTAGATGTGTTGTGTGTGTGTCTGTAGATGTGTTGTGTGTGTGTGTGTCTGTAGATGTGTCTGTGTGTGTGTGTGTCTGTAGATGTGTCTGTGTGTGTGTCTGTAGATGTGTCTGTGTGTGTGTGTGTCTGTAGATGTGTTGTGTGTGTGTGTGTCTGTAGATGTGTTGTGTGTGTGTCTGTAGATGTGTCTGTGTGTGTGTCTGTAGATGTGTCTGTGTGTGTGTGTGTCTGTAGATGTGTTGTGTGTGTGTGTGTCTGTAGATGTGTTGTGTGTGTGTCTGTAGATGTGTTGTGTGTGTGTGTGTCTGTAGATGTGTTGTGTGTGTGTCTGTAGATGTGTTGTGTGTGTGTGTGTCTGTAGATGTGTTGTGTGTGTGTGTGTCTGTAGATGTGTTGTGTGTGTGTGTGTCTGTAGATGTGTTGTGTGTGTGTGTGTCTGTAGATGTGTTGTGTGTGTGTGTGTCTGTAGATGTGTTGTGTGTGTGTCTGTAGATGTGTTGTGTGTGTGTGTCTGTAGATGTGTTGTGTGTGTGTCTGTAGATGTGTTGTGTGTGTGTGTGTCTGTAGATGTGTTGTGTGTGTGTCTGTAGATGTGTTGTGTGTGTGTGTGTCTGTAGATGTGTTGTGTGTGTGTCTGTAGATGTGTCTGTGTGTGTGTCTGTAGATGTGTCTGTGTGTGTGTGTGTCTGTAGATGTGTTGTGTGTGTGTGTGTCTGTAGATGTGTTGTGTGTGTGTCTGTGTGTGTCTGTGTATCTGTGTGTGTGTCAGTGTATCTGTGTGTGTGTCTGTAGATGTGTTGTGTGTGTGTCTGTAGATGTGTTGTGTGTGTGTCTGTAGATGTGTTGTGTGTGTGTCTGTAGATGTGTTGTGTGTGTGTCTGTAGATGTGTTGTGTGTGTGTGTGTCTGTAGATGTGTCTGTGTGTGTGTGTCTGTAGATGTGTCTGTGTGTGTGTCTGTAGATGTGTCTGTGTGTGTGTGTGTCTGTAGATGTGTTGTGTGTGTGTGTGTCTGTAGATGTGTTGTGTGTGTGTCTGTAGATGTGTCTGTGTGTGTGTCTGTAGATGTGTCTGTGTGTGTGTGTCTGTAGATGTGTTGTGTGTGTGTGTGTCTGTAGATGTGTTGTGTGTGTGTCTGTAGATGTGTTGTGTGTGTGTGTGTCTGTAGATGTGTTGTGTGTGTGTCTGTAGATGTGTTGTGTGTGTGTGTGTCTGTAGATGTGTTGTGTGTGTGTGTGTCTGTAGATGTGTTGTGTGTGTGTGTGTCTGTAGATGTGTTGTGTGTGTGTGTGTCTGTAGATGTGTTGTGTGTGTGTCTGTAGATGTGTTGTGTGTGTGTGTGTCTGTAGATGTGTTGTGTGTGTGTCTGTAGATGTGTTGTGTGTGTGTGTGTGTCTGTAGATGTGTTGTGTGTGTGTCTGTAGATGTGTTGTGTGTGTGTGTGTCTGTAGATGTGTTGTGTGTGTGTCTGTAGATGTGTCTGTGTGTGTGTCTGTAGATGTGTCTGTGTGTGTGTGTGTCTGTAGATGTGTTGTGTGTGTGTGTGTCTGTAGATGTGTTGTGTGTGTGTGTGTCTGTAGATGTGTTGTGTGTGTGTGTGTCTGTAGATGTGTCTGTGTGTGTGTCTGTAGATGTGTTGTGTGTGTGTGTGTCTGTAGATGTGTTGTGTGTGTGTCTGTAGATGTGTTGCGTGTGTGTGTGTCTGTAGATGTGTCTGTGTGTGTGTGTGTCTGTAGATGTATCTGTGTGTGTGTCTGTAGATGTGTCTGTGTGTGTGTGTCTGTAGATGTGTTGTGTGTGTGTCTGTAGATGTGTGTGTCTGTGTATCTGTGTGTGTGTGTCTGTGTATCTGTGTGTGTGTCTGTGTGTGTCTGTAGATGTGTTGTGTGTCTGTGTATCTGTGTGTATCTGTGTGTGTGTCTGTGTATCTGTGTGTGTGTGTCTGTGTATCTGTGTGTGTGTCTGTGTGTGTCTGTAGATGTGTTGTGTGTCTGTGTGTGTATCTGTGTGTGTGTCTGTGTATCTGTGTGTGTGTCTGTGTATCTGTGTGTGTGTCTGTGTGTGTCTGTAGATGTGTTGTGTGTGTGTCTGTAGATGTGTTGTGTGTGTGTCTGTGTGTGTCTGTAGATGTGTTGTGTGTGTGTCTGTGTGTGTCTGTGTATCTGTGTGTGTGTCTGTGTGTGTCTGTGTATCTGTGTGTGTGTCTGTGTGTGTCTGTGTATCTGTGTGTGTGTCTGTGTGTGTCTGTGTATCTGTGTGTGTGTGTCTGTAGATGTGTTGTGTGTGTGTCTGTGTGTGTCTGTGTATCTGTGTGTCTGTGTGTGTCTGTGTATCTGTGTGTGTCTGTGTGTGTCTGTGTATCTGTGTGTGTGTCTGTGTGTGTCTGTGTATCTGTGTGTGTGTCTGTGTGTGTCTGTGTATCTGTGTGTGTGTCTGTGTGTGTCTGTGTATCTGTGTGTGTGTCTGTGTGTGTCTGTGTATCTGTGTGTGTGTCTGTGTGTGTCTGTGTATCTGTGTGTGTGTCTGTGTATCTGTGTGTGTCTGTGTATCTGTGTGTGTGTCTGTGTATCTGTGTGTGTCTGTGTATCTGTGTGTGTGTCTGTGTATCTGTGTGTGTGTCTGTGTGTGTCTGTGTATCTGTGTGTGTGTGTGTGTCTGTGTATCTGTGTGTGTCTGTGTATCTGTGTGTGTCTGTGTATCTGTGTGTGTGTCTGTATGTGTCTGTGTATCTGTGTGTGTCTGTGTATCTGTGTGTGTGTCTGTGTGTGTCTGTGTATCTGTGTGTGTGTCTGTGTATCTGTGTGTGTGTCTGTGTGAATCTGTGTATCTGTGTGTGTGTGTATGTGTCTGTGTATCTGTGTGTGTGTCTGTGTCTGTGTATCTGTGTGTGTGTATGTGTGTGTATGTGTCTGTGTATCTGTGTGTGTGTCTGTGTCTGTGTATCTGTGTGTGTATCTGTGTGTGTGTATGTGTCTGTGTATCTGTGTGTGTCTGTGTATCTGTGTGTGTGTCTGTATGTGTCTGTGTATCTGTGTGTGTGTCTGTGTATCTGTGTGTGTGTCTGTGTGTGTCTGTGTATCTGTGTGTGTGTGTGTCTGTGTATCTGTGTGTGTGTCTGTATGTGTCTGTGTATCTGTGTGTGTGTCTGTGTATCTGTGTGTGTCTGTGTATCTGTGTGTGTGTCTGTATGTGTCTGTGTATCTGTGTGGGTCTGTGTATCTGTGTGTGTCTGTGTATCTGTGTGTGTGTCTGTGTGTGTCTGTGTATCTGTGTGTGTGTCTGTATGTGTCTGTGTATCTGTGTGTGTCTGTGTATCTGTGTGTGTCTGTGTATCTGTGTGTGTGTCTGTATGTGTCTGTGTATCTGTGTGTGTCTGTGTATCTGTGTGTGTCTGTGTATCTGTGTGTGTCTGTGTGTGTCTGTGTATCTGTGTGTGTCTGTGTATCTGTGTGTGTCTGTGTGTGTCTGTGTATCTGTGTGTGTCTGTGTGTGTCTGTGTATCTGTGTGTGTGTCTGTGTATCTGTGTGTGTGTCAGTGTGTGTCTGTGTGTGTCTGTGTATCTGTGTGTGTGTCTGTGTATCTGTGTGTGTGTCTGTGTATCTGTGTGTGTCTGTGTGTGTCTGTGTATCTGTGTGTGTGTCTGTGTATCTGTGTGTGTGTCAGTGTGTGTCTGTGTATCTGTGTGTGTCTGTGTATCTGTGTGTGTGTCTGTGTGTGTCTGTGTATCTGTGTGTGTGTCTGTGTGTGTCTGTGTATCTGTGTGTGTGTCTGTGTGTGTCTGTGTATCTGTGTGTGTGTCTGTGTGTGTCTGTGTATCTGTGTGTGTGTCTGTGTGTGTCTGTGTATCTGTGTGTGTCTGTGTGTGTCTGTGTATCTGTGTGTGTGTCTGTGTGTGTCTGTGTATCTGTGTGTGTGTCTGTGTGTGTCTGTGTATCTGTGTGTGTGTCTGTGTGTGTCTGTGTATCTGTGTGTGTGTCTGTGTGTGCGTCTGTGTGCGTCTGTGTGTGTCTGTGTTAGTCTGTCTGTGTGTGTCTGTGTGTGTATCTGTGTGTGTGTCTGTGTCTGTGTCTGTGTGTGTGTGTGTGGACAACATAGGCCAAAAATGAAATGTCTGTTAAATACTAAACTTGGTATTTAAGTTGATTATCTTGCAAGGATGCGACACGCAGATTTTCACAGCTCTTCTTATATCTTCGGAGGAGACGTAAAGCCGTTAGTCCCGTGTCTAAGATTTCGTTTCGTACTTGGCTTACCCTCTCCGAGTTTAGGACTGACACTTCCCTAGGAGTTGCAAGCGGATGTCTAGAGGTCAGAAGTCTGTCGGGAGGCAACGGCACGAAACCAAAGAATGGAGAACCAGGCCCGTATCCAGGCATGAGCGTGAGGAGGTGGATGATATGTAGGAGTGACACTCCCCTAGGAGTTGCAAGCGGATGTCTAGAGGTCAGAAGTCTGTCGGGAGGCAACGGCACGAAACCAAAGAATGGAGAACCAGGCCCGTATCCAGGCATGAGCGTGAGGAGGTGGATGATATGGACTGACACTCCCCTAGGACTTACAAGTGGATGTCTAGAGGTCAGAAGTCTGTCGGGAGGCAACGGCACGAAACCAAAGAATGGAGAACCAGGCCCGTATCCAGGCATGAGCGTGAGGAGGTGGATGATATGGACTGACACTCCCCTAGGACTTACAAGTGGATGTCTAGGGGTCAGAAGTCTGTCGGGAGCCAACGGCACGAAACAACAGAATAGAGAACCTGGCCCATCGCCAGACATGAGCGTGAGGAAGTGGATGATATGTAGGAGTGACACTCCCCTAGGACTTGCAAGCGGATTTCTAGAGGTCAGAAGTCTGTCGGGAGCCAACGGCACGAAACAACAGAATGGAGAGCCTGGCCCGTCGCCAGACATGAGTGTGAGGAAGTGGATGATATGTAGAACTGACACTCCCCTAGGACTTACAAGTGGATGTCTAGAGTCAGAAGTCTGTCGGGAGCCAACGGCACGAAACCACAGCATGGAGAACCTGGCCCGTCGCCAGACATGAGCGTGAGGAAGTGGATGATATGTAGGAGTGACACTCCCCTAGGACTTACAAGTGGATGTCTAGAGGTCAGAAGTCTGTCGGGAGCCAACGGCACAAAACAACAGAATGAAGAACCTGGCCCATCGCCAGACATGAGTGTGAGGAAGTGGATGATATGTAGAACTGACACTCCCCTAGGACTTAAAAGCGGATTTCTAGAGGTCAGAAGTCTGTCGGGAGCCAACGGCACGAAACAACAGAATGGAGAGCCTGGCCCGTCGCCAGACATGAGTGTGAGGAAGTGGATGATATGTAGAACTGACACTCCCCTAGGACTTACAAGTGGATGTCTAGAGTCAGAAGTCTGTCGGGAGCCAACGGCACAAAACAACAGAATGAAGAACCTGGCCCATCGCCAGACATGAGTGTGAGGAAGTGGATGATATGTAGAACTGACACTCCCCTAGGACTTGCAAGCGGATTTCTAGAGGTCAGAAGTCTGTCGGGAGCCAACGGCACGAAACAACAGAATGGAGAGCCTGGCCCGTCGCCAGACATGAGTGTGAGGAAGTGGATGATATGGACTGACACTCCCCTAGGACTTACAGTTGGATGTCTAGAGGTCAGAAGTCTGTCGGGAGCCAACGGCACGAAACCACAGAATGGAGAGCCAGTCCCGTATCCAGGCATGAGCGTGAGGAGGTGGATGATATGGACTGACACTCCCCTAGGACTTACAAGTGGATGTCTAGAGGTCAGAAGTCTGTCGGGAGCCAACGGCACGAAACCACAGAATGGAGAGCCTGGCCCGTCGCCAGACATGAGCGTGAGGAGGTGGATGATATGTAGGAGTGACACTCCCCTAGGACTTACAAGTGGATGTCTAGAGGTCAGAAGTCTGTCGGGAGCCAACGGCACGAAACCACAGAATGGAGAGCCTGGCCCGTCGCCAGACATGAGCGTGAGGAGGTGGATGATATGTAGGAGTGACACTCCCCTAGGACTTACAAGTGGATGTCTAGAGGTCAGAAGTCTGTCGGGAGCCAACGGCACGAAACAACAGAATGGAGAGCCTGGCCCGTCGCCAGACATGAGCGTGAGGAGGTGGATGATATGGACTGACACTCCCCTAGGACTTACAAGTGGATGTCTAGAGGTCAGAAGTCTGTCGGGAGCCAACGGCACGAAACAACAGAATGAAGAACCTGGCCCGTCGCCAGACATGAGTGTGAGGAAGTGGATGATATGTAGAACTGACACTCCCCTAGGACTTGCAAGCGGATTTCTAGAGGTCAGAAGTCTGTCGGGAGCCAACGGCACGAAACCACAGAATGGAGAGCCTGGCCCATCGCCAGACATGAGCGTGAGGAAGTGGATGATATGTAGGAGTGACACTCCCCTAGGACTTGCAAGCGGATTTCTAGAGGTCAGAAGTCTGTCGGGAGCCAACGGCACGAAACAACAGAATGGAGAGCCTGGCCCGTCGCCAGACATGAGTGTGAGGAAGTGGATGATATGTAGGAGTGACACTCCCCTAGGACTTGCAAGCGGATTTCTAGAGGTCAGAAGCCTGTCGGGAGCCAACGGCACGAAACAACAGAATGGAGAGCCTGGCCCATCGCCAGACATGAGTGTGAGGAAGTGGATGATATGTAGAACTGACACTCCCCTAGGACTTGCAAGCGGATTTCTAGAGGTCAGAAGTCTGTCGGGAGCCAACGGCACGAAACAACAGAATGGAGAGCCTGGCCCATCGCCAGACATGAGTGTGAGGAAGTGGATGATATGTAGAACTGACACTCCCCTAGGACTTGCAAGCGGATTTCTAGAGGTCAGAAGCCTGTCGGGAGCCAACGGCACGAAACAACAGAATGGAGAGCCTGGCCCATCGCCAGACATGAGTGTGAGGAAGTGGATGATATGTAGAACTGACACTCCCCTAGGACTTGCAAGCGGATTTCTAGAGGTCAGAAGTCTGTCGGGAGCCAACGGCACGAAACCACAGAATGGAGAGCCTGGCCCATCGCCAGACATGAGCGTGAGGAAGTGGATGATATGTAGGAGTGACACTCCCCTAGGACTTGCAAGCGGATTTCTAGAGGTCAGAAGTCTGTCGGGAGCCAACGGCACGAAACCACAGAATGGAGAGCCTGGCCCATCGCCAGACATGAGCGTGAGGAAGTGGATGATATGTAGAACTGACACTCCCCTAGGACTTGCAAGTTGATGTCTAGAGTCAGAAGTCTGTCAGGAGCCAACGGCACAAAACAACAGAATGAAGAACCTGGCCCATCGCCAGACATGAGTGTGAGGAAGTGGATGATATGGACTGACACTCCCCTAGGACTTAAAAGCGGATTTCTAGAGGTCAGAAGTCTGTCGGGAGCCAACGGCACGAAACCACAGAATGGAGAGCCTGGCCCATCGCCAGACATGAGTGTGAGGATATAGTGATATATAGTTTTGAAATGTGATGTGTTACAATCACATGACATCTCTACATCTCTGTAACAAAGTTTTGTTAAAAAGGTTATTCTTCTATTTACTTCATGCTAATTGAGAAAAAATTAGCAGAAATAGTTTTATTTCTTGCTTTATTGTAAGTAGAAGCGAAATAAGGGAGTAGCATAGGTTAAAGTGAAAGCCAAAAGCTGGTTGCTATGTGACTGATGTTCCTTTGTTTGTACGGACACGAGTTGACAAATTCCCGTATGAGAAAAGTACAAGTTTTTAAAGCTGAAACCAATTACATGAGATATCTCAAAAAGGGTCAGCTCCACGAGAAAAATGTATATTACATAAACTGTGTGTTTTAATGTGCTCTACATTTTTTGTGTGCTAAGTTTTTGTCTATCTCCAACGGTTTAGCAGTTATGCAAAATTCCGTAAAATTCATTCATAATAAAATAGTCTTCAGAGGCTATTCCCAGAAAATTAAAGATATACATTTTATTTGGTAGGTAAATGTCTTTAATATACGATATTTTAATGAAAACGTTAGAGCCAGTTTTAAGAAAATCAAAATGTTTGAAAAAAGTTGCATGTAAAGGGTAGTTGGGGTTGTGGAAATTTTCTTGAAAATCTTCGTGTCGCATCCTTGGAGGATACTAAACTTATATACCAAGTTTGATATTCAACCGTCTTTTCGTTTTTGAGCTATGCTGCCCACAGACACCTACGGACCTTTTTTCTGAAAATGCTTTTTTTGGATTCAGGAGGACCCAAAACATGTATTTCCGGTGAAATCTCGGTATCGAATTTTTGGGTGGAGTGCAATACCTTCTCTATACACTATGTACATAGTGCGTGTAGAGAAAGTAAAAATGTATGTCATATAAATTATGTGTTTTAACGAGATCTACATTTTTTGTATAGTAAGTTTTTGTCTATCTCTTACGGTTTATACAAAATTCATCCAGAATAAAGAAGTTTTGAGAAGCTATTCCTAGCAAATTCAAGATAAACATTTCCTTTGTGATGAAAGTAGCATTTTAATCAAAACATTTTCAAAAATGTTTCCATTTAATGCGTAGTTTTGGGTGGGGGGATTTTATTGGAAATGTTGGTGTCGCATCCTTGGAAGATGATAAACATAAATAGCAAGTTTGGTATTTAACGGTGTTTTAGTTTTTGAGTTGTGCTGTCCACAGACATATGAACGTTTTTCTAAAAATGGTGTTTTTGAACTGAGGGGACCTAAAAAGATGAAATGTTGGTATTACGTGTAGAGAAAGTAAAAACGTTACACAGCAACTTACTGATGTTGACTGAACGCTGACCTATCACCACACTGAGTGATGATAGCATGCTGATGATTATACACGTCTTCATCCTGCCGCACTCTGTCATGATGTGGCATTTGTTTCATTGCAGGTTGTCATGGTTTCCTAACATAAACACACTACATTATTGACAAATGATCGATCAGGTCCAACGACACCCTATCCACAAATAAATAGTCGCATTATTTCATTCACGTTCTTCTTTTGTTCACATTGTCACTTTAAATGCAAAATGATGTTACTAGTTTCTTATGTTTAGCTTTCTTTATCGATTATGCAACACATTATTGTAAAAAATCTGATGTGATACAATCACATGACTTTCTCTGCAACAAATCATTGTTAAAAAGCTTATGCTTCGATTTACTTCATGATAATTGAGAAAAAAATATAGCAGAAACAGTCTTATTACTTGCTTCCTTATAAGTAGAAGCGAAATAAGGGAGTACCATAGGTTAAAGTGATAGTCAAAAGCTGGTTGCTATGTGACTGAAGTTCCTTTGTTTGTATGGACACGAGTTGACAAATTCCTGTATGAGAAAAGTATAAGTTTTCAAAGCTGAAACCAAAAACAAGGAATATCTCAAAAACGATCAACTCCACGAAAAAAAAAATTATGTAACCTAAATTGTGTGTTTTAATGTGTTCTTTATTTTTTGTGAGGTAAGTTTTTGTCCATTTCTTACGGTTTAGCAGTTATGCAAAATTCATCCAGAATAAAGCAGTCTTCAGAGGCTATTCCCAGAATATTCCCTATTGTCAGGTAAATATCTTTAATATACCATATTTTAATCAAAATCGTTAGAGCCATTTTTGAGAAAATCAAAATTTTCGAAAAAAGTTCCATGTAAAAGGTAACTGGGGGTGGGGGTATTTTTCTTGAAAATCTTCGTGTCGCATCCTTGGAAGATACCAAGTTTAGTGTTCAACGGTCGTTTCGTTTTTGAGCTGTGCTGTCCACACACACACACATACACACGGACAAATTTCTTTTTGTGTGCAATACAATACACTATGTACATAGTACGTATAGAGAAAGTAAAATGTACATATCGTCAAAACATACAATTCATGTCAAATACCTTTTACTTTCTCTATACGTACTATGTACTTAGGTATAGAGAAACTAATGCATTCCATCCAAAAATTCGATAACGAGATTTCACCGGAAATGCATGTTTTGGGACCCCCTGAATCCAAAAAAAAAATCATTTTTACAAAAAGGTCCGTGTGTGTCTGTCTGTCTATGGACAGTATAGCTCAAAAACGAAAAGTCCGTTAAAAACCAAAATTGGTATTTAGGTTTGGTATCTTCCAAGGATGCGACACGAAGATTTTCAAGAAAATCCCCCCACCCCCAACTAGCCTTAAATGGAACTGTTTTCGAAAATTTTGATTAAAATATCGTATATTACCGATTTTTTTTTATTGTTTCATTTATATAGCCCCCTTTAACATCTAAGGTGATGTCGGGGGCTTTGCATTTGAAACAACTCCTTGTCTGTAGGTTCTTTACGTTGGTTTGAATCGTTTTAATTTTCTCAAACACACACACATTCTCTCTCACATACATACTTCCAGACTCTGTGGGGATAGGGAATAAATCTGGCTAGAGAAAAATTCCCCGCCACAGTCGGGATTCGAACCCGCTGACCACTCGACCACGGAGGCAGTCTACAGATGTTTACCCGGCAAATAACATGTATATCTTGAATTTTCTGGGAATAGTCTCTCAAGACTACTTTATTCTGGATGAATTTTGTATATCTGCTAAACCGTTAGAGATGGATAAAAACTTACTGCACAGAAAATGTAGAGCACATTAAAACACACAAGTTATATTACATACATTTTTTTCGTGGAGGAGATCGTTTTTAAGGTATTCGTTGTTTTTGGTTTCAGCTTTGAAAAACTTACACTTTTCTCGTGTAGGAATTTGTCAACTCGTGTCCATACAAACAAAGGAACTTCAGTCACATATCAACCAGCTTTTGACTGTCACTTTAACCTATGCTACTCCCTTATTTCCCTTCTACTTACAAGGAAGCAAGTAACAAGACTTTTTCTGATTAGTATGAAGTAAATAGAAGCCTAAACTTTTAACAATAATTTGTTGTAGAGATGTAGAGAAATTCATGTGAATGGTACACATCAGATTTTTTTTTTTTTTTTTTTTTTATCCAAGGTGCACATTTTAGGACTAGAGTTTGCTTTTTGGCCTCAAAAGGATATTCATCTCCAAAATGCTGCTGCTGCTATAAATATTTCATCTGAACTTGTGCTGTGCTTACTCTGTATTTTATTGCTCTACTTTCGTAAGAATTCTTTTACTTGAATAATGTAACACGTTCATTATTTTGCATTTCTAGCAACTTTGCGTGTTCGCCGAGGTTCTATAACTATAATCTATATATAAAAATGAATCGCTGAAATGTATGTACGCGTATCACTTCCCAACGACTGCATCAAATTGAACAATTCTTTTTTTGTTGTGTTCGTTATTGTCACAAGGTTTGTGGAAATGAAAATGTTTAAAAATAGTATGGGAAGGTATTTAAAATCTTATATGAATAAAAACCGTGCTAAGTGAACGCATTTCAGTTAATGGCCGCCAGATGGCAGTGATAACACAAGTTATTTGTTGCTAAATGGTCGTAGTATTGCTATATATTTCCCTTCCCATTCAATGTTAAGGCAACGCACCAGTTTATCAAGACATTGACGCAACGCAGCAGTGAAATTCAAATACATTTTTATGTATTAACGGTCTTTTCTTTACTCCTATCGTTTAAAATAAAGAAGCAAAGAAGCTTTTCTGACGGCGACCACCTAGAGTAAGTACTTATTTTATTTGCCACTAGATGGCTATAGTAATATTTTTCCTCACTATCCAATGTTAAAGTAATGCAACAGTTTATCGAGATGAGATAATGCAGCAGTGAAATTCAAATATATTTTTATTTATTAACTGTCCTTTCCTTGTTCCTATCGTTTCTAATAAAGAAGCTTTCCTAGCAACAAATACCTAAAATATGTACTTATTATTTGCCACCAGATGGCCGTAGTTCCTACTGCTCTATTTTTCGTCTTCAATGCTAAGGGAATGCACCCGGTTATGGAGACAATGACGCAAGCTAACCGTGAAAATCAAATATATTTCTTATGTGTTAACCATCGTTCCCTTGGTCACATTGTTTAAATAAAGAAATAAGTATCTTTTTGTTGTAATTCTTTAAAATGAACAAGTTATAAACAATGCACAAAACCCTCTTGGAATCTGAAAATGGCGGAGAAATAACGGGATCCGTTTAACATCCTATTGCAGATGTTTGTTATTTGACTTGTTGTGTGTGTGTGTAACGCCCGCTTTAACTAGTTACGGCACCGCAGGCGGTATTTGACGTTATGTGGTACATGAGCTAGCCGCGTCACCATCACAGTACAATTGCGGTGCTCTTAATACATTTGATCAAGTTATAATTTGGGTTAAATGGAGACATTTAAAACGCACAAAGCTGTCATCAAATAAAAGCTTATCAAGTGCCCTACCAGATCTACTTGCTCTTTAGTTATGTCATTGTTAGACTTAGAATTGGCTGTTTTGACAGAAGAAAGAAAACAGTAGGAGTAAAGGAAGAAGCATGAATGTTAATTTGTGACTTTCTCCTTAATGTAATTCATGACCTATGCCAGCGTTTACCCGCCACACTATGGATGCGCTGCCATTACTTTTTTTTTTTTTTTTTTGGTAGTGTTTAACTACTTGTGGCAACGCAGGCGGTGACTCTGATGATACATGAATGAAGATGGAATATCGGGCTGGGGAAACCGAAGAAAACTCGACCACCACAAATCTCACATATGGTCGCTTGGGATTGAACCCGAGCCGTCTAGGTGGGAGGCGAGTAGTCCACCACTCGGCTACTTCTATTACTATTATTATGCCAAGCTATTTGTTTCTCTCCGGAAGGAAAATTGTACATCACAAGGCATTACAAATTATTTAATTGTAATTTTATTTCATTGCATGATCGTACTGTAAACGGAAGATTTTGTCCGTTAGGTGCACCACCCGTGCGGGCAGCTGGTATTTATCTAAAATACAAAGTAAATAAGGTACATTAATACTTCACGCTATGAACACTTTACACATTTACCTCAGCATCTGTCTTCTGTTTCGCGGTTTGAGTTGAAGAGACGATCAAGATGATAGACAACCTATGGGCTAGGGTCCCGGGCCTCTCAATGAAAACATTTTTTTTTTTTTTTTGCTTTATTTCTCAACATAATCTCCAGAAAGGCTAATACATTTGTCATATCGGTGTTCTAATTTAATTTAACCATCCCTGTAGTGCAATTTATCAAGGTCATCTAAATAGCTCTTTACTGTATCAATGATCTCCTCGTTCCTGTGAAATCTTCGTCCTCCAAGACATTTTTTGAGGTTTGGGTACAGGTGGTAGTCACTGGGTGCTAGATCTGGCGAATAGGGTGGATGTTCAAGCAGTTCCAACTTTAATTCACACATTTTTCCCATTGCAACTGAATGATGGACCGGAGCATTGTCGCGATGAAACAAGATTTTTTGTTGTTGTTGTTGTTGTTGAAAAATGAGGTGTTTTTCTTTTCACCTCATCACTCAAACGTTGCAGTAAGCTTGCGTAGTAGTCACCAGTGATACTTTTACCCTTTTCCAAGTAATCAATAAAATAATTCCCTGTGCATCCCAGAAAACTCTTGCCATAACCTTGTTAGCTGACAAAATTGACTTTGCCTTATTTGGAGTTGGTTCACCTGGCGCAATCCACTGTTTTGACTCTGATTTACTTTCTGGAGTGTAGTGATGTATCCAAGTTTTGTCGATGGTATTTTTACGGTAGAGCTCCACATTCTTAACAGAAACAGCTTTTCTTTGCAACTTTTGATCAGGTGTCAACAAACGCGGCACCCATCTTGCACAGACCTTGTGAAAGCCCAAAACATTACTTAAAATATTACCTGCACGTTCTTTTGATATGTTTACAGCCTCTGCTATCTCAAACAACTTTAATCTGCGGTCTTCCAGTACTAAGCGATGAATTTTTTCAACGATCTCTGGAGTTGTCACTTCTACAGGACATCCAGAGCGAGGCTCATCACACCCGTTTTTCCAAATCCTCCAGTTTAGTGAAATTGTAAAGTTTTCTTGTTTAAAATGCTGTCATTGGAAAACTAAACAACCTATTGACCTGTAACTATGGATAGCGGGACTTATCAGCCAACCCTCTTTGCTACAGCATAACATGTATTAAGGGTTAGCTCGCCGCTGAAGAAAGCAGAGTGGACCGTGGCCTGAGCACCTGGATTTCGGAGAGCTAGATCCAGTGGCATTATCCAGCATTATGGTCAAGCTGTTGAGGGTTCAGGCCTCCAAAGATACATATACTACTTTCTCTACACGTATATAGAGAAGGTATTGTATTGTACCAAAATATTAAATACTGAGATTTTACTGGAAATATATGTTTTGATGTCCCCTAGTAAAACATTTTTAGAATAAGGTTCGTGTGTATCTGTGTGCAGCAAAGCTCAAAAACGAAAATACCGTTAATACCAAACTTGGTATTTAACTTGGTATCTTCCAAGGATACGACACGAAGATTTCCAGGAAAACCTGCACACCCTAAAATACCGTTTACATGGAACACTTTTCTAAAAAGTGGATCTAACGATTTTTATTAAAATGCGTTATGTTTAAGACTTTTGTATAACTGGCAAACCGTAGGAGATAGACAAAAACTTACTGTATCAAAAATGTAGAGCTTATTAAAACTCACAATTTATGTGAAATAGTTGTTTTTTTTCTTTCTTTCTTTTCTTTTCTTTAAGGGTTAACCATTTTCCAGGTATTTCGGACGATTGGTTTCAATTTTAGGCACATACACTTTTCTCAAACTTTATTCTCGTTTGTTTAGTCCTGGCAAGGAAAGAGATTGGAATGTTAGTTGTTTGACATAGCGACTGGGTTTTAAAGGACGAGACTATCCCTTTAGCCTGTGCATTTATTTGTTTCGCTTCTACTTACAAGGGAGCAAGTAATAACACTATTTCTGCTAATGTTTATAATTAAGTAAACCAAGGAATAAGCTTCTTGAGAATATCAGTAGTCGTACGCTTTCACGGCTAACCCCCTCCCTCCAGCCGGACCAATTACCTGAGTATAAATAATGCCGCTATTTCAGCCAACAGAGAAATTCACGAGGAGCTGTCAACATGGCTACGGCAGCATCCGACGCATCTGAGGAAGTAGCACCTCCGTCAACACCGGTCGGGGCAAGCTCCGCCACCGCAGCCTCGCCGGTACTGCAACCGCAGTTACCGACACCTTCAGTGCCGTGGTACGGGGGGTCCCGGCATCTGCTCACCGCCGCGCAGGCTCGGTGGCCTTCTTGTTTGAGGGCCACCCGCATTGACTGCGACTGGTGACCAACGCCTTTGGTACGAGTGGACATGCGGACTTTGAAACTGCCTTGGCGTCAGGATTGACCTTATTAGGGCGATTCCTGGTCGTCGAGGCTAGCAGACAGGAATGCCACCGGCCCTGCCGACGCTGCTGTGCCTTTGGGCACACAGCTGACGTCTGCTCCTCGCCGCGGTGCCACTACTGTGGTACCAACACCACCACCGCCGAGTGCACTGGGTGTGATCTCTGCCGTCGCCGCCGGTTCTGTGCCACCTACCGTGGCACAGGACACTTCACCGGGCAAGCCCAGTGCCCTCTTTACCCCAGGAGCAGGCCACCAACACCACCAGCCCGGACTACACCACCGTCGACCACCATCATCGACACCACGCCACCTGTACACTTGATAGACGCAGCGACACGGGACGCCATTCAGGACCTTCACGCGGAGATCCTGAACGTCGGCGCTCGTTTAGCTGCCCTTGAAGAGCTGTGCAGTGGCTTCACCGAGAAACTACAGGACCTTCAAGCTGCCATCTCCACACTACAGTCCACCACCACTGATAGCCAGTGTCCAGTTGCAGCTTCAACAGGACCTACAGCCGCAGCAACTCCACCGAGCGGGCCCTCTCAAGGGGCCAATCACACAACGGGACTGTTCCAAGAACCGGCGCCGAGACTTGGCTTCTACGCGCAAGTCGAATGCGATGGAGAAGAACAGTTAACCAACACTTTCACCATCAAATTCCTTCATTCCTCTCCCCGAATCCTCCGCGGTGAAAGCCTGGGCTTCGGTCAAGTTTGGCTCCCGGCCCTTATTTCACCTCTCTGACTGCACCCTGCAGTCAGATAAAATATCACCTTGAATCCGCGGGTGCAATCATGCGGTACCGCCTCTCCTTACTTCCTTCTAATACCGGTGGGGGGGGCTTTTTAATCGGTATGCCCACATGGGAAACCCCGACACTCCGGGCTTGCCCGGGTCAGTCCTTAAGGTGGATTTTTCCACGAGTCAGTTGCGACCAAACCTTCACCGAGAAGACTTAGACCACGCCAGTGAAGATGTTCACCGCAGTCGTGAACGAAACGTCTGGACCTGAAAACTCCAGCAGACCATGGCTTCTGAGCTCGGAAAATTCTTCTAGTTATAATTTTTTAGTATACTTTGTTGCAGAGATGTAGAGAAAGTCGTAAGAATGGCACACATAGTTTTTTTTAAATGTTATAATGAGCCGTTTATATTTTGTTGTGTTACTCAATATGATTTATTCGTACTGGCTGTAATATACGATTAGCATGTAGGAAGAACGTTTGAATAACATTTTGAGACCGTTAGTTCACCTCGTCATCATTATTATTGTTTATTATTTAACTACAAATGTAATATTTCGCAATATGTGTAGAAAGTTAGCTTGAAGCAAGCTCAGACTAGTAGGGTGTTTATGAAACTTGGACGCTGCATAATTATTTGTTAAGGTAGAAAGTTGGTACTCCTTTATGTATGTGCGTACAACAGAGTAACAAGTGAAAGTGAAGTTTCTAATGTACAAGAAATGAGTTTTTCTCCATTGTATAAACGTAGTCACGAGGTATTTATAGTGCATTATGCGTAATAAGAACTGCATTATGGGACGCATAGACGCCAAGTTCGCGGGCTTTGTAACCAATAGGAATAAAACCGCCATGATACCATATTGTAAGCAGCAGTACTTAGTTACTCAGTTGTCAGATAGCCGCATAGTTGCAGGAAGTGTTAAGAAACAAAGTAAGGTCATTAATATGTAAGACAAAAGTGCTTGTCGCGATATCTTCACGTTCTACAAGTTAAAAGTGTGTTGTAAGTGTAGCTCCTAACTACCCCACCACCTTGAGCGAGTCAACTTCATACTCTCCTAGATTTGAGCTGAGGCGAGGCAACCAGCTACTACAAGTAATTAGGTAGGGGAGTATACACACAATAGGGAACGTCACAATTTGTATTTAAAACACTTCCTCTCGAAGGAGTTTCTGAAATACAGTGTTATGTACATGTCAAGTTAACTTCAAATTAACAACTATCTCTACCTCTACGAATTAAGAACTGTCACGAAAGTGAATTCATATCTACATGAGAGCCTTCTTTAAATAATACAATATCCGAAGTACAAAATACAACATCCCTCCAGAGTTTGCACTTATGAAGAAACGAACCTCACCAAAAGAAGACAGAATGACACCAAAAAGTAGGTTCATGAGCTCTCAAGTTCGGCGCTTAAATTGCCTTAGGATGTTACTCTGTGCGTTCTCCGTTTCTTGAAACAATGTGAATACTTATGAGGACGTTTAACAATTCACGTGTAAGAATTAGACAAGATGTTAAGACTGGTTGCCGATGTGCAGGTTCAAGACTAGAATAACGATCGGCAGAGCATGGGTTGGGATCCCGGTAAGGATCTCACTGGTGGTATTTACACTTCACATCACAACGTTTCTACAAGTTCTTCCCTAACGGCTCACAACGCCCAACAGAATGCTCTCACAACAATAGACTTTTCTCACTCCGCGCTTAATTATCTCGCGACTTACTCGAGTTTCACACTTTGCGCGCGCATTACTGCACATAGCTTCGCCGTGAATGTCTTCCAGAAAAGCGCGTGCTGCTCTGACCCCGCCCCGTTTACTCTTACAGGATAGGCGCTACTGTTGGTGCCCATCACTCGAGTCGCCTATGTGATCATTGTTGGCCCACGTGACCACCTGGGCGCCACAACTTGTGAAACATTATCTCTGACACCACTATTGAAAGTAATTTGTACTCGCTTCAGAAATGTTAACTAACAATAAGCCTGCTCTATGTTGTATTCTTTGAGAAAACTTCATACATCTTTGTATCGTGGGGTTCGTTATACCGACTCGTCCACTTGAATAAGAGGTGTGATAAAAAGAAGTTTTGTCTTTCTTAAACAATAATCATTCGTGTAAATGAGCTTTGTCCGCTTCAAAGTAATCGCTGTCACTCACTTTTCCTTGTGGTGTTGAGCGATTCTGTTTCTAGGTAGTATTCCTGCTTGTCTTGCGATTCGCCAACACTTTACTCCATCTTCAAGCAAAGTTTAATGCCAATTCAGCGAGCAGTGGAAACAACAATAAACTAAGTGTTTAGAAAATGCAATCATACATCGGCAACTTTAATACCTATAACATAAAAACTTCTCGTTTTTTGTCTTGATCACACCCCACATGAGCGGCAGTTTCCCCAAACTTACAAGCCCAATCATTTTAAACATTGCATTCTTTGGACTGCTGACATACAAATGAGGCATTCTTAATGAAAATGGGACACACTGGCTTCCCAATCCTGCGGTGTCCCTCAAACCCTTGTCAACGTTTACTCTCGCCATTGGTCAACACAATAACTTTCCGCTGCTTGACTTTTCAACCGCATAGAATCGTTGCAATTACTTTGATTTAAATATTATAACGGTCATCTGCAAAAGGGACCTTGGCCCGAAGGCGTCGTTCATTTTTGATAGTGTTTAACGCGCACTTTTACTACAAATGGACAATGACACTAATGAAATGAAGCTGGAGTGCCGGTGGAATGTGATGGCGGGAGAAACCAGCGAACCTGGACAAAACCCGCCCCTGCGTCGCTTTCAATTGGGATCAAACTCGGGCAGTCTAACCACTCGGCCACATGAAGTGCTGGAGGGTGATGCTGTCTGGAGCCGCTACTTCTCAATCAAGTAGCTCCTCAGTGCACCCGGACCAGATCTCCTGCTTGACAAACAGCCACCGCGCTCAGCACACGATTAAACATAGCTGAGAAAATGTCACCTGTTAAACACAGACACAGCAAATATCACACTTTTGCTGAAAATACGTTTGCTTTATAAAGTTGGGCCCACAGAAATCCAAAAAATGATGTAATATGAATGAAAAAGTCTGATGTGTTCCATTCACATGACTTTCTCTACATCTCTATAACAAGTTATTGTTAAAAAGCTTATGCTTCTATTTACTTCATGCTAATCGAGAAAAAATTAGCAGAAATAGTCTTATTACTTGCTTCCTTGTAAGTAGAAGTGAAATAAGGGAGTAGCATAGGTTAAAGTGATAGTCAAAAGCTGGTTGCTATGTGACTGAAGTTCCTTTGTTTGTATGGTCAGGAGTTGACAAATTCCTGTATGAGAAAAGTATAACTTTTTTAAAGTTGAAACCAAAAACAAGAAATATCTCAAAAATGGCCAACTCCATGAAAAAAATGTTTATAACAGTAATTGTGTATTTTAACGAGCTCTACAAATTTTGTATAGTACGCTTTTGTCTATCTCTTTCGGTTTAGCAGTTATGCAGAATTCGATTAAAAGAATCCAAAATAAAGAGGTCTTCAGAGGCTTTTCTCAGAAAATTCATGATATACATTTTATTTGGCATGTAAATATCTTAAATATAAGAGATTTTAATCAAAATTACTAGAGCCATTTTTGAGAAAATGAAAATGTTCGAAATTTTTTCCATGTAAAGGTTAGCTTGGGTTGGGGGGATTTTCTTGAAAATCTTCGTGTCGCATCCTTTGGAGATACCAAGCTTAAATACCAAGTTTGGTTTTTAACAGCCTTTTTGTTTTAGAGTTATGCTGTACACAGACACACGGACCTTTATTCGAAAAATACTTTTTTTGGATTCAGGGGGACTCAAAACGTGTATTTCCGGTGAAATCCTGGTATCAAATGTTTGGGTAGAATACAATACACTATGTACATAGAGAAAGTAAAGATAACAGTTATTGTAGTGTTTCGCGCCCCTTTACTCGAGTGACGACGATGTAATATCCGAGAACTTGGATACGAATTGTGCTCGAGTTGCTTGTTGCACGACACGTTACGTGACGCCACTTTCACTTAACTCAATCGATCAGCTCAACAACTCACAACTAAAACTACAGTTTGTTCCAAAAGTCACATCCTTCATGCTAATCAAGATAAACATGTCTTATTAATTGCTTCCTTGTAAGTAGAAGGGAATACATTAGGATAAAGTGATAGTCTCGTTCTTTAAAAGCCGGTCGCTATGTAAAACAGTTGAAATTCCAATTCCTGTGCTTTCCAGGAGTAAACAAACGAGAACAGAGAATAAAGACATGTTCCCGTTTCAGAAAAGTTGAAACGAATAACCTGGAATATCTCGAAAACGGCTAACTCTACAACAAAATTATACATCACATAAATTGTGTGTTTTAATGTGCTCTGCATTTTTTGCGTAGTAAGTTTTTTTATATTTCTTACGGTTTGCCAGTTATATCTATAAAAGTAATCCAGAATGAAGAGGCAATTCCTAGAAAGTACAATATATGGGTTTCGTTTGACATAAAAAGGTCTTAAACACGCGGTATTTTAATCAAAATCGTTAGTCATATTTGAGAAAATAAAAAATGTCTAAAAACGTCCCATTTAAAGAGCAGTTTGGGTTTGGTGGATTTTCTTGAAAATCTTCGTGTCGCAAGTTTGGTATTTGACTGTATTTTCGTTTTTGAGCTATGCTGTCCACAGACACACACACGGACATTTTTCTAAAACTGCTATTTAGAAATGCACCCAAAAATTCAATACTGATATTTCACCGGAAATATATGTTTTGGGTCTCCCTGAATCAAAGAAAAGCATTTTTGGAAAAAGGTCCGTGTGTGTGTGTGCGCGCGCGTGTCTGTGAACAGCATAGCTCAAAAACGAAAAGACCGTTGAATACCAAACTTGGTATTTGTTTGACATCTTCCAAGGATGTGACACGAAAATTTTCAAGCAAATACCCCACCCCAACTACCCTTTACACGGAAAAATTTTCGAAATTTTACGATTTTGATTAAAATCCCGGATATTAAATATACCTACATTCCAAATAAAATGTATATCTTGAATTTTCTGGGAATAGCCTCTGAAGACCTCTTTATTCTGAGTGAATTTTGCCGAATTTCACTTAACTGCTAAACAGTAAGAGATGGACAAAAACTTACAACACAGAAAATGTAGATCTCATCAAAGCACATAATTTATGTTCTTTACATTTTTGTTTTGGAGGTAACCGTTTCCGAGATATTCCTTATTATTGGTTCCAGTTGTGAAGTACTTATAGTTTTCTAAGACCGTAAGTGTCCATTTTTCTTTTGTAAGGAACTAAGTAATAAGAACATTCTGCTAATGTTTATCTCAATTGTGTAGAAAGAAGAATAATCTTATACAAGAAGTTTGTAGAGCAGCTAGAGAAAGTCATGTGAGAATAACACATAAGATTTTTCACCTTGTGAATTATTGACCAATAGCATTCTCTTTGAGCCACTGCTTCAGACCGTCCAGTCTGTGAACTCCGTTTATCTTTGCACTTTTTAAATTTCCTAAGAGTTTCTTTACATCCAAAGCGATTGATCTCCTTTCAAAACTTCACTAATTTGGTAGCGAAGGGATTTCTCTTTAAGCTCCTGACACACACCTCCATATGGACTTTGTTTCCAAGAGGTTTACCAATTTTCTGAAGTGATATAATTTTGCTCGTTAGACCTTCAAGCCGGCCCTCCTTTCTCATCTTGCATATCGTTGCCTTATTCTAACCGGTCGTATTGCGTCATCACGATAGTTCGCCTGCTCTCCGCTCAACTGCAGGACTGCACTCGCCTTGGCCGGCTTATAATTATCACGCGAGGAAAATGTACCTATTAATGTTAACGTCTAGTTATACTGTACTCTGTAAAAGACAAACAAATCAGGTGCTGTTCGTCTGCTCCTTTATTTCTCTCTCTCTCTCTCTGGGCTGCTGCTGCTACCTTTTGCATTTAGGCTTGTAAACATTCTTGTGCTCAATTCCTGACATGAGCCCCGGGTCCATTATTAGGCATTCGTCTTCTCTGGATAATAGAAAACCCCCAATCCTGGCAATTTACCCTAACCAAGATTCGAAATCGGGACCTCTTTAACATGAGACAGACTTCAGAAGCAACATTCAGAGACTGACTTGGTCACTTAAATGAAAATTAATTTTAAGTTCCATTTTTGCAACACATTTTGACATTATCATTTTTAAAGAAAGAAGTTACAGAAATTAAATGTTGTCGGTTGGTTACACTCAACAAAATGCTATGTTTGCGTGCTGCATTACCTAATGTTTTTCATGCGAAAATGGAAATGAGCATGCAAAATAACACAGGCATATAGAAAATTACATTATAGGAACCCACTGTTGGACGACGAGCAGCGTCCTTAGAAAATACATCCGTTGTCTCTTACTAGATGACAGTTAAATCCATCATTGACATAGGCAATTGAATCAACAATCTTGTGCTTATTTATAAAGATGGAGAAAAACGAGTTTCGTGCGGTGATTAAACACGTCTATTTAAAAGATAAGAGTCGACGTTCCGGACTTCCAGTAGAAGTGACTTCCTCCAAAATGATTGACAAAATCCAGGATATGGTTCTGAGTGATCAACAAATCAAAGTTCAGGAAATAGTAAAGGCAACAGGCATATTACAAAGTACAGTGTTGTCAATTGTTAAGTCTGAGAAGATGGATGCCGTGTTTGCTCTCAATGGAGAATAAAGACAGCCTTGTGATCAATTCTGAGGCGTTTCTGCGTAGATACATAACTGTGGACACACAAATGTATAGTCGAAACAGAGGGTTTTAAAGGTGAAATCTGCCTCTGTTTTTTGGGATGCACGCAGAATCATCTACATTGATTACTTGCAGAAAGAGATTGGTTTCCATCAAACACCTACACCTGTGGAATTACTACATCTACCATATTACTTGGCCCCCAGTGCCTTTTTATTCTTTTTTCAAAAAATGGCTCGGCGAACGACCAACGTCTAACAAAGAGGTCGATGCCTATTTGGAGGACCTTCTGAAACCCTACTTTATGGCAGTCTTAAAACAGTTGAGGAATCGTTGGTAAAAGTGTAACAAACTAAAAGGAGAAAAAAACATTGTTTTTCTCTCTTTTTCTATGAACTTATTGAATGCTTGTCGTAGATAATTGTTGTATTGCTAGAGTGTGTTTATTATGTTTTTTTTTTTTCAATACTAAAAAGTCTAGGTGCATATTTACCTGCTAGCTTTGGAAAAGAATCAAGTTGTCAATACAATCTGGAAAAGAAGTTCATTTTCTTGTAAGGTCTCAATGCGTAACCACACAACTCTTTGATTGTGACCGAACAACAATCCAACGTCACATTTATTTTAAAGCTGTATACTGACAGTACACCACTTGCTGAATTCACAGGACACAAATGCCATCTTCTGGCACTACACAACATCTGTCAAATTTATTGTTTTTCCAAGTTTTGGAAGTAAACAACAAAGGGTGGACATCTCTAGTTGAAGCAATATTTAATACAATCACAAGTTATTGTTGCAGTAAACAAGGTCATAACTTAATTTTGTTGTAATTTCCTGGTCTAAAACTGAAGCAGATGTTGACCAGACCTTGTTGTTTGTCTATAGCAGTTAATTCCACTCCATCAACTTATAAATAGGTGCACAGCAAAAAAATAGTGACAAGTATCAGAGATTATCCCACTGTGAACTTCATGTATTACATTCCGAGTCTCGCTGTTCTGGTATCATGGGACCTTGTATATTAACAAAAAGGTGTAGATGATGCATATCATGAATTTTTTAATATATTCAACTTTTGTTTTGAAACAGCCCCACTAAAAATAAGTTCACCAATTCAACAACCAATAAATAAATTGATAACTCCCAGTATTATAAATTCAAGCCGTAGAATCAAATTCCTAAGCAAAATGATGAGAACGGGAAAGGTAACAGAACAATTCAGAATCTATTATAAAAGATACAAATATATATATATATATATATATATATATATATATATATATATATATATATATATATATATATATATATACAGTGGCGGCTGCTGCTGCTGTGTAGGAGCACAAGAGCACATGAACCTCCAATATTTCTTAGTGGATCTCCTTTTTCTCTTTCAGGAAACATTTAATAAAATGCGCTATCCGGTGCCACTTGTTTAAATATACCGCGCTCTGCTCTCTTCAGATTGAACACAGCGAGAACCTGAGTATGTGGCAGCAACGCTTGTAGCACAGACCTCTTGTGCTAGCGTATAACTAACGTTTAGCAGCTCTGCGCTTGCGCGGCCAACAAAAGAGCTTGGAATTTTACAGCCACAAATGAGCACAGTGTGACCGTGCACATTAACACCTCCAGGGTTCTGTTTATCAGCGGGAGGTGCTGCTATCTTTGAGATTTAGTTGAAACTATCCGGAACTGCAACTGCAGTCTTTGTGAGACACGCTATTTTTCTTAGTATTTGCATTTTATACGAGAGTTAAGCTTAACAGAGAGTTAAGCAGTTCAAAACAGCAAACAACCTCAATGAAGGAACTTTTCCGCAAGTAACCGAGCTACTGTAGATTGTTATCATTACGACCATGACTACATCAGAACCAGAAATATGCTTTTCCACAATAAAAAGAATTAAAACCTTTACTAGAAGTACGATGAGTGAAGACCGACTTTCAGCGCAGGCAATGCTTGCTATTGAGAAGAAATTGGTCAACAGCATAAAATACTTTAATCACTGAGTGATAGAAAAGTTTGCTCATTTGAAAAACCGGCGCGTGGAATTTCTGTACAAATAAATTTTATGTTAATTGCATAATTTAAACAATATAAATATTATTCACTGTAAATACCATTCTTCACATGAACTGCATCAAAGGAGTTCACTCTTTCATCACCTCATATTGCTGTTAACTCTCGGAGACTAAGCAATTTAACATCTTTGCAATACTGGGTGGGTGACGATTTGTGTAACAAATTTATAATTCTTGTTATTAAGCACTATCATTGTTTCTAATATTACTAGATTTGATGTTGCGGTGACGGCGGTAGCAGTAGCGGCAGCGGTAAATTGCTGATTTTGTGAACACCTACATTTTTAATCCACGAGCCGCCACTATATATATATATATATATATATAAAGTGCTAATTGAAGCAAAAAACTACACAATGCGAATCTCATACAAAAATCTCAAAATAAATCTAAAACTATGTGGAATTTAATTAAACAAGAAATTAAGCAATAAAATTACATCCCAAGGAATATAAATCTTAAACATAATGGAGCCAATATAACTAATCCAGAACAAGTAGCTAATCTCTTTAATAACTATTACATTAATATGACCCAAAAAAAGTACATATGGAAACTTACAGAACGATTTCCCAGAATCAAATATATACCCGAACCAACGTAACAGCATATACTTAACCCCAGTCACAGAATCAGAATTGGTAAATGCAATTAAAAGCTTGAAATGTAAGAAATCCTGTGATATGGATGAAATTTCTGATAACCTTATAAAGAAATGCTATCAACATATAAAAGAACCCCTGTCACATTGTAAATCTCTCATTTTCAACAGGTGAATTTCCAAAAAAATTAAAGGTAGCAAAGGTTACACCTCTCTATAAAAAGGGAAACTATAGACCAGTATCGCAATTCTCTGTTTTCTCAAAAGTAATTGAAAAAGTAATGTATTTGAGACTTGCATCATTCCTTACAAAGCATAATATAATAACAGACAAACAACATGGATTCCGCAAAGACAAGTCAATAAACACAGCAATAGCAGGTTTTATAAAACCTGTACATGAATCCATGGATAAAAAAGAGGATAACATTGGTTTATTCTTAGATTTGTCAAAAGCATTTGATTTAGTTGATCATAGCATTTTACTGAAAAAGCTAGCAGCTATTGGCATATGAGGTATAGTAAATAAGTGGTTTGAGAGCTATTTAACTTCTCGTCAACAGATGATAGAAATTTCATACGTGCAAGAAAATCAAATAAAGTTACACTATATTTATCACCTAAGGTATCTGTACAATATGGGGTACCACAAGGGTCAATTCTTGGCTCAGTTTTGTTTCTGATATATATATATATATATAAATGATATAGGGCTTTGTTTAAAAAGTGGTTACCCAACACTATTCGCGGATGATACAAATATATTTATCTCTGATAATAATTTAAGATCCCTGCAATGTAAGGTAGAACAGACAACCCATGAAATGCTAAACTGGTTCAACGCAAACAGGTTATTAATAAATACAGAAAAAACAATGGCAATATCATTCCACCATAAGCAAAATACACATACTAGTTACCCCAGTATAAAATTCAAGGATAAACATATCATGTATACAGATAGTACAAAATTCTTAGCAGTATGGGTGGATGAGAATCTAAAATGGAATACACAACTTAGTAAATTAAACTACGCAATTGCACTACTTTAAAAAATTGCAGATATAAAGTCAGTCCTCTCATTATATCATGCACATTTTCATTTGGTTCTTCCCTTTGGAATAATATTTTGGGGAACTTCAAAAGGGGCTAAATCTACATTTAAAATACAAAAAGAGCAATTCGCATAATGCTACGTGTCAGCAAACAAACCAGCTGTAGACAGTTATTTAATAATTTGAAAATATTACCCCTACCATGCATCTATATATTCGAAACGTTATGCTACCTTAAAAGTAATATTAATATATATACCACAAACTCGGAGGTACATCACCATGATACAAGGATCATCTGCATATAATTACACACAATACAAGTCTATTTGGAAAAAGCTTTGTATACACAGGCCTTCAGTTATATAACAGTCTACCTGTTCACTTCAAGCAAATAACTGCACTGCATACATTTAGAGCTTATACCAAAACATTGTTTTTATAGTGTATCAGAATTTTATGAATGTATTAAAAGCTAAGTTATCTTCTAATGTATCTGGGTAATATCCTATAATTATTATTATAAAAAAAAAAATTTAGAGTTAAACATATGTAAATATTGTATATAGTGAATTTTTCTGTATTTTTGTAATATTTTGATATGTTCTATATCATGTAATTATGATCCACAGAACGAATATAATTACTACTGCTGCTGCTAAATGGCGAATTAGCAGCAGGTTTCTTATAAACTAGAGCAGGTTGACAATTTTATCTGCTTCTCAACATCTTTCAGAGTTGGAGATGTAACAAAGAATACAGAATCGTTGTGTTGATAATGTATAACATATGCCACTGAAATAAGTACACTAACATATGCGTTGTTTTTGCTTCTGCTATTAGAGAAACTACAAGCAAACACCATTATATTGGTTTAAAATTTACAGGCCAAATTTTCTACTTAATTGAACACGACAATATCTTTTTTGTTTGTGCACATTTAACTGACACAAGAGTGTAATATTGACTTCAAGAACCAAAATCCATAAGTAGCTATGTGAGGTGATGCGCACGAGAACACAATATTTGTTAAAGTCAGCCAACATGCATGAGGACAGGTTGCAAACGTGTGTCTGTCTCACATCATCTCACTTAGGGTGAGTTACCTGCACGAGGTTTTTCCTTTTCCTCAGAAGACGAATAACTTTAAGCTCTATGGACTCGACCAATTTCATTAATAGTCCAAAATGACCAACCACATTAAGCTTAAAAAAAAATCAAACAATTGAAAAACTAGTATCAACATAAGCTGTATGTGTAACATTGAAATTGAGTTTTATTTATGGATGTGTGACCCGACCAACCAGCACAGGGTACTACAAGCCTCTGCCCTAGGGGCAACCTCTCACAAGGTTGTTGAAGCTTGGGGCAGAGTCCCTTGGTTCTGCCAGTCCTGTTGAACCAGGACCCCCTGAAGATGGCAGTACAGTTACTTGCTGAAAGCTTGGACAGTAACCCTGGCTGTTAACCATAATTAACATAAGGTTGTGTTACAAGATGTCACTGTCACTTTGAGGTCTTCATCTTTTCCATGCAAAAAGTCATCTATGGTGTCCAAAGTGAAACACCAGTTTTTCTGAATTCTTTTACCAAATTTGCTTTTGACTTCATAATGATTGATGAACTTTCACTCCAGTCTTTATTGTACACACTGTTATGTTCTTCCTTGATTACTCGTAAATTATGTGTCATTTCCTCACTGAAGACTCATTCATTGCATCATCACCATACACTTGCATTATTTGCCTGTAAAATTCAATTGCTGGAACATTGTGAGCATTCAAAAAATGAATAACTTCTTTGGTAGTAGAAAAATATAACATCTGCATTCAAAAACTGGTACCACATGACAATAAATATGTTGACGTTAATAGTGGTTACGTTGAGAAATAGAGTAAGGTAGTGTAACTTTGTAAATAAAGTTTGGTGTTGATAACTTTCATTATTGTTTAATTAAGCCACATTGTCTGTCTGGGTGACTCGTATAACATTAAATAGTCATGTGTCTATTGACGTTAAATGAGTCACATAACTTTGTTAGGAAGTGTTCTAGTGTTAATGTACGTTATTTACTTTGTTTTTTTCGTAAATATTTATAGTTCTGGAAGAGACAAAATGTTTGTAAACAAAGAAAGAGTGCATTATTCAAGTAAAACGAGCGATAATAAGGAAATAGCTGTTCTCAAACAAAGGTGTATAGCATAAAAAAAAGACACAACTGAAAGAACCTGTAGGAATGTCGTTAAAAAGGATGAGGAAACAAAAACATCTAGGTTAAAGCAACTCAGTAGAATAGCGCAGCTCATTGTTCATTCTTTGCTCTTTAAGGGACACTTTTATTACAATCGGTGAGAAAGTTGTCCTCCAGACATCGTACAATTCACCTATTACTAGAACACAGTATGTACTGTTACCAAAACTACATTTTCACACTCTCAAAATGTTCCATGCAGCTAAGTTTTTGTTTAAATACAACTAAAATTTCCCAGGATGTACACAAGTATTTATTGTAATATTACAAAGCACAAAATTACCCTAACACCAATAGTAATTTATCAACAAATTATATGAATTCAGTAATGAATCACTCTTTAAAGTTTTTCTTGAGGTTCAAAGCTTTAATTCAGTAAGTCCCAAATTGTGAGGAGTGTGGAACATTTTGATAATGCAATATATTAACGTGATAAAATTTATGAAATAATTTACACCTTGCAAGGTATTTATTCAATTTGAATGAAATAGGATAATAAGAATGCAATGACAGTAAAACTTTACTGCATAAATTAACCCTTTTAGTGGCAATTATGATCCGAATATTCTGCAAAAAGTACCAATCTAATTGTTATACATTTTAACTGTGTAGCCATAGAGAAATGTTTGCTGCAGCATTTGAGGACCTTCTGTTTACTCTACCTGGTGTTAGTTCAAACATGGCATTATCTAGCTAAAGCTTGAGGAAATAACAGTTGCAGTTCACAATGTATTAGAAAAAAGCGAGTGATGTTGAATTTTCAGAGCTTGATGAAAGAGTTTCTGACATTAAGATATATGTTCCAGCTTCAGCGATGAAAATGCATCAGATAACAAGAGACCTCGTACAGACGTGTAACCAGACAATGTCAATCAACCATTCAGCTACGCAACAACACAAGTGCTAAATTGTACACTTGTATTCTATTGCTTTATGCCATTTTCATTAATAGTGACATTAGCTTGTGTTTTTTTCAGTTTCAGGTTACGTGAGTTCATTTTTTGTATTTTAAAAAATAAAACAGCTATGATGCCATTTTAGTTCATTTAATTAGCCTGAACTTTCTGTGTAGTAACATTTTGTATGCCTAATTATTCATTATTTTGGGATTTTTAATTTATTTTCAAATTTTTCTTTTGTTTTTAATTTTTTAAAAATATTGAAGAGACTTCTCATCCATACTACGTAGTAAAATTGCTTGGCACTAAAAGGGTTAAGTACAACTTGATATTACTGAACTGTTTCACTGTCTGTATTGTTGAAGCGGTCAGAGAAGCTTGCTGCTATGTAGTTCCAGTATCCCTTTCTTATTGTGTCGTACTCGTTGGCTAGATTGTCACACAACTGAAAACAACAACAACAACATTCATTACAACAACAAGAAGCAAACATTCTCATTTCCTGTTTATTGACAAAAAATCAAACTTCTTATCTGAATGGAAACACTACACTTCTGGTTGTTATGCTATCACATAAAACTGCTAAAACATTATTTCCTGGACACCGAATAACTGACCAATAATTTGTTTGTTCCGGATAGAGTCCAGCCGTGCAGAAAGGACTATGTACAATGAAATTATGTTACACACTTTCTTGTGGCACAAACAATCACATCGTGAGAACGTTTGCCTCGACTTTCCAACGTGACTTTCTCTAGCCATGAGTATAAGATGTACATAATGTATAGAAAAGGTATTGTATTCCACCCAAAAATTCAATACTGAGATTTCACCACAAATATATGTTTGGAGGTTTCCTGCTCTGAAAAAAAAAGCATTTTTAGAAAAAGGTCCAAATGTGTGAACAGCATAGCTCAAAAATGTAAACACTTGGTATTTCAAGAAAATCCCTCTGCCTCAACTATCCTTTACATGGATCTTTTTTTTAATTTTGATTTCCTTAAACATGGCACTAATGGTTTTGATTAAAATGTAATTTTAAGATCTTCAGATCACAAATAAAATCTATATTTTGAATCTTCAGGGAATAACCTCTGAAAAACCTTTCATTCTGGTTGAGTCTTCCAGAAGAATAATGGTTAAATCACGAGATCAAAAACAAATTATTACATAATAAATCCAGATTATGTTAAAGTATATAAATTCTTATATTATGTTTTTCTTATAGAGTTGTCTGTTTTCAAGATATTCATTGTTATTGCTTTCAGTTTTAGACTAACCTTTCTCAAACAGCACCATGCGAACTTCAATTGTTTCATAGCAACCAGCTTTTGACTGCCAATGTATTCTTTCTTTTGTATGAAAAGTTTGTTTATAGAGAAAGTCCCATGAAGATTTTTAACTTTCTTTACACACACCATGTGCATCACGTTGTAGGAGGCCTTGACTCTCACATCCAGATAAGCTAACTGTCCATTTTCTTCCTTTTCCACACTCAATTTAACGCATCTTCTTTGTAAACGTAGCAATTTTAGGGTATCTTTTGTGACTTCCATCCACATGACTTTCTCTACCTCTCTGCAACAAATTATTGTTAAAAAAGCTAATGTTTCTATTTACTTCATGCTAATCGAGAAAAAATGAGCAGAAATAGTCTTATTACTTGCTTCCTTGTAAGCAGAAGTGAAATAAGGGAGTACTATAGGCTAAACTAATAATCAAAAGCTGGTTGCTATGTGACTGAAGTTCCTTTGTTTGTATGGACAGGAGTTGACAAATTCCTGTATGAGAAAAGTATAAGTTTTTCATAGCTGAAGCCAAAAGTAAGGAATATGTCAAAAACGATCAACTCCATGAAAAAATGCATATAATGTAAATTGTGTGTTATAATGTGCTCTACATTTTTTGTGTGTTAAGTTTTTGCCCATCTCTTACGGTTAGCAGTTATGCAAAATTCCGTGAAATTTATCCAGAATAAAGTAGTCTTCAGAGGCTATTCCCAGAAAATTCAAGATATACATTTTATTTGTCAGGTAAATATCTTTAGTATACAATATTTTAATCAAAATTCTTAGAGCCATGTTTGAGAAAATAAAAATTTTCGAAAAAAGTTCCATGTAAAGGGTAGTTGGGGGTGGGGGAATTTTCTTGAAAATCTTCGTGTCGCATCCTTGGAAGGTACCAAACTTAAATACCAAGTTTCGTATTTAACGGTCTTTTCGTTTTTGAGCAATGCTGTCCACAGACAGACACACACATGGACCTTTTTCCAAAAATGCTTCTTTTGGATTCAGGGGGGTCCAAAACATGTATTTCTGGTGAAATCTCGGTATCGAATTTTTGGGTTCATTACAATACCTTCTCTATACACTATGTACATAGTATGTGTAGAGAAAGTAAAAATAACAGAAATAGTCTTATTACTTGCTTCCTTGTAAGTAGAAGTGAAATAAGAGAGTAGCATAGGTTAAAATGATAATCAAAAGCTGGTTGCCATGTGACTGAGGTTCTTTTGTTTGTAGGGACAGTAGTTCACAAATTCCTGTATGAGAAAAGTATGTTTTTCAAAGCTGAAATCAAAAAGAAGGAATATGACAAAAACGATCTACTTCACGAAAAAAATGTACATAATATAAATTGTGTGTTTTAATGTGCTCTACATTTGTTGTGCGGTAAGTTTTGTCCATTTCTTACGGTTTAGCAGATATGCAAAATTCTGTAAAATTCATCCAGAATAACGTAGTCTCCACAGGCTATTCTCAGAAAATTCAAGATATATATTTTATTTGTCAGGTAAATATCTTTAATATACAACATTGTAATCAAAATCGTTAGAGCAATTTTTGAGAAAATAAAAATTTTCTAAAAAATGTTCCATGTAAAGGGTATTTGTGGATGGGGAGATTTTCTCGAAAATCTTTGAGTTGCATCCTTGGAAGATACCAAACTTAAATACGTTCAATGGTCTCTTCATTTTTGAGCTATGCTGTCCACAGACACACACATGGCCTTATTCTAAAAATGTTTTTTTTTTGGGATACAGGGAACACTATAACGTATATTTGTGGTGAAATCTCACTATTGAATTTTTGGGTGGATTACAATACCTTCTCTATACACTATGTACATAGTATGTGTAGAGAGAGTAAAAGTACTATCTACATATATTATAATAGATTATATGTGCTACCAAAAATGCACAAAGCTGGTAATAAAATGACATCCAGAGTCAACAGTATAAAAACAGTGGAGAGTGAGTGCCATGTGACGTTCTTCACACAAGCAATTAAATTCTCATTTATACAATTTAGCCAGCGTTGGGAGATTGGGTAATATACAGGAAGCCAAAGTTGCAGTGATGTCCTGCTACACCAATAACCTCTCTCGCTAAAACAGAGCACCTCACCCCACAAAAACAATACACTCAACATTTTCTTTGTCACTGAGTGTACAGAAACTATTGTATTGCACCCAAAAATATGATATGAACAACATAGCTCGAAAAGAACAAACCAGTATATTCCAATGATGTGATATGAAGATTTTCAACAAAACCAAACAAACAAAAGGACACCTTTAAATAGAAAGCAAAAAGAGTTAGGTTCAAGAAAAAAATGGCTCTTAACAATTTTGATTAAAATACAATCTGTTTAACATATTTGTATGACTTTCTTGGGATGTCTGCAAAGACCTCTTTATTATGAATGACTTACTACACAAAAAGTGTGAATCTTGTTAAAATACAGTTTGTATCATGTACATTCTTGTTGTAGAGTTAACAATTTCCAAGGTATACCTTGTTTTTAGTTTCAATTTTAAGATACTTTTATTTTTCTCAAATAGGAAGTCATCATCTGTTTTTCATTTGTTTCTCTCATAGTCATGCAAACAGAACCCAATTTCAAAATCAATTGCATAGCAACACATTTTAAAACATTTGACTATCACTTTATCCTAGTGTACTCACAAGGAAGCAAGTAATAAGACAATTTGTGCTAATGTTTATCTTGATAGAAGAACAATCAGCGATGCAGAGAAAGTCATATGAATGCTGTATCCAAGGAGCAGTAAGATGAAGATTTACAGATGCTATTTTGTGACGAGAGCTAGGAAGTTCACTGTTGTGGCCACCTCGCTGCTCAGTGCACAAACAAACATCACTGTTTCCAGTGAGACACACTTACATTTCCTTCTTTAGAAGCAATTATTGTAATATTTACTCACCAAATGAAAACAATAACATTAATTAGTACTTGTGAAGGCTTTCTACCTCATTCTATGTTCCAACAAACAAGATTTGTAATGTGAAAAAGTTTGTTGCACTTCGCATGATGTATCAGTATCAGGAAGCAAATAGCATTTGTTGGGATCTAAGTGATACATCACACTGAGCCCTGTTCGTCTTTATTTGAGGTAGGATGCTCGTGGATTAGTTGACAGTTCTCCTACACGCCACACAATGTTCTGTTACTAGACATTTGTTTACTAGAACTGTCATCAGTGTATGCTTGTTGCTCACATTTCAACGCAACACATGCCTTCCTTCCTACCGACATGGTTCTGTGTTATGCTCGCCCAAGTAGCGCTGCCAGTATGAACTTCCTAGCTCGAGCAAACAATGGGCTCCGCAATAACTGATGCAGATAAATACCCTTGGGGAAAGCATTGTTGTTGTGTTAAAATAGTTCACTCATTGGTAATGCAATGCAGAGCCTACGGGATGCAGTAGTCATCTCGTCGCTGTGTTTCGAGTCACAACACTAATTCAGCTCACATTACATTTCAAGTAAAACAAATATCTTCAAGAAGATTTATGTGAAGCGCACAAGCTCTATAGTGTACAACGGTGCTAACTGTCATGGATGTATTGGGTCTTAATTGCTTATGATGAACCTTCCTGAGGGCTGGTGTTTCCATTCGCCAAGAGCAAGCTTTGGATCAGGATAATGTTAACATTGACCGTGCAACTTTATGAAACATATCAGTTTGATCATTTGGGTGTTCCCATGTAACCAATCCATCAACATGCACACAAGTTTGCCTTCCAAAAATGTTTTAAAAATGCAAGAAAAGCGTCCAAAGACAGGAAGGACTCAAGCAGCTGTTCTCTGTGGGGAACAAGCCTGCAACTGCAGTGGTGGAGATGCAACGCTCTGAGAAACAAAACACCAATGTCAAGTAACTAATCAATTAGGACTAAAAGCATAGATTACACTCAAACTTGAAATAAAGTAACTCACATGTTTCGGTGGCTGTTGCCACCATTTTCAACGGAGATTCACTGATGAACTCGTGGTAGCGGTCTGTGGAGATCTTACAGATGAATTTTGAGATGAGTCCATTTGTTTGTGGTATGTCAAAATTTATGACATTTTTGTTTTTTAAAATTAATAGATTTTTGCAAACTGTTAATTCAATTGGATTCTACACTAATTTTAATAACTTGGGCTCACTGAGAAAATTATGGTTTTGAGTCCAAAAATGATGTGCTACAGCTGAATTATCTGTCTGTTTATATTTTAAATAGCTCATGTGTTCTTTAAATTGCTGTCCAATGTTTCTTTTCTTTTCCCTATATATACCTTTTCACATTCCTTGCAGCCGATTTCATATGTCCCTGAGGGGATTTTGTGTTTGTATGGAGCAGGTTTTTTAAACTGTGCTTATTAACAGGGGCTACCTTCATGTTCTATTTTTTGAAAATCTTTTGACTTTTTGGTGTCCCAAAGGGCGGTAAGTGAATTTTCTGAAGCTGGTTTCTGCTTTTATTCTTTTTAGGGCAAGTTGTACGAACTTGGAATAAACCTCTGTTAGACGTTATTCCATGGTTATGTGCTAAATTGTGTTGTACGACAACGGAATAGAGACTATCAAGGGAATAAACATGGAATAACTTATTCCATGATTCCTTGCGGGGATAAGCCGATATTCCGAGAATAGAGTATAAAAAGGAAAATGGCCACTTAGGTATGTGACCCATATTTGACCGAAATAAACAATTAATTTCTCTTTTAAGGACATATTATACCTAAACACAATATGTTGTAGAGATAGTCCGATAAATGTACACGGCTATAATGAGATTAAAGTTGAGAAAGGATATCACACAGACAACTTGGTGGTTATAAGATAAATATGACAAGGAGATAGTTCAAATAAAGTTTCATTTATAAAACATTACGATATTGTCATCAAAATTCCTCTATTTTTATGGAAACAAATTTAATCCAGCCCAAGATAAATTTAAAATAGTGTAGTGCAACAATTCACCAGCACAATGCATAGCATTGTAAAGAGTGAAGTTACGTTTTATTGACTAAATACAAAGGATAGGTTACTTCTAGGGCAATATGCTTCAAAACGTAAGATAGCCACAAGTGTTAGCGACATTCTGTACTATATTTAGATTTTAGAAGGTTATGTGCAAGTTTAAAAATGGTAACACTACAAGCTTTGTGATGTAGGGAGGAGATGCCCAGATTAAAACATGCCTTAGAGCTCGTAAATCTTAATATATTATTTTACAATAAATTCATAATCTTTCATATTATATGCTGTAGGTTTAATACATTAGAGACAATTTTGATTGAATAGAGAATTCCTTCCGTGAAAAATAATGTTCTCGGTTTTATGGTTTGGTTGACAATTTCTAGCTGCTGTATTAAATATTGCCATCAGCAAAGTGCGAACTGTAATGGGAACGGTTTAATGTACTATTCGACATAACTACTAATATTTCTGTTGGTTAATAATACCTGTATAGCAAATTGTTTTTGTACTTATCTTGGTGCAACGATTCAATTATGCATATCTTAAGTTGATAGTGGCATTGGCAACACTAAAATGTAATCTTCAAAATTTGCTTACTAAGTATTTTAATGAGTAAACTGCAGAAATCAGGCTAAGAACGTTTGCTGTTTTGAGTATAGAAACGGAAAGATGTCATATCAGCACAAGATACAACTTTGCACATAAAGTAAGGTTTCATTTCCATACTCCTAACCTAACGCAAGAAGTCACAGTATACATATATGTTTATGTTTTGTAAAGTGTATAGCAATTCTACATCCAAACACGCCTGTGAATATTCATAATTATTTCATAGTACCGTAGGTAGTTAAAATAAGAAATAATACAAAGTTTAGGAACAGCTGATTGTGAAAACAATGCAAATTTTCAGCAAAATAAAGCATTAATTACGTATCAAGTTGGCCATGAATGATTTGCAATATAGCCAACATTAGTTTTAAATCTACAAACAGTTGAATAGATATCCAAGGAATAAAATTGTATCGTACAACCCGGCACCACATTTATAACATGAATAGTGTATTCCAAGAAGAACTATTCCAGGATTTATTCCGAGTTCGTACAACCGGCCCTTAGAGTGCTAATTTCTTTTAGTTTCTTTTGTTTCATGAATTTATTAATCTTCTTCTTTACCAAATGTTCTGTGTAGCCATTCTTTTGTGCAATTTCTATGATCCTATTAAGTTCTAATTTGTATTCCATCTGGCTTAATGGTAGGTTTACCAGTCTGATCATGGCGTGTTTGTGTGAAATTGGGTTGTAGCTGTTGTTAATTATGTAGTTTTCCATCTGTGTTTATTTCCTACAGATTCCAAATTCTGGTTTGTTGTGGTTCCAAGAAAGGAAGCTGCCATTTGATTCTATTTCTATTGTGAATGTGTCCTCAACTACTTTATTGTTTACATATCTACAGCAAGTTTTGTATATTTGTGGTTATGCCCAATACTTGCACACATATACATGAGTAATTTAGAAATCCACCTGCGCCATACAAACACAAAGTCCCCTCACGGACATTTGAAATGAGCTGCAAGTCATGTGAGAAGTTGTATATACAGAAAACACATGAGCTATTTAAAACATAAACATACAGATAATTCAGCTGTAGCACATCATTTTTGGACTCAAACCATAATTTTCACAGTGAGCCCAAGTTATTAAAATTAGTGCAGAATCCAATTACATTAACATTTTGGGAAAATCTATTAATTTTAAAAAACAAAAACAAACTGTTAAATTTTGACACACCACAAACAAATGGACTCATCTCAAAATTCATCTATCCAGAAGAGAGATCTTCAGAGGTTTCTACTATAAGGTCATCAGTGAATCTCCGTTGAAAATGGTGGCAACATATCCGAAATAAGTTACTTTATTTCAAGAGTGAGTTTGAGTGTAATCTATGTTTATACTCCTAATTTCCATGAGTATTTATATTTTACCATTAAAAAGAGTTACCAAAAGACCTAATAGATAAGAAAATCAAGAAATTTGAAAGACAGAAACAGAAAAAACAACACTTCAAAATCCAGAAACATACAGAAAGTTCACATATCACCCCTGGGCACATCACCTTAGTTCCTCAGAATCACCACAGCAAACAAAAAACTGTATTCCTAGAGAAAAGTTAGCAGGAATAGACCAAATAGATTGTAATCTAGTACACCTAGGCAGAACAAAAAGTCATATGAGATGTTTGTAGCCGAAACAGTTAAACAAATCAGCATTATTACATCATTTTTGATATAAAAAACAGCTATGAATTAGAAACGTGGGAGAAAAACAAGAATATGACGCCTGGGAGATTCATCACCAGAGAGTGCTGTTAACGTACAGGCAAAGCTGTTGAGAATGGGAGCAATACGCTGTTACTGAGTGACGTAGTGATTATTTGCTGTCTCGGCACTTACCTCAAGTGCATACTGGAGAGTCTTGTTCTTATCCAGTGTCTCCCCACTCTCCAGTTTCTCTTCACACACATCGACAAGAAATGCTAGAAGCAACGGCGAACGGGAACCTGACGAATACAGCTCTTCACACATGTTGTTCACATTTGGTTCGTCACTGAGGCGCGCACTGGTGTGATGTAGCAGCACACTGCAACACAAGTTGAGAACTCATTGCTACAGCTATGTCTGAAACAAGAAGGCTTTGATTGCTCATCAGAGCATATTCAGGGACTGCACAATTACAATCCTTTCTGTTTTTACGTAATAATCTCATGTGTTCAATTCACTTTCTAGGCCTAATCTCCAACAAACTATTCTTAATAAGGGCCTATTTTTCTATCTACTTCAGCTAAACAATTTTCATTAAAAAACTGCACATTAAACATATTTACACAACAAATGAAATATATCCTGATTTTCTAGGAATAGTCTCTGAAGAACTCTTTATTCTAGAAAACTTTTGTATAGCTGATAAACCATAAATAAAGTTTACACAAAAAATGTAAACACACATTTTACCTCGTGTGTGTGCATATATACATAAATTTCAAGAAAGTTTCCCCACCACAAACTACACTATACATAGAAAAATTTTTGAAAATTTTATTTTTCTCAAAAATGGCTCAACAATTTTGATTAAAATGCCTTATATTATAGATGTTTACATGACAAACAAAATGTATATCTTGAATTTTCTGGGAATAGCTTCTAAATACCTGCTCAATCTGGACAATTTTCTCTATATTTTGAATAACCAGTGAACCGTAAGAGATAGCAAAAACTTACTACACAAAGAATGTAAAACACATGATTTATATCATATGCATTTTTGTTGTGGAGTTGACTGTTTCCAAGATATTCCTTGTTATTGGCTTCAATTTTAAAATGCTTATACTTATTTCAGACAGGAAGTAGCTGTTTTTCTTTTGTTCTACGCCTGGTCAAGCAAAGAAGCGAATTGCAATGACAATCGCATAACGACAGCTTTTAAAACACTTGACTATCACTTTATCATAGCACATTCCTTTAGTTACCTTCTACTTATAAGGAACTAAGTAACAAGAACATTCTGCTAATGTTTATCTTGATTCTTTTGTAACAAGTTTGGTGGTAGAACAACTAGAGAAAGTCATATGAGTGTAACACATAAGATTTTTTTAATGAAAAATGATATTAACTAGAGCCTTCACTATACTAAGCAGTGCTGTAATGTTTATGAAGAATTAAATTGTTTTTTCACACAAGCCGTGAGTTGGATAAGTAGAGTCAGACTAAAGAATTCAATGTCATAACTGGGATTTGAACCACAGATCTCCCAGTCTAGCTACAGTGTTAATTTAATTGATTTAAGTTTTCAGTCTGACCCTACTTATCCTACACATGACTTGTGTGAAAAAACAAGTAATCCAATACTAATTGACCATAATAGTTGTCTATACTATGAACTTAAAAGTACTTACAACATTGTAAGTCGCCATTGGGGTTGTCATTTCAAAATAATTTGAGATCACCTTGTGGTTTACCAGGAAACATATGAGTCAGTTGAGAAATTCAATGTTGCCATGGTAGCTTAGTGGTTAGAGTAACCGGCTCCTGGCTCTGGCTATCCAGTTTATGGAGAAATTAGAGCCCCTAATACTTCTTGGTACTCGCAATGAACGACCATCATCTGGTGAAGATCGAGCATTAGGATACATACCCCCTCAGATAATTCCAAGCACTTTCGTTGTTGGTGACTTTCTCGATGCTCTGCAGCGCAAACTTCACTTCCCTGTCGACCACCTCGGGGGTGAAGCCTGTTGTGTGGTTGATGACGAAGTATCTCTGGTTCCAGGCAGAGTTGTTGCGTATGTCGGCAATCAGCAGATTATTCACGTGCTCCAACTCGCTGTTAAACAGACTGAACAATAACAAACAACATTACCCTAAAGTAAATAAAGTGTTGCATTGACAAGTAGTTATTTCCTGGATGATCTTTAACTGCATCCTATTCTACACAGGGTGTGAAAGAGTAATCAATTTTTCTCAGAAGGCTTGAAGTTGTTTTACTTGCCGTAAATCTATGACACAGGACCAATGCCTTTACTTCACTTCCAAAAATCCATTGTCCTCTGCTGGGTTTGAACCCGCGACCTTGGGTATGTGAAGTTAGCTTGTTAACAATTACACCACGAAGGATGACTAGTGTTTCCTGTTTCTCCTATGTGAAGCAAAATGCATCAGATTTGAATTTCTAGTTTGTGTCACAACTCTGCTATGGTGTCCTCACAGTAGTACGAAATTACGAATTGTGCATGCAAAATGCCCAGGAACCTGCTTCTTTCAAGGTAGGGGGCTCTTCTGCATTATAAGAGACCACCAACTTGACTAGAAGCCATGTTAAGGATTTTAGCAGCTGACAAAAAATCTGTGTTCCATTCACATGACATTTTCTACAGCTCTGCAACAAATTATTGTTAAAAATCCTTTTTTTTTGGATTCTGGGGTCCTCAAAACCTACATTGCTGGTGTTATATTGTACACATCTTTTTGCTGTGTGTGGTGTTCTCAGCAACTCTGTTTATATTCAGTATTGGTGTTTCTTAGGTTGGCAACACAACAGCGACAGATTCACCGACTGCATTGTACATCATTAGTACATTGGGGCAAAGCTCTGTATCTATCACAGTTGTAGAAGCACACATTCACCTGCTAAGTGGCCTTGGCTGCACTGTTGCCAACATCCTGGGCCCTAATATAACTGAGGAAACACTCAGCAAATCTAGCAGCTTTAGTACCACTTTAAGTTGACAACAAATTCCCCACATGTTCATAAAGCACACAATATCACATTTTTTCATGTCCTTGCTATCAGTTTTCCTATATATATTTTGGGTGTGCAGGTGCGTTAATTGCTTTCAAATCTTTAAAACTGCTCATGAATCACACACAAAGGTAATTCATGCATTTTGATTATGTTTCCTGGAGGTTTCTAAACCGCAAAAGATACACAACTTTTGCCCAAATAAACAATGTCAACTATATTGGAATCAGATAAAATAACCTATTATTATGCAGAAAACGAGCCCATTCAAAAAATCCAATGAAACTAAGTGTGATTTATCGATTTTGTATTTGTGATGATGGTTTAAAAGGTTTTATTTGGCGGTCAAGCTTGGTTTTTTTTTATTATAGACAAATTTGTATGCATGCTGGAATGGTTGGATTTTGCATATATATCATATTTACCAAATAATTAAATATACACGAGTATTACAAGAATACTAAATGGTTTTATAATATGTATATGCTGAAATGCTGGATTTCTAATGAAAAAGCTTAGTTTCGTTGCGGAAGACTGTAACTATTGGTATGATGCAACATCATATGTCGCTCTTGGCAGGATTACCACACTATGAGAACCGGTTAGTGTCACCACAGCACTCTATTTTACACTCACAAATGCTTTTCCAATGTACAGAGGGAAAAAAAGGTTAAGTTGGTTTAAAACATGCTTTACACAGGTTTTTCTGCTCCCTCTTTAATTATAATGTTTCAGAACATTTATCATCCTTTTTTACATTTCTATTATAGTACTCTACATGCTTAACTATTTTTGAGTTAAATGTGCAAGGAGGCGAGCATAAACCATTGGAACCTGTGATTATGGACGAGTTTTTGTAGCTTTTCCTAGTAGAATAATTACTGGGTCCTGTGGCTTTCAAATTTAGCATAATGTTAGGTTAGTGTGTACATATAAATTTGTGTTTATTATTTCCCCACCTAAAACCCCATATTGCCACACTGGTCCCGTTAGTATGCAAAACAAAACTAAGTCGTGGTAGAAGCTAGCGGTCCATTTTCTGCATAATTACTGATATGGAACCTCGCGCCTTAAGCACACCAACTGTACCTGAATGTGCGAATGACCCACTGCCGGTGTTCCCAAGCGTGGTAGTTCTTGGAGTCTTGCTCCAGGATGTCCTGTGTCAGCTCTAGTTCATGAGAAGGATCTCCAAGCCACTCCACTATCACTCGCCTGTGGTGCCTACAAAACAATAACCACCACACACCGTTACATAATGCCACGTACCAAACTGCATGAATATACAATACACACCTTACATACCATACTTGGTAATTTTTGGGATTTTCCTCGATCATTTCTTGGACATACTCCAGCTCTTCAATCAAATCTTTGTTAAGATGCTTCAAAATCTCCCGCCTGCAACAAAATGTACTCTTCATAGCAGAGAACATTACTCGTTTGTTTCAACATGAAACACAAACTTCAAGTGTTTTACTTCACCTGTATTGCCACACTGTGTAATTGGCTGGATTCAGATTGAGGGCATCCTTTGTAAGCTCGAGTGCTCGTTCACTTTTCTCGTTTGACTCGAGAACAGCACGAAAGTGGTCATAAACATCCCGAACTGTAAATTATACACTGCAATTATTAGAAGCTACATCTGTGGCATTTGCTAGACCTACTACATGCCTTATTGCAATAAACTAGCTTGAAAAAGTGTATTACCCTAACCTCAACGTACTTGTTAATTCACTTACATTTTTCAGAATATGCGATAGCCACGATTGGGTGTGGGCCATCATCCTGAGGGATCGGTGTAACATCCTTCCAATCTATCCTGTCTTTATAAAATACCCATGTTGCTTCATCGTATAATTCTTCCGAGCTGCTATCTGCTTCAGCCATTCTTGTTTACCAATCCTCAATCAAACTCAACATGGGCATGCGCAATGTGGTCTTTCCAACTGGGTGGGTCGAAGATCAAAGATGTGGCATGTCAAATCATAGTTGGAGCAACGGCCGGAAGTAGCAACTAAAGCCAACCTCATTGTGAGGATGTAAGGTATTCAGGTAGAAATAAGTCGTAGCACTGGGGGAATGTTGTTGCACGCAATGAGGCCTGAAGATATGTATATGATAACATAAGTAAACAAATATGAGGTGTTCCTTTCACATGGATTTCTCTTCCCGTTATGCAAGCAAACATTTTTTAAAAGAGTGTATTTTTCTACGACCGAGGGTGAGTGAGTAGCATACGAGCTCATTTCAGATCGCAAAGTTGATTTCTATGGAATCCACAGGTAAAGAAGTGCAGCAAGCGTAAAATAATTTTGTTCTAACTTTACGCTTGCGAAAATAAACAGAGATGGCCCCTAAGTTTATCATTACTAAGAATTCAAAACGATAAACCAATAATATTGTTAATTCAAAATCTTCTCGGGCTTTCGAAACGTTGGTGTCAAGCCAAGTTTTTACCTGGCTAGAAGCCCGAGAAGATTTTGAATTAATACGTCGCCAGTAAAGCTTCAGTTCTTATTTTAATAATATTGTTGTTTGTTTGGTCCCACTGGATGCGATAGTTCAGGGACGTGGAACATGCATCATAACCAATAGAACACCCATCACCAATAATACTATTATTTTTCTCCATCTTTCTAATAAAGAATGAAGAAAAGAGATTTTTTCAAGCCATCAGCACTGCAAGATTAAACCTACATCACATGCAATAAATTCCATCATGCATTATCTGCCATACATTTAACATTTACTTGTTGTAGGAATATTAAGGAATTCCTCAACGGTATATGGGGAGTGAGTATATAAAAAGATTTTTAAATTTTTCTTAAAGATTTTAGGTTCAGTGTGATTGCCTAATAGCTTAAGATCACTTGGAAAGTGGCCGCGCCGTTAGACCATTCGCCTCTCACCTAGACGGCCTGGGTTCGATCCCAAGCGACCGCATGTGAGATTTGTGGTGCACAAAGCGGCGCTGGGGCGGGTTTTCACCGGGTACTTCGGTTTCCCCCGCCATCTCATTCCACCCGTGCTCCATCATCATTCATGTATCATCAGTGTCACCGCCTGCGGTGCCATAAGTTAAAGCGGGCGTTAAACACTACCAAACAAAACTTGGAAGCTCGTTATATATTTTCATTGCAGAGTAATAGTTGTATTGAAACAGCTTTAAGTTATGTACTGTGATTATGTACAGCAAGGTTTGTTGTGGAGCTAACATAATTATCATTAGAGAGTATATGTATTCACCTGCTAGAATAACAATTTTTGGGTTCTAAATAATTGCCTACATGAATGCCGGGAAGCAACTCCACAAATAATTCCTGTGGCCCTTTTTACTTTCTCTACACGTACTATGTACATAGTTTATAGAGAAAGTATTGCACTCCATCCAAAAATTCGATACCGAGATTTCACCGGAAATATGTTTTAGGACCCCTTGTATCCAAAAAAAAAAAGCATTTTCACAAAAAGATCCACGTGTGTGTGTGTGTGTGTGGGTGTGTGTGTGTACGTGTGTCTATGAACACGATAACTCAAAAACGAAAAGTTGGTAAAATACCAAACTTGGTATTTAATTTTAGCATCTTCCCGGGATGCGACACGAAGATTTTAAGAAAAATTCCCCCATCCCAAACGACTCTTTACATAGAACTTTTTTCGAAAATTTGTATTTTCTCAAAACTGGCTCTAACGGCTTTGATTAAAATATCGTATATTAAAGATATTTACCTGACAAATAAAAGGTATATCTTGACTTTTCTGGGATGAATTTTACGGAATTTTACATAACTGCTAAACCGTAAGAGATGGACAAAAACATACCACACAAAAATGCAGAGCACGTGAAAACACACAATTTATATTATATACATTTTTTCCTTGAGTTGATCGTGTTTGAGATATTCCTTTATATCAGTTTGAGCTTTGAAAAACTTGTACTTTTCCTACACAGGATTTTGTCAACTCCTGCCCATACATACAAACAAAGGAACTTCAATCACATAGCAACCAGCTTTTAACTATCACTTTAACCAATGGTACTCCCTTATTTCTCTTCTACTTACAAGGAAGCAAGTAATAAGACTATTTCTGCTAATTTTTTCTTGATTAGCAGGAATTAAATAGAAGCATAAGCTTTTTAATAATAATTTGTGGCAGAGATGTAGAGAAAGCCATGTAAATGGAACACATAAGATTTTTTGTAATATAAACACTTGCCTGCTGAGTTGTCCCAGAAAATAATTCCATATTTCATCAGCGAGTGGAAGTACGCAAAATATACTGCTCTTAAGATGTTTTCTTTAAGCAGGTTCCTTAACTTTCTTAAAGCAAAGCATGCACTGCAAGTTTGTTTATTTGGTGCCACTGCGAAGAGGAGCTCACGGAACACGCATCATGACCAGCACTGTTATTTCTGTATATGTTTCTAACAAAGAAAGAAGAGAGTTTTTAGCCACGTCTACATCACATGCTATAAATTACCATCATGTATTATCTGCCATATTTACTTGTTATAGGGATATTAAGGAATTCCTCAACAGTATATGTGGAGTGAGTATATAAGAAAATCTTTACATTTTTCTAATAGCTTGAGATAACTTGGAAGTTCACAATAAAAATATCTGATGTGTACCATTCTCATGACTTTCTCTATATCTCTGCAACAAATTATTGTTAAAAAGCTTATGCTTCTATTTACTTCATGCTAATCGAGAAAATATCAGCCGAAATAGCCAATTACTTGCTTCCTAGTAAGTAGGAGCGAAATAAGGGAGTACTGTTGGTTTAAGTGATGGTCAAAATTTGGTTGCTATGTGACTAAAGTTCCTTTGTTTGTATAGACCTGAAATGTTAAATTCCTGTATGAGAAAAGTATGTTTTTAAAGCCGAAACCAAAAAACAAGGAGTAACTCAAAAGCGATCAACTCCACGAAAAAATGTATAAGCCATAAATTGTGTGTTTTAAGGTGCTCTACATTTTTTGTGTTGTAAGTTTTTGTCCATCTCTTACGGTTTAGCAGTTATACAAAATTCCGTGAAATTCAACCAGAATAAAGTAGTCTTCAGAGGCTATTCCCAGAAAAGTCAAAATGTGCATTTTATTTGTCATGTAAATATTTTAATATACGAAATTTTAATAAAAATCGTTAGAGCCATTTTTAAGAAAATAAAAATTTTCGAAAAAAGTTCCATGTAAAGGGTAGTTGGAGATGGGAGCATAAAGTTAATTACCAAGTTTGATATTTTACTGACTTTTCGTTTTTGAGTTATCGTGTTCATTTTCTGAAAATGTTTTTTTTTTATATATAAGGGACCCTAAAGCATATATTTCCGGTGAAATTTCGGTATCGACTTTTTGGATGGAGTGCAATACCTTCTGTATACACTATGCACATAGTGCGTTTAGAGAAAGTTTTATATAACAACCTTCCAAGTTATCTCAAGCTATTAGGTAATCATAGTTAACATTGTGTGTTGTATTTTGAGAAAGTGGCAGATTTTGAGAATATGATACGCTTAGAGCTGCGAAAGAAGCAGAATCAAATTAACTACCTACTAAATCCCGAAAAGTTTATGAGAAATTTGTGAAGTGGTGTTTAGAAAGCAACTGAGCTGAATGGCTCAAACTTAACCTCAAATTTATTTCATCTTTCGTTGCCTTTCTTTTAACATCAGAAAATTCTCGTAGAAAAACATTGTATGATACGTGAGAGTAAAGTTCCTTTTTGATCCTCGACTCGACTGCGTCTTCTTTCACAATATTCCCATAACTTTAAGCAATTATTTGATTTACCTAAACGAGATAAGCGCTACCAGAAATGGTCTTACTATATTCCTGCCGTCCTTAGAAGCACACTCTTTGAATGAGCAACTCCGATAACACGTGACCGTTCTCATTGGTTTGGGAACCAAGTACTCAATTTCAGTGTACCATTCACATGACTTTCTCTATATCCCTGCAATAAATTATTCTTAAAAAAGCTTATGCTTCTCTTTACTTCATGCTAATCTAGAAAAATTAGCAGAAATAGTCTTATTACTTTCTTCCTTGTAAGTAGAAAGGAAATAAGGGAGTAGCATAGGTTAAAGCGATAGTCAAAAGCTGGTTTCTATATGACTGAAGTTTCTTTGTTTGTATGGACATGATTTGACAAATTCCTGTATGAGAAAACTTAAGGTTTTCGACTCTCAAAACAAAAACAAGGAATATCTCAAAAATGATCAACTCCAAGAAAAAATGTATCGAACATAAATTGTGTGTTTTAATGTGCTCTACATTTTTTCTGTGGTAAGTTTTTGTCTATCTCCTACGGTTTAGCACAGTGTTTCCCAACCTTTTGAAGTTCACGGCACCCTTGGGAATAACATTAAACACCAGGGGCACCCTTCCTTGAATTAAAAGAAAATTAAGTTTAATATGTTAATTTATTGAAATATTATATAATAATAACGTACACCATAATATAATACAGTGAACTTTACTACAATCACTGAGTAAAAATACATCAATAAATTTTGTTCGATTAATGATTAATGTGAAACTTGTGATTGATGCTTAGAGCACAGACATGTGATGTCGGGTCTTACAGTTGACAGTGAAACACGCAAATCATCCTCAAGGTTATTCAGTCTATTTCTTGCTTTGCATTTTATTGTCACCATAGCAAAGAAGGCTTGCTCGCATAGATAGGATGTTGAAAAGGGCAAAAGTGCGTTAATTGCTTTCTTCATTAGGTCAGGGTACTCCTCTCTCCGTTGAAGCCAAAAACTAGCCACCGACGCCTCACTCTTTGTGAACTTATCTTTGAGTGTGAAATCAGCGTAAAGATCAATAAATTCATCTCGTTCGCAAGCAGTGAAATCTATTTCCTCTGCACTATCTACGAAATCAAATGGTCAGACAACCCAGTCGAGATTCGTAGTGGAAATAGTTGGAAAGTACGCATCTATTGCATCTTGCAATCTTGATAAGTGATCACAAATGCGGTCTTTCAGTTTACCCAGATCTTTATCTCCTGCCACATTAAGAAGAGATGGAAAGTTCGACAAATCTCCTTTTTGAACTGCAGACTTCCAAGAACTAAGTTTTCTTTTAAAACCTTTCATTTTATTGGTTGAGGAGATATTGTTTCATGTCGACCCTGCATCGAAACATTCAGTTCATTCAGCTTATGAAAAATATCTGCCAGATACGACAGTTCAAAACACCAAGAATCACTTAGTAAGAGCTCATGAAATGTGTCTTGATTTTCACCCTTAAAAAAAGTTTTTAGCTGTTCTTTAAGTTCGAGAAACCGGTTCAATACACGACCCCGCGACAACCACCTTACTTCTGTGTGAAGTAACAAAGAGGTATGAGCTGCATCCGTTGCGCGACATAACTGTTCAAAAATTCTGCACTTTAAAGGTCGAGACTTCATATAGTTCACCATTTTCACAACTTGGTTAAACACTTCAGCAAAATCTTCATTACACGCTTTCACGACTAATGCCTCTCTATGCAGAAAACAGTGAGTTATAATAATGGATGGATTTTCATTGAGAGCTCTGGCAGTAAAACCTTTAAGTTTCCCAGACATAGATGGTGCACCATCTGTACATATACCACAACAGTCTATCCATGAAAGATCATGGTCATTGAGATAGGAATTAATAGAAACGAAAATATCATGGCCTGTGGTTGTAGTCTCCAGCGGTCTACAGAACAGAAACTGTTCACTAATATCTTTTTCATCAATATATCTGATAAAACCAAGGAGTTGCGGTTTGTCACCAATATCGAGACTCTCAACTACTTGCAAAGCAAATGTTCTATAAGTTTTTATTTTCTCCGTGACTTGTTCGTTGATATTGCGCCAAGCGGCGTACACTTTTATATATTCATCTGTCGAAGTCTCGGGAATGTTCGTGAGGAAGCGAGTAGTCTCGGGAATGTTCGGCAGGGTATAGCTGTAATGCCATCTGTGGGATACTAGTATAACTGAATTATTGAAATGAATCGACCACTATCACCATCTGCCGTGCATGAGAGTAATTGATTTGACTTATTTTATTTCAAGACCTTACAAGACTTAAGGCTTCAGTAGAAGGTACTTTTTTTTGTTTATCTCAATATCTCGCGGCACCCCTTAGCCAATCACACGGCACCCTAGGGTGCCGGGGCACACCGGTTGGGAACCGTTGGTTTAGCAGTTATACAAAATTCCGGAAAATTCATTCAGAATAAAGTAGTCTTCAGAGGCTATTCCCAGAAAATTCAAAATATGCATTTTATTTGTCGGGTAAATATCTTTAATATACGATATTTGAATCAAAATCGTTACTGCCATTTTTTATAAAATCAAAATTTTCGAAAAAAATTCCATGTAAAGGGTAGTTTGGGGTGGGGGGATTTTTTTGAAAATCTTCGTGTCGCGTTCCTGGAAGATTCTAAACTTAAATACCCAGTTAGGTATTTTATCGATTTTTCGTTTTTCAGTTATCGTGTTCACAGACACACGGACATATGGACACACGGACACGGAAACATGGACCTTTTTCTGAAAATACTTTTTTTAGATAAAGGGGACCCTAAACCATACATTTCCGGTGAAATCTCGGTATCGAATTTTTGGGTGGAGTGCAATACCTTCTCTATACTCTATGTACATGGTGCGTATAGAGAAAGTAAAAATGAATGAACTTACACCTTTTGCCTACTTTTCGACATAGTCACCAACTTTCTCAAGACATTTGTTCCATCGTGACACCAGGTTCAATATGCCCTGCTCTTAGAAGTCCGTTTCCCTGGAGTGTAGCCATCTGCTGATTTCATTTCCGCATCTGTCGCAAAGCGTTGGCCGGCCATAAATTTCTTCGTGGGACCAAAGAGATGACACTGCGACGGTGAGACTGTATGGTGCAACCTGTTTCTGGCGAACAGCATTTTCATGAAGAAGATTGACATCGTCAGCGGCGCAGCTTTACCAAAGTTTTAATGTAGGCTGCATCATCTACAGTGTTCAGCAAAGTCCACCAATAAAACACCAAGCACTTTGCTAGCAGATTGAGTCTTTACTAGGGAACCAGCATGTTTCCACTCCATACTTGTACTGGTATGTCCACCAATAAAACACCAGAACACTGTCACTTTGCTAGCACATTGTGTCTTTACTGGGGAACCAGCATGTTTCCTCTCCATACTTGTAGTGGTATGTCCACCAATAAAACACCAGAACACTGTCACTTTGCTAGCAGGTTGAGTCACTTTACTGGGGAACCAGCATGTTTCCACTCCATACTTGTAGTGGTATGTCCACCAATAAAACACCAGAACACTGTCACTTTGCTAGCAGATTGAGTCTTTACTAGGGAACCAGCATGTTTCCTCTCCATACTTGTAATGGTATGTCCAGCAATAAAACACCAGAACACTGTCACTTTGCTAGCAGATTGAGTGTTTACTGGGGAACCAGCATGTTTCCACTCCATACTTGTAGTGGTATGTCCACCAATAAAACACCAGAACACTGTCACTTTGCTAGCAGGTTGAGTCACTTTACTGGGGAACCAGCATGTTTCCACTCCATACTTGTAGTGGTATGTCCACCAATAAAACACCAGAACACTGTCACTTTGCTAGCAGATTGAGTCTTTACTAGGGAACCAGCATGTTTCCTCTCCATACTTGTAATGGTATGTCCAGCAATAAAACACCAGAACACTGTCACTTTGCTAGCAGATTGAGTGTTTACTGGGAACCAGCATGTTTCCTCTCCATACTTGTAGTGGTATATCCACCAATAAAACACCAGAACACTGTCACTTTGCTAGCAGATTGAGTCTTTACTAGGAACCAGCATGTTTCCTCTCCATACTTGTTGTGGTATGTCCACCAATAAAACACCAGAACACTGTCACTTTGCTAGCAGATTGAGTCTTTACTAGGGAACTAGCATGTTTCCACTCTATACTTGTAGTGGTATTTCCACCAATAAAACACCAGAACACTGTCACTTTGCTAGCAGATTGAGTCTTTACTAGGGAACCAGCATGTTTCCTCTCCATACTTGTAGTGGTATGTCCACCAATAAAACACCAGAACACTGTCACTTTGCTAGCAGATTGAGTGTTTACTGGGGAACCAGCATGTTTCCACTCCATACTTGTAGTGGTATGTCCACCAATAAAACACCAGAACACTGTCACTTTGCTAGCAGATTGAGTCTTTACTAGGGAACCAGCATGTTTCCACTCCATACTTGTATTGCTATATCCACCAATAAAGCACCAGAACACTGTCACTTTGCTAGCAGATTGAGTCTTTACTAGGGAACCAGCATGTTTCCACTCCATACTTGTAGTGGTATGTCCACCAATAAAACACCAGAACACTGTCACTTTGCTAGCAGATTGAGTCTTTACTAGGGAACCAGCATGTTTCCACTCCATACTTGTAGTGGTATGTCCACCAATAAAACACCAGAACACTGTCACTTTGCTAGCAGATTGAGTCACTTTACTGGGAACCAGCATGTTTCCTCTCCATACTTGTAGTGGTATGTCCACCAATAAAACACCAGAACACTGTCACTTTGCTAGCAGATTGAGTCTTTACTAGGGAACCAGCATGTTTCCACTCCATACTTGTAGTGGTATGTCCACCAATAAAACACCAGAACACTGTCACTTTGCTAGCAGATTGAGTCACTTTACTGGGAACCAGCATGTTTCCTCTCCATACTTGTAGTGGTATGTCCACCAATAAAACACCAGAACACTGTCACTTTGCTAGCAGATTGAGTCTTTACTAGGGAACCAGCATGTTTCCACTCCATACTTGTATTGCTATATCCACCAATAAAGCACCAGAACACTGTCACTTTGCTAGCAGATTGAGTCTTTACTAGGAACCAGCATGTTTCCTCTCCATACTTGTTGTGGTATGTCCAGCAATAAAACACCAGAACACTGTCACTTTGCTAGCAGATTGAGTGTTTACTGGGGAACCAGCATGTTTCCTCTCCATACTTGTTGTGGTATGTCCAGCAATAAAACACCAGAACACTGTCACTTTGCTAGCAGATTGAGTCTTTACTAGGGAACCAGCATGTTTCCACTCCATACTTGTACTGGTATGTCCACCAATAAAACACCAGAACACTGTCACTTTGCTAGCAGATTGAGTGTTTACTGGGGAACCAGCATGTTTCCACTCCATACTTGTATTGCTATATCCACCAATAAAGCACCAGAACACTGTCACTTTGCTAGCAGATTGAGTCTTTACTAGGGAACCAGCATGTTTCCACTCCATACTTGTAGTGGTATGTCCACCAATAAAACACCAGAACACTGTCACTTTGCTAGCAGATTGAGTCTTTACTGGGAACCAGCATGTTTCCACTCCATACTTGTAGTGGTATGTCCACCAATAAAACACCAGAACACTGTCACTTTGCTAGCAGATTGAGTCCTTACTAGGGAACCAGCATGTTTCCACTCCACACTTGTTGTGGTATGTCCACCAATAAAACACCAGAACACTGTCACTTTCCTAGCAGATTGAGTCTTTACTGGGGAACCAGCATGTTTCCTCTCCATACTTGTAGTGGTATGTCCACCAATAAAACACCTGAACACTGTCACTTTGCTAGCAGATTGAGTCTTTACTAGGAACCAGCATGTTTCCACTCCACACTTGTTGTGGTATGTCCACCAATAAAACACCAGAACACTGCCACTTTGCTAGCAGATTGAGTCTTTACTAGGGAGCCAGCATGTTTCCACTCCATACTTGTTGTGGTATGTCCACCAATAAAACACCAGAACACTGTCACTTTGCTAGCAGATTGAGTGTTTACTGGGAACCAGCATGTTTCCACTCCATACTTGTAGAGGTATGTCCACCAATAAAACACCAGAACACTGCCACTTTGCTAGCAGATTGAGTCTTTACTAGGGAACCAGCATGTTTCCACTCCATACTTGTTGTGGTATGTCCACCAATAAAACACCAGAACACTGCCACTTTGCTAGCAGATTGAGTCTTTACTAGGGAGCCAGCATGTTTCCACTCCATACTTGTTGTGGTATGTCCACCAATAAAACACCAGAACACTGTCACTTTGCTAGCAGATTGAGTGTTTACTGGGAACCAGCATGTTTCCACTCCATACTTGTAGTGGTATGTCCACCAATAAAACACCAGAACACTGTCACTTTGCTAGCAGATTGAGTCTTTACTAGGGAACCAGCATGTTTCCACTCCATACTTGTAGTGGTATGTCCACCAATAAAACACCAGAACACTGTCACTTTGCTAGCAGATTGAGTCTTTACTAGGGAACCAGCATGTTTCCACTCCATACTTGTATTGCTATATCCACCAATAAAACACCAGAACACTGTCACTTTGCTAGCAGCTTGAGTCTTTACTAGGGAACCAGCATGTTTCCACTCCATACTTGTATTGCTATATCCACCAATAAAACACCAGAACACTGCCACTTTGCTAGCAGATTGAGTCTTTACTAGGGAGCCAGCATGTTTCCACTCCATACTTGTTGTGGTATGTCCACCAATAAAACACCAGAACACTGTCACTTTGCTAGCAGATTGAGTCTTTACTAGGGAACCAGCATGTTTCCACTCCATACTTGTATTGCTATATCCACCAATAAAACACCAGAACACTGTCACTTTGCTAGCAGCTTGAGTCTTTACTAGGGAACCAGCATGTTTCCACTCCATACTTGTATTGCTATATCCACCAATAAAACACCAGAACACTGCCACTTTGCTAGTAGATTGAGTCTTTACTAGGGAGCCAGCATGTTTCCTCTCCATACTTGTAGTGGTATGTCCACCAATAAAACACCAGAACACTGTCACTTTGCTAGCAGATTGAGTCTTTACTAGGGAACCAGCATGTTTCCACACCATACTTGTAGTGGTATGTCCTCGACTCATCACCAGTGACGAAAGCCATGCCCTTCTGTGGTGTAACGCGTTAAGTGATCCGAATGTGTCATCATTCGTTGGCCCTTGTGGTTGTCTGTCAGGTTCTTAGGCACCCAGAGAGCACTAACTTACAACATTTCAACGTGTCTTGAACAATATCATAAACTGCACCATAGGAAATGTTGCAATAAGGTTCGCAGTTGCACGCCGGTCGTTCAAGATTGCTATCTCAATACGTCTGACATTCTGTGGAGTTGAAGCTGTTACCGGCCTCCCGGAACGTGGCGAATCACTAACGGTCATACGACCCTCTTGGAAGAATGCGCGCCACTTGGAGACATTGCTACGGTCCATAGAATCATCCCCAAACATGCCACGCATGTCCGTGTGAATTTCACTCGGTTTCTGCCCTTTGGCCCACAAATATCGAACCACGTCTCTCTGCTCTTCATACGTGGACGACGGTAGCATGCGCGCCATCTTTGTTGCGTATTTGACGCTTCTCTTGCTAGAGCACATATGAAAAAATTACCCTCTGTAGTGAAAACTGTAAACTATATGTGTGAATTTGCAACATTCTAGCTGCAACAAGGCAGAAGAAAAATTATTGTGCTTTATTTTTCGATCCACCCTCGTACCATTTATTTTCAACTGTCTTATAATGACAGAACAAGAAAGCAATACAATAATACTCGGAAAAAGAAAAGAGACACAACCTACGTCAAGAGTATAGCCGTAGCCAATTATAATATGAACTATTGCTACCATACGCAGCACGTAAACTGTATAGTATAAATGTATTGTTTGAAATGAAAATATTTGATCGTCAAATTTATTAGTAAGTTAATCACACCAGGTAATATTACAATTATCGTGAATACTTTAAATAAACATTTTCCTTTTACTACCAAAACCTGGGTGACTATAGTATTACAACTAGGCAGTTTGATATTATTTTCATAAAGCAATTAAGAACTTGCAGACCAGTCAACTTTTTGTATTGTTTAACTTTTGTAAAACTGGACAGCAAACAAAGGGATTTTGGATTCATGTAAATATATAGGCTTGATAGAGCCTTAAGGTCAATGCCCTAGCCCAATCCGTTAAGATTATTTTGTTCCGCTGGTACACATCTTGCTTCACTTAAAATATTTCATCTAATTTCTTTCCTTTTGGGGGGTGATAGACTTTATAAAGTGAAAAAAACTCTTTAAGTAATTTCCCTTTCTTCGATTTTCTGTTCTTGTTCTCCATAACAGTTGAGATTTCTTACGCGTTCCAGCCGGGTATACTTTGAGATTTAACCGAGTCTGGTTTCAACTTCTTCTTTGTTGTTTGGCAATCCCAAAAGTTTGCTTTTTAAATTCATGTCATAATCTTCAGAGAGAAAATTAACATTACAGACTCTTTCAGCTAACGAGTGAATTATTACTCACGAACTTCTTCGTAAAAGCTCCACAGAAACTCAAAAACAATGACAATGGATGTTAAAATACCCACGCTAAGCAGACGACAAGGGAAGTGTGTCCACACGGTGACGTCAGAGAGAATTTGGATAGAGATGCCACCACAAGTGAATGAGCTGTGAATGGGTTACCTAATAACTCTACTTACCTTGACTTAAATTAACAATATCATTAATGTAGAAGGGAAAACAACAATGGTACAAAATAAAGCACTGAAAAACTAGTATACAATGTTTTTTCTTTGAGAAATAAATTCTGTCTTTGCTATTTAATTCAGTAAATTGAGTTCAATTAGTATAAATGTCTTTATACATTGCCTCTTATTCCGTGTATGTATATATATTAAGATAATATTTTTATCTGAACAATCAAACACATAGCGAACGGCCTTTTAAAAGGTTTAACTATCGCTTTTGTCTTGGTGCATTCCATTATTTTCCTTCTACGTACAGGGAAGCATGAAATAAGTCATTTTCGCTAATGTTTGCCTCGATTAGCGTGCACTAGATAAAAGAAAAGAATCTGTTGTAAGAACAGTGAATGAAACACATCAAACTTTTAAGATGGAGGCGACACTGTTTATTTGAACGTATTGCGAAGCATCGCTTTTGATAAGATTAATATCTGACCTATTCTAACCTGGAATACACATACATTTTATAATTACAAAGCTCAGTAAAATAAACTATGGAATGAGTATCCTTAGTCCTGTATAGTGTTCTGATATCCTAAAAGCAGTTTATTTTGGATATGTACATTCTGTATTTTCTTACGGTATATTCTGGTGATCTTCAACGGAAAAAGAAGAAGATATACTACAAAAGCGCGCTGTAAAAACCATGAAGCGTGTGTCCATAAATTCATCAACAAAACCATGTTCAGAAATTAGTGATTACTACCATTAAAGTTTACATTTTGGGGACTGCTATTTTCATTTATAAGAATCTATCACATTTTAGCGTGAATTCTGGACACTATTCCAATATAATCAAAAAAATTGCATCTCAATCATCAGAGCGGTAAAATCTGTTTGCAATATCAGGGACTTAATAACAGGGCTTCCGGTAACTGAAAACTATAGATAACTATAAACGAACTGAAACAGTTCAAATATAAAGTTAAAAACCATCTCTTAACTCATTTGCTCTACAGACCATTAATGTATTCGCGACCACTCCATGTTATTAAACTTATACCAATCCTTGTATTAATAATTTGTAACTTCGTTTAAGTATCTCTAAACATATACACATTAGTTGTATCCTAGAGAAAGGTAATTTGTTATGACACAGTTTGAATTCCTGCATTTATTTTGGTGAATAAAAATCGTATCTTGTAACATAATGTCAGCAAAGGATAGCACGTTTGCATGGTTTGATTAGAGTAGGCACTGCACTGACGAGAAGATGTATGTGTAGTTAAAATAATTAAATTGCATTTTAAGAATATAAGAGCTTCAAATTCTTCAACTGTTGTACTCTACATTGTTCCTGGCTTTAATTTAGTACGGGTTTGAACAATTTTCCTCGTTGTACACTTACATCAGTTTACTTCTCTTTTAATCGTGTTGTGGAGTTTCATTGTTAACAAGGAATGGCGTTTCAATGTAAGTAATTAACATTTGGTTCCGTGATGCTATGTAGGTATCTAATGTTACAGGCCAACGTATGTGTGATTCTAATACCACCAATTAACCTCAAGCTATTGAGCCACTTCTCAGCAGTCGATCTTTCATCAACATCAGCTAAATATGCACGTTAAACTTCAACGCGAAAGGACCAAGTTCTCAACAGGACCTCGCCACATTGACTCGACCGTCAAGACCTGTTTTGCAGCCACCCAGACTTAATGTTCACATGAAGAACTATGTGTCGACAATACTCAGGTAGGAAGCGACAACGATTTTCAAAATCCAAATAAAAACAAATTAGCGCGTAATTTTTCTTGGGCGTTGGTTTCACGGTTTAGCAACGGTCGAGTAGAAGAAGTCAGATGCCACTCACATGTCTTTCCGCGGTGTTTTTAACCAAAGAAAGCTTGTTTCTATTAGGCTCGCGGCACTTTTGTGAATAAGTTATTTAGCTGAGTTATTAAACAAAACTAAGCGCACGTGTATGTTAACTCTGGGATCTAGATATAGAATGAAAATTCAACATTGAAGTCACTAGATATTGGGGTGTATAGCACACTTCATTTCTCAATGTGATCGCCTACCTCTTCTTCCGAACTCGCACGAAACCTACCGAATGAAGACGGGAGCCAAGCGCCCAAGAAAACGGGCGCGCATAGTAATAAATACTCTCCCTGGAGCAGAAGAACACTGTTACCAACTCACCACCTTCGGTCTTATAAAAAAATCTGTGCTACACTCGCATGACTTTCTCTAACTGTTCTACAAACAAACTTCTTACAAAAGATTATTCTTCTTTCTACATTGTGTTAATCGATATAAGCATTAGCAGAATGTTCTTATTACTTAGTTCCTTATAAGCAGAAGGAAACTAAAGAATTGCGCTATCTTAAACCAATAGTCAAATGTTTTAAAACTTCGATATGGATTGTTACTGAAATTCACTTCTTTGCTTGGCCAGGAGTAGAACAAAAGAAAAGCGGACCCTTCCTGTCTGAGAAAAGTATGTTTTAAAATTGAAACCAATAACAAGGAACATCTTGGAAACGGTCAACTCTATAACATAAAAAAGCACATGACTAAATTGTATGGTTTAACATCTACATTTTTTGTGTAGTAAGGTTTTGCTCGTCTCTTACAGTTTACCAATCGCGCAAAATTCAATCAGAATGCAGAGGTCTTTAGAGACTATTCCCAGAAAATTCGAGATATACATTTTATTCGTGATGTAAACATGTATATATAAGGCATTCTAATCAAAATGGTCAGAGCCATTTTTGAGGAAAACAAAATTTTTAAACAAATTCCATATAAAGGGTAGTTGGGGTGGGGAGATTTTCTTGGAAACCTTCGTGTCGCATCCTTGGAAGATAATAGACTTAAATACAGAGTTTGTATTTAACGGTTTTTGAGCTTATGCTGTCCACAAACAAACAGACGGACCTTTTTCTAAAATGTTTTTTTGGACTCAGGAACCTCAAAACACATGTTTCCGGTGAAATCTTGGTATTGAATTTTGGAGTGGAACACAATACCTTCTCTATACAGTACATATACAGAAAGTAAACATCTGATGTGTTCCGTTCACATGATTTTCTCTACAAATCTGCAGCAAATTATTGTTAAAAAGCTTAAGCTTCCGTTTATTTCATGCAAATTGAGAAAAAAATTAGCAGAAATAGTGTTATTACTTGCTTCCTTGTAAGTAGAAGTGAAATAAGGGAGTAGCATAGGTTAAGTGTTAGTCAAAAGCTGATTGCTAAGTGACTGAAGCTCATTTGTTTCTATGCACAGGACTTGACAAATTCCTGTATGAGAAAAGTATAAGTTTTTCAAAGCTGAAACCAATAACAAGAAATATCTCAAAAATATCAACTCAAAAAAAAAATGTATATAACATTAATTGTGTGTTTTAATGTGCTCTACGTTTTCTGTGTGGTAAGTTTTTGTCCATCTCTTACGGTCACGTTAAGTTGAGTGCATACGGTAGGTATCACGCGCATGTTTCTCTCTCGCACACGCTGGTGCATATACTCAGCCACGGCGTGCTTACTGCTGTGGTCATGGTTAACAAATTAAAAGCTATGGTACTGTGTAAAGATACACATTTGCATTTTCCCCATCATCGTAAATAAATCAAATAACTTGTTCAACTCTAACCATTAGCTTTAAATTATTGAAGCTAAAGGAGCAATTTTTTTAATATATCAAATATAAATGCTCACCACATGCGCCTGTCTCACGCTTGCTAAATGCTGCCCCCAGTTGTTTAGGTATTTTGCGTGAATTCTTCTGTTTGATAACTGCATCCTAACAGAGTTTAAATCTACACTAATAATTAACTCAACATATTAGTAAGTACTGCGGAAAAAAACAGTAGGTATACAATAAAATATATTACCCGATGAGGTGTTTCCTGCTCATGTACATATGCACTTATTTATTCAGTTGTAGCATACTTTTCTCATTTTCTTTGTCGCCAAATCAGTGCATTTGTTTCCGGGTATTTTCCGTTTTTCTGATTTTCTCTAATCCATATTCTTCAGTCTAATAAATGGCAGGACGAACTTTTTTGTAAGTAACATGAGATTATGACTATGTCATAGCCTTTTTTTTTTTTTAGCATAAACGTGCTTTTCAGAAACCTCTTTTGTGACTTTCTTACCATTATGTAAAACAAATCCTTCGTCAAATAATGGTTTCTGAATAATTTCAACACGTGGGGAATGTCGCAGAAAGTCCGACTTTCAGCTTCTATTGCAGGACGCGAGATGAACAATTTCTCTCTTATAATTCCAAGGTAAGAGAGTAATTTCCTATTTGATCTTCCCATATCACAGACTAAGGAACGGATTTTGAAACCTGCCTTTCAACAATGTCTGTTAGTAATTCTTTTGTTACTGTCTCATCAACATTGTAGATCTCGGTGGTTTTCACTCTCCTGCTAAGCTGCAGAGCGCAACTTGTGTCTTCTATGTTGTCATATTAAAAACTGGATTTAACTTTGATCTCATCAAAGCTCAGAACAAGATCTTTCTCATGCTCACTAACAGAACTTGTTTTCTGTTGCAATAGGTACACATTTAATGTCATGATTCCTGTGATATGATGAATTGGCGCAAGCGTCTTTTGATGGTTATAGAACTGGGTAGAGGATATTTAAGGCATTCTCTCACATAATCATATGCCTTCTTAGACATACATCTTAAAATGATTTCCTTTGAAATGTCATTAGAGTTATATGTACCTGTAAGTAAAACTGGCAAAACGAGAACATTTGTTGGAATGCACGTTCAGCGCTTCTTAACATATACATTTCGGATTGTACTTCTTGCAATTCATTTTCTAAACGTGTTACTTTCTTCTCTAATCTTAAATTGTGGCTTCTAAGTGCTTAAACTTCTGATTTAATGTCCTCTGTATTTATAGGTGCTGTGTTAAATGACGAGGAAAGGTAAAAGGATTTTCGGAAATATTTACTATATTTATTTCAGAATTGCTGTTTGTTTCTTCTAACACAGCATTTACTATTGTTTTGCATCTCTGTTTAGAAGCCATTTTGTCTTCTTTTCTTAGGACTGTCAACTTTCTGATACAAGTGATTAGACAACTTTAAATTTAGATGTGGTAAAGCAATGATTTTTAATCCTTTTAGGAGCAAGTTTGAAGAGTTCCGCTTTTAAATCTCATTCATAATCTTCCTCGTCAAAATGTATGGAACGAATGCGGGAACTATCTGGAGAGAAACGATCATCCCTTCTACATAACTGAAACAACACTCACAAGAAGCTTGGACAACCAAATCCTCATAAACAGTATCATTGTAATGAGAGCAACCAGCTGACGAAGTTTACTGCGCACCTAGCTGGTGATACCTACCGTATTACTCCATATTCCGTGCTTACGCTTTAGCAGTAAAATTCATCCAGAATAAAGTAATCTTTAGAGGCTATTCTCAAAAATTTTAAGATATACATTTTATTTGTCGTATAAATATGTTTAATATAGGACATTTTAATCAAAATTATTAGAGCCATTTTCGAAAAAAGTTCCATGTAAAGGGTAGTTGGGAGTGGGGGATTTTCTTGAAAATATTCGTATATTTGGAAAATACCAAACCTAAATACCAAGTTTGGTTTTTAACGGTCTTTTCGATTTTGAGCTATACTGCCCACAGACATAGACACACACACACACGCACGGACATTTTTCTAATTTTTTTTTATTCAGGGGGTCTGAAAAAATGTATTTCCGGTGAAATATTGGTATTGGATTTTTGGATGCAATACAATATCTTCTCTAAACACTATGTACATAGTACGTGTAGAGAAAGTAAAAATTGTATGTGTTTGTTAACGGCGCGGTCAGTTGGTAGGACCATATCAGCGTCGCTTCTTCCCACAGGAGGTTTTCATTTTGGTGGTGTTTAGCGCCCGCTTTTACTACTTGTGGCACCGCAGGCGAGTCCCACAGGAGTTCTTTTACATTCCATTAAATCTACTGACATGGAGCTGTCGCTTTTAAACCATCAGCTTGGGCTGGATTTGAACCCACAACCTTCAGATTAGAAGGCTAGACCTACATACATACATACATACATACATACATACATACATACATACATACATACATACATACATACATACATACATACATACATACATACATACATACATACATACATACATACATACATACATACATACATACATACATACATACATACATACATACATACATACATACATACATACATACATACATACATACATACATACATACATACATACAAATAGTAAATTATATGAAGCGTATAGTTAAAGTTTTACTATTGAAAAGGTTAACATGTTCGGCTTCAAAGGCTGAGATAAAATTGCAGGCATTGAGTGACATACCAGGCAACGTTGTCACGCTTCCTCCAAATAAACTCCGTTACACGCATTGACATTTTTTACTTTCTCTACAGTACTATGTACAGTGTATAGAGAAGGTACTGTAATGCACCCAAAAATTCAATACCGAGATTTGAGACCCCCTAAAAACAAAAAAAGAATATTTAGAAAAATGTCCGCGTGTTTGTCTGTCTGTCCATCTGTATATGTGTGTATGAGTGTGTGTGTGTGTGTGTGTGTGTGTGTGTTAGTCTATCTGTGCGCAGCATAGCTCAACAACGAAAAGCCCTTTAAAATCAAACTTAGTATTTAGTTTTGGTATCTTCAAAGGATGCGACATGAAGAAAATCCCCCCACCCCAACTACCCTTTGTATGTAACTTTTTTTTCTCGAAAATTTTGATTTTCTAAAAAATGGCTGTAAAGATTTTGATTAAAATATCGTGTATTAAAGATATTTACCTGACAAATAAAATGTATATCTTGAATTTTCTAGGAATAGTTTCTGAAGACTACTTTATTCTGGATGAAATTAACGGAATTTTGCTAAACCGTAACAAATGAACAAAAACTTACGTTAACAAAAAATGCAGAGGACGTTAAAACATACAGTTTATGTTATATACATTTTTTTTTTTTCGTTGGAGTTGATCGTTTTGGCTATCACTTTAACCTGTGGTACTCCCTTATTTCGCTTCTACTTACAAGGAAGCAAGTAATAACACTATTTCTGCTATATTTTTTTCTCGATTAGCATGAAGTAAATAGAAACATAAGCTTTTTAACAATAAGTTGTTGCAGAAATGTAGAGAAAGTCATGGGAATGGAACTCATCAGATTTTTTCCCCTTAGAATACCAAGTGAATAATAGCATCAGAAAGGCTTTACTAAGTGCAACAAGAGTAATAATAAACGTCTAACCACATTTTCTACTTACATTGCACTGAAGAATGAGTATGGTCCGTGAATGCCAGACAGCTTTTGTGGTTGTTTTGTTTTTACGTTCGCTATAATATACAACGAACAAAGTAGGTAGAGAAGGTGTTGTAGTCCTCCCAAAATTTCGAAACTGAGATTTCATTGAAAATGTATGTTTCGAGGTGGTAGTGGAATTTGTAAAACGCGCAAATATTTTAAACTTGGTTGAAAAACATTGCTCCTAAGAGTGTTATTGCTAGTTATCATTCTCGGCTGAAGATCAAAATTCCCGCCAAAGTGTTGAGAGGTGTGTTCAGCACACCAAGAACGAAAATTTCAACTGCAGGATGTTTCCTGAGTGACAGCGAGGAATCTTGTACCTACAACAACAAATTTGTAATAGAAGTTTATATTGATTAACGAAAGCAAACAGAAGAGTGAGCTTTTGTAAACGTCTGTCTGTCTGTCTGTCTGTCTGTGGACAGCATAACTCAAGAACGAAAAGTCCATTAAATACCAAATGTGATATTTCAGTTTAGTATCTTTCAAGGATGCGACACGATTCTCCACCTTTTACATGGACTTGTTTTTCTCAAAAAATGAGAGAGAAAACAGCGAGGACATTGCAACGCTGCTTTCATTCCATGCGGAGTTGCCATGCTTCTGTCATTTGTGATTTCTACGCATTCATTGGCTTTAGTGACGCGCTCATTTGTGCACTGCAAAACGTCGGCAACTTCTCAGAATAATCCGAGGTTTCTATTAAAAAAGATAAAGCGCATGTTAACAGTTTGAGTAGCACGATGATACCAGTGAACAAACAGGGAAGGTACTTAAAGCAATGCTACCGCAGATTATCGCATACTGACTTTGTTTTGATGACGCATGCTAGGAGAGAAGCAAATTCAGAAAACGGCAATTAGAATAATAAGTGACAAGGATAGTCGGTGCTCATGTAGAGCTCTTTTCAAAATATTGCCTCTTACTTGCGTATTTATATTGAAGACATTAACTTATATTCATAAAATGTATAATCAGCTTGAAATAAACCATAACCTGCTTCAATATAGCACTGGACAAAAGAATACATTGCATATTCAGTTCTGTAGAACCAACATAACTAAAAGTGATGTAAATAAACTGGGTATTAGACTATTTAACATATTGCCTCACAATATTAAAGTCATTACTAAAATCCACCATTCCTACTACTGCATACATTTTATTCCATAGATGAGTATGTATTATATTGTACAAATAGCATGAGTTAATCAAAATATAATGTGAATTACTAGTTCTTAATTAATGATGTTACTGAAAATTGTTTATTGTCTTAACTAATACACGTGTATAAATTTAGTGGACATATTTATAACATTGCCATCTCCGAAAAACAATGTAAATTGTTCTAAAAGGATGAAAATAAACATACAATAACAATACAATACCAATGTATATGGCAGGTTCTGAAACGGGGTGTTATCTTCGTAAAGCATTTTAAATACGATACTAACTGAACTTGAAAATACCAAGTAGTGCATATGGTAAATAGCGAAATGCACTCTTAAAGACATGGCATAACTTAATATTTTTTTAAAAAAAAACAAGAACAAAAACAAACAAAACAAAAACGATGTGTTAGATTTTGAAGCTAGACCCATCATATCTGGATGCCATCATTGACGTGGGCCACAACTTTTTAAGACCATATGGAGAACCTGTCCAAGATACTGCAAAGGCTGCAGGAAGTTAACTTGAAGTTGAACGCAAAGAAATGTCAACTCTTCTGCAAGGAGGATAACTTTTGTGGATCCACATTCTACGCCGCAGGGTGCACTGGGCACGACCTCTGCCGCAGACGCCAGTGGGGACACTACACCGGACAAGCCCAGTGTCCCAGGATCAGGCAAACAACCTACTGCAAGAAGTCCTGGGCCTAAGTGAGGTCATTCAGGACCTGCACCTGGAGCTTCTGACGCTGACGACCCTATACATTCAGCTTTAGGAACGTCGGGATGCAACCGGCTCAGCTATTCAAGATTTTCAACAAATTCAGCTCCTAGACCAAGAGGTCATTAACTCGTCGATAGTAAAGAACCAGAGACCTTCTGGGGACGCCAGACAAACCAACCACTTGACTTTCGCCGCGGTAAGTCTCGAGTTAGAGAGGCCACTAGGTACTACATAAGTTCTCATCTTCATCCTAATCCATCATTTCTCACACTGCGGGGGCAAGTCTGTCTCGAGCTTCCGGACCACTCAATTTTCACCACTGCATCCCCGAGTGCAATTATGTGGTGCCGTCTCCCGTTTTACTTTCTCTACAGATACGATGTACATAGTGTATAGAGAAGGTGTTGTATTGCACCCAAAAATTCAATACCGAGATTTCACCGGAAATACATGTTTTGGGGACTCCTGGGTGTCTGTGTGTCTATATTTTATGTGGACAGCATAGCTCAAAAACGAAAAGTCGTTTAAAACGCAAATTTGTTATTTAAGTTCAGTATGCTCCAAGGATGCGACACGAAGATTTTCAAGAAAATCCCCACCTCCAATTACTCTTTACATGGATCATATTTGAAAATTTTTGAATTTCTCAAAAATGGCTCTAACGATTTTGATTAAAATACCATATATTAAAGATATTCACAAATAAAACGTATGTTTCCAATTTTCTGGGAATAACCTCTGAAGAACTTTTTATTCTGATTGAATTTTGTATAACGGTTAAACCGTAAGAGATACACAAAACATTTACATCATTTTAGAACACACAATTTATGTCATTTACGTTTTTATTTTGTAGATTAGACCGTTTTCGAGACATTGCTTGTTATTGGTTTCAATTTTAAATTACCCAACTTTTCTCAAACGAGACCATGCAGAGCGAGCCGAACCTCAATTGTTTCATGTAGCGATGAGCTTTTAAAACATTTGACTTTATCCTAGTGCATTCTCTTATTTCCCTTCTACTTACAAGGAAGCAAGCAACAAGACCAAATCTGTTAATGTTTATCTGGACTGGCTTGATGTAGATAAAATAATAATGTTTTGCATGAATGGTTTGTATATGGAATAGCTAGAGAAAGTTATGTGAATGGAACACATCAGATTTTTTTAGTGTAAACAGTTACAAGAAATAAATAATTGTTGGTTGAATAATAAAGAGTAGCTTTGTTACAATATAGATGATAGTCATTTAGTCCTGGGTAACACAGTTGCTTACGTTCTTACTTTTTGTTCCTATATCAGGATTTCAATCCCGTTTTCGAATCCTGTAATTTGTATTCGGCTCTTCCATGGTTGGCCATACTGTATAAATGAAATGGTGAAGGCCTGGGAGAGCGAAAATCGGCGTGTTTTTGGAGGATATGTGGAGAAGAATATTAGAACAGAAAAATATAAAGATGCCTTTAGTGTACTGATGAGGATTTTGTGCACAAACTTTTGAACACCCATGCCTTCTATACATACATATTTCAATTTATAAGTTCGGTTAGTGAATGGAATGAAAGAATGTTTATGCATGGTTTTGTACGCTTTTTGTAGTAACAATATTAGTGGCAGCTTTTGATGTTTGTGCTTCTAACTTTATGTAGAAAAATGTGTGGTTCCTGGCAGTAAGCATCATGGATGACGATGAATGTATATCCCAAGGTAAATTTTCTCTCAAGTACCGAACGTTCCTTAAACCAATTAAAGGTAGAAATGTTCAAAACGGTATGTTGCCGTGTATATAACCACCAAGGTTAAAACACCTGTTGTTTTAAAAGTGACTTTGTTCCGTGTATCAATTTAATGCAGTAAACAAAGCGAAGCATTTTGAGTCTGGGTCGTATTTATTTAACGTTACAAGCTGGAAGTTTGGATTCTTTTCGTTCATGTGATATGTCCGTTTAAATGAAACATTGTTATAATTTGAAGTAAGTTTCCGAGTCCAAAATAAATCGGGAGCTTAACAAGCTTATTACTAAAGCTTGACCAAACTTGAAAGTCAGTACAGGGTTAAATAAGATCTCTAACGTATCTTATTGCGAATAGAATCATAGGTGCAATTCCTGTTTTAGGTTAGTAGCAAGTCAAAATTCCATAGTGCTAAATGAAATTTGTGTAATTAAGCAGAAAATGGGTTGCTATTGCGACTTAGTCCTGTTTAGCACACTAACGGGACCAGTGTGGGAAAATGGGGTTTTGGGTGGGAGGAATTAGAAACAAATTTGTATACACACACTAACCTTAACCAATATAAAGCTAACCTTGCGCTAAATTTTAAAAGCACAGGACCTAGTGGTTTCACCAACAGAAACATAAAAAGAAACATCCTCTGCCAACTTCTACCACAATAGAAAATTAGAAACATAAATTTATATGTACATGCTGACCTTAGCCTAACATTGTGATAAATTTGAAAGCTACAGGTCCCAGGAGTTCCTCTACTGCTCTAAAGCTACAAAAACTTGTCCAAAATCAAAGGTTCTAGTGGTTTATGCTTGCCTTCTTCCATATTTAACACATGTAGAGTAGTATAATAGAACAGTAAAAATCTGATGTGTTCCATTCACATGACATTCTCTACATCTCTGCAACAAATTATTGTTAAAAAGCTCATGCTTCTATTTACTTCATGCTAATTAAGAAAAAATTACCAGAAATAGTCTTATTACTTGCTTCCTTGTAAGTAGAAGCAAAGTAAGGAAGTACCATAGATTAAAGTGATAGTCAAAAGCTGGTTTCTATGAGACTGAAGTTCCTATGTATGGACACAAATTGACAAATTCATGTATAAGAAAAATATAAGTTTTTTAAAGCTGAAATCAAAAACAAGGAATATCTCAAAAATGATCCACTCCACGAAAAAAAAAAAATGTATATGACATAAATTGTGTGTTTTAAAGTGCTTTACATTTTATGTGGCAAGTTTTTGTCCATCTACAGTTTAGCAGTTATGCAAAATTCCGTAAAATTGATCCAGAATAAAGTAGTCTTCAGAGGTTATTGCCAGAAAATTCAAGATATACATTTTATTTGTAAGGTAAATATCTTTAATGTATGATATTTTAATCAAAATCGTTAGAGCTATTTTTGAGAAAATAAAAATTTTCGAAAAAAGTTCTGTGCAAAGGGTAGTTTGGGGTGGGGGGTTTTTTCTCAAAATCTTCATATCGCATCCCTGGAAGATACTGAACTTAAATACCAAGTTTGATATTTTACCGACTTTTTGTTATTGAATTATCATGTTCACAGACACACAAACATGCAGATCTTTTTCTGAAAATGCTGTTTTTGGATGCAGGGGAACCTAAAACACATATTTCCAGTGAAATCTCGGTATAAAATTTTTGGGCTGAGTGCAATACCTTCCCTATACACTATGTATATAGTACGTGTAGAGAAAGTAAAAAACTATGATAAATGTTCTGAAACATTATAATTAAAGAGGGAGCAGAAAAACCTGTGTAAAGCATGTTTTAAACCAACTTAACCTTTTTTTCCCTCTGTACATTGGAAAAGCATTTGTGAGTGTAAAATAGAGTGCTGTGGTGACACTAACCGGTTCTCATAGTGTGGTAATCCTGCCAAGAGCGACATATGATGTTGCATCATACCAATAGTTACAGTCTTCCGCAACGAAACTAAGCTTTTTCATTAGAAATCCAGCATTTCAGCATATACATATTATAAAACCATTTAGTATTCTTGTAATAGTCGCCAGATAAAACTTTTAAAATTGTCATCACAATTGATTGTAGGTTTAGCGAAGCGGCATGTTTTCTGCATAATTAGTGAAGCTTGTAATAAGAGTAGCTTTGATGAATTATAGACGGCAATTTAAAGTTGTACCAGGCTGATGTGCATTCGTGTTGGTTGGTCTGAGATGTATGTTCAGTCTTGTGTCTGCACTGATCTCACCCTGGCTATTGGCACTATCGTTAACAAACACAATAGTTAAGATTCCCAATTTTTGCTTTTGCTCATTTAATTCATTTTGTGTAATCCATAAATGCTTATTGTATAAAACTTCCACAAGCGATCCGTATTTGAAATCGTATAGATTCCTTAGGTTTTGACTACTTTTTGGGATCATTGAGGTTTTAGTGTTGAATATCCCTTGGCTAACCACCCTGAAGGTTTATAACAGACCAGCAAGTAACCACAAAGCAGCGCTAACGGTAGAATAACCAAAGTACCAAATCTGCAAAACGTATAAAACTAATGCAGCTTATTTTTATTTATAGGTTGTAAAGATCTGGAGGCTCACTTTAAGGACAGTATCTAACAATATACATCTTCTCTTTAAATTAGGAACATCTTCACTGTCACATTTTGGTGGACCTTTCAAACAATATATTTCAGCCATTCTTTTACAAATGTAACCAGGGGAAAAAAATTAAAAATAAATATCTGGCTACAAACTGTTTTGATTCATGTTGCTTAATGTCCAATTGTATCTTATCTAAAATAATTTTCTATTTGAATTTCTTCTTTTGTCATATTTTTACACTTTACAAATGACAAACACAGCAAACCATTTTAGAACACAAAATCAGTTGTACAGCATCTTGTCCTTCAATGTTTACAGGAAGAGAAAGAGCATTTCTTTGTTTCTTCAAATATTAATTTTCAGCTTGCGCAGGTTAGTAATTATACATTTTGTTAAGATGGTGCAGTCCTGTCATATCCGTTACAGAAAACATGAAGTTTGTGCAGCTTCTATAGGAAATATTATATTTACCAAAGCTTTTGCTAAGAACTTCTTCTTGTTCACAATTAAATACTGATTTAACTGAAAATTTGTCTAACAGATGTGGCATGTTAATTTGCTATGACTATGTGAGAGTTCAAAACAATGAGATATTTAGCATACCATTCATTTTTTTTTTTTTTTTTTCATTCTGTAGATTATGGCAGGTATATATAAGAAGAGAATGGCCAAATGTAGAGCAAGAATGCAAAACAATAAAGAGAAATGGAAAGAATATCTGAACAAAGATATAAACCGGAATAGAATGCAAAGAGCTAAGTTGAAGGAAGAATGTATGTCTTATCACTGAAAAGAAGAAAAGATGCATTAAGACAAAGACTATACCCCTGCGCTGAATCCTTGCACTTGACAGTTGGGAGTTAAGATGAAACGCTTTCTGGACCAATCATAAAGCAGCATTCCGGTCGGCGGAAACGAATCTAGATGCCCCATCGTTGCAATATCTGGATATTTCCAACCTAACACATGTTTTGAGCTGTTCTGTGTAAGCTACGTGTTATTCGTTGATATTTATATTTCTTGTTATTGTTGATAGTGTTGTTGGTGTTTCTTTGGTTTATTAATATATATATCTATATTTAATTACTTATATATTATATTATTTATACAAGATTTGAGGTGTGATAATGCCTCCAAAGCGATGCTGTACATCGAGTGATTCGCGAAGTGAAAATCCTCTGTGGAAAGGTGTGCCACTTAATAGCCAGGCATTGGAGCTATTAAGAAGGGTGCGGAAATTCTTTGAAAGTGAGAATGAGTACGTGAAAGTTAATGGGCATCGTGGAGCGAACTGCAGCAGCTCTTGGACTAAGCAAGGGGGTGAAACTTCAAGAGCAGGAAGACAAAATCCCTGAAACATCTGGTATTTCTGTCAACGCCAGGGAAGAAAAACAAGCAGCCTCGTCCGGTCACAAATATTGATGCTTTCCAATTAGACGCCATGCTTAGGCACATATACGCCTGTTATAGTAGAAAGGAGTATCCGACCATACCAAACAGGTTATGGTAGAGTGGCTGAACAAAAGGGGTGTAGCTGATTTTATATTCCCTGGTGAAAGAAAATAAGCCGGTCACACCAACATATGTTGCAGATGAAGTAGCCAGGGAACTTGGCCATGAAGTGATTAGATTACCACTGTATCACTGTCATTTTAATCCCATTGAACTAGTACGGAGCGACGTGAGGGAAAATAACAAAACTTTCACAATTACAGAGGTAGATAGACTTTTGCGGGAAGGTGTGGCCAGGGTGGAAGAAGAAAGTGAATCATGTGCACAAAATAATATGAAAAGCACAGGAATTAGACGGAATCATCAGTGAATGTGAACCCTAATGATATGCCTTGGTGACGACGATGATGACAATGGCAATGATGCTTCCGAGAATGATGACGACGGAGAATTGGATGGAATTGAGCCATTAAAATTCCAAACCAGTGAGTGGAATTCACTTTGTTATACCTTTCTCTCATAACAAGCTATTTTGCATTAATTTCTTCTATTTTGTCGTAACTACGTAATTGATGCTACATACGTTATAGTATCACTTATTTTCAATTGATATAATAACAACGAAATAGTTTCATTATTCATCAGCATTCATTTACTTTATACACTGTTTACACACGATAGAGACATTTGTAATGAGCTGTTGTACCAGCATAGCCAACCTTACATGAAACCACCCGAACTGTCAAGTGCAAGGATTCAGCGACGGGGCTATATACAGAATGAGGAAAAAGGCAGAGAGTAACATGGATACTGATGGTTCCCTTCTTGGTACCTTCGTAGTCCAAGAACGCTCTGTAAAGTGCTGTAATGAAGCAAGTTATAATTGAGCATTTTCAACCTGAAGTTACTAAGAAAATGGGACCAAGAAGCTTGTATTAGTAAAGTTGGAGATTTCTACCACAATGATGAAATATCAAGACAGGCCCCAGGGAAGTCTGATGACAATGGACATCAGTTCAAGAAACCTTCATCTCAAAATCTAAATCTTATAGTCTTCGACCAGAGTATATATCACCCACCCAAAAATGAAAACAATTGTGTGAGTACAGTGAAAGATTATTTTTATTGTTGCACTTTTTCTTTGTTCAATTTATAACTTTACAGAACTGTTCCTAAAATATTAATTGTGTAAACTGCAATGAAAGTGTAATATGTATTCATGGTGCCAAATTTGTTTACAGTGCAAATTAGAAATCTTTTTTTTTTTTCATTCAAATATGTTAGCCATGTTATTTTCAATACATATAAGTAAGAATTTATCAAAACTAAGAAGAATGGAAAATAATATTGTCACTAGTCACATCACTTACATTTGCATGTCAGATCCGTTACAGCAAAAATACATTATTGTAAATCTTAAACTGTACTTATAGACTAGGAAAATCCCTGTACACAGTTTTTTATGTATTACTGCTTTACAGAAAAAAAAAATGACTAATTTACTTCAAAATATTAACAGAGATTGACCAAAATACCAATCACTGCAGAAAGCATGGTGCAAATGTTGTCACGTCCGTTACACAGTCAAAACTGGATGCAGAGTATTACTTTATTGTACAAACATTTTTCAGTTCCTCAAAAGGCATGTTGTTAATGTCACATCAGTTATAAAGAACGGCTGATTTGTGAATACAGAACTACTAAAAGAAGGAAGTTTAGTGAATGTAGTTATCACTTCTGAGACCATATTTTGTTGTTTCTACACTCAAATAACTTGAGTGTCTAGCGATATAAGCTGCACCTGCTTATTTAACACTAACTCTGACTTAACCCTCAGCTGGCACGGTACAAAAATATATCATAATTGGTACAGATCATAAGTTTAAAACAATTATGGTTAACATGCTGACACTTGCAGCAAGGGTGTCCTGTCTTGGGGACACAGAGTACATGCTTTTCTGTTTTCACAAACCTTTTCTTCATTCGCATTCTGCTCTGGAATTTTGTCAGGGAGCCTCAAAATCCTTCTTATATTGAGTCTCAATTCGTGGAGTAAATTGTGTGAAAGTGTTGCTCTTGTGAGTCCCCAATGAAAACCCACCCCTGCGCTGCTTTGTCCACCACAGATCTCTCACGCGGTTGCTTGGGATCGAACCTGGGCCGTCTAGACGAGAGGTGAGTAGTCTAACCACTCGGCCACAATGCAGGCCCATTTCATAGTATCAATACATTTTGGGGTTTGGGATTGTTACCAATAGATGTAGCTGGAGGTCGCAATCCAGGAAGATGAATTAAAATGTTGTTTGTACATTTTGTGGTGGGAGTGTTTTGTTCGAAAGGAAAGTTGCAACGATACTTTGTACACTTTCTGTCTCAGTTTGTGACTTCTCATCACTTTCCTTGATTTCTGAATCTGGTCTAGGGTCACTGTCAACAATGTTACAGTCTTCTAGCTCTGCTAACATCTCAGTTATGAATTCACTAAGTCTGGGATCATCTGGGGTTTTGCAACATTTTCTGTAAATGAATCAAGAAAAATACCATATATATTTGTTATTATGCAGATGCTTGTGTTTTTTAACATAATGGTGTATATGCATTTAATTTACAGTGAAAATTTGTATTTATAAATATACTGTTAATTAACTATCAAGTAATGTATAATGTGTGCACATTCTAGTATGTTTATTTAATATTTGAATTGAGAATTAAAAAAATATGAATAATAAAATATTTACTTTGTTGGAAATAAATAACGTAACTGGAACTAGATGTGTGAGAGGCTGCAACAATGCAAACAAGCAGAACACGTCCACTTGCTGCAGACTCACTGATAAGAAGGCAGCGGGGTGCACATGTGTATATCTTAATAAAACACGGTCCACAGGACTACATAATACCAGCTAAATGCTTAGCAGGTACAATTGGTAACATGCCTGTACTCTGATACACAAATTTTATTGGTGTTAAATAATCCGAATTGAACAGTTTTGTATGGTTTTAATTTGATGTGTCTTTGTGCAACTTTGCCATACAACATTGATGTAATTAAAATGTGAGTGGATGAGAGAATAGGAGACACTTTTTAATATGACCGGAGAAAGATTTAAATATCTTAATCTTGATAAACCACCTATGACAGGTGTGACCTTTTTACTTTCTCTACACGTACTGTATAGAGAAGGTATTGTAATGCACCCAAAAATTCAATACCAAGATTTCATTGGAAATATATGTTTTGGGTCCCCCTGAATCAAAAAAAAATCACACGACTTTCTCTAGCCGTTCTACAAACAAACATCTTACAAAAGATTCTTCTTCTTTCTGCACAATGCTAATCGAGATAAACATTGGCAGAATGTTCTTATTACTTAGTCCTTATAAGTAGAAGGCATCTAAAGGAGTGTGCTATGTTAAAGTGATAGTCAAATGTTTTAAAAGCTGTTGTTAATGCAATTATTGCAAATTGCTTCTGTGCTTGGCCAGGAGTAGAATAAAAGAAACACAAACACTCCCGTCTGAGAAAAGTACAAGTACTTCACAATGGAAACCAATAACAACAAATATCTTGGAAACAGCTCCACAACAAAAATGTAAAGGACACAAATTGTGTATTTTAATGAGATCTACATTTTTTGTGTAGTATTTGTCTATCTTTTACGATTTAACAGTTAAGCAAAATTTGGCAAAATTCATCTAGAATAAAGAGGTCTTCAGGTCTTTAATGTATGGGATTTTAATCAAAATCCTTATGGCCATTTTTGACAAAATCAAAATTTTCAAAAAAATTGTTCATATAAAGAGTAGTTTGTGGCGGGGGGGAGGGATTTTCTTGAAAATCTCTGTGTTGCATCCTTGGTATTTAACAGTATTTTCATTTTTGAGCTCAGCTGTCCACAGACACACACAAACCTTTTTCTAAAAAGACTTTTCAGATTCACGGGACCCCAAAACATATATAACTGGTGAAATGTTGACATCAAATTTTTGGGTAGAATACAATACTCTCTGTCCACTGTGTACATTGTATATGTGGGCTAGAGAAAGTAAAGAAGGATTTTAGAAACATATCGATGTGAGCAGCAGAGCTCAAAAATGAAAAGTGGTTAAATACCAAACTTGGTATGAAGACCTCTGGATGACTTTTGTATAACTGGCAAAGATAAACAGAAACTTACTGCATAAGAAATGTACAATCAATTGTAGAGTCAAATGTTTTCAAGACATTCTGAATTCATTTTATGGCACATAAACTTTTCTTGCACAGAAAGACATGTTCTCATTTTTTGTTTGTTTATTCCTGGCAAGAAAAGCGAATGAAACTTTAATTGTTTCACATAGCGGCTGGCTTTCAAAGGACGAGACTATTGTTTTAACTTTTTGCATTCTCTTATTTCCCTTCTACTTAAGGAAGCTAGTAATAAGACTAATTCCGCTCAGGTTTATCTTGATTAGCATGGTGTAGATAACAGATTAATCTTTATTATAAAATGCTTGTTTGTGGAACAGCTAGAGAAAGTCATGTGAATGGATCACATCAGATTTTTTATTATCTGCTCAATATGCAAATCCCAACTTGGGTTGAGTTAAGAAGTGGACGTAAATAAGAAATTTGTTTACTTCTTCCATTCACTATTTGTGGTGTATGCCATTTGATACTAGAACTTGATTTATGACAAAGTGACAGGGAATTGGATCTAAACCTGTTTTTAAGGGGTATTGATGTCCCTTTGCATTTGAACCATTTTCAGTTTGTCCATGGTAAAGAATAGCCATGCTAAGCATTATTCTAGTGTTGAAACAATGCAACGGTGAACCTTTTGACACTTCCTTTCATGCTTATACAAGAATACTTGCAAATGTCCATATTTTAAACACTAGCTCAACTTGTTGCCCTCCATGGTTACCATGCTAACTTCATATACTCAAGGTTGTGGGTTCAAATCTGGTGGAGGACGATGGATTTTTTCGGGCGTAAAAATCCTTAGCATGGCTTCCTTCGGAAGGGAAGTAAAGCCGTTGGTACCGTGTCGTAGATTTACAGCACGTAAAATAACCTCAAGCATGATAGAGAGGCCTCTGAACAAAATTAAGCAGTCTTTCGTGCCCAATTTAGAATGGGGTGCTGAGAACCACAGTAGTTAAAGAGTGTCCATAAATAACATGCCATTTACATTTTTGTTACCAAAAGGTAGTAATTATAAATGTATCACAATATTCCAAATGACTTCAGGGAAAATAGGAAAATACAAGTCTGTTGTTAAAAACTATGAATGCAGCAAGAGTGTGTGGTTGATGAGTAAAATGTGCTCTGCCATAATGTGTCAGTGTATTGCATACATGTCAGTTGTAGTAGAAGTTATCATGAAGTTTTAGTGGTGGTGAATGAAACGGTAATGTTGGCATTACAGTAAAGCTATACACACACAGCACTGGTGAGAACATCAAGTTGTTCAAATGTGAAGGTTGCCACATTGGGGTTTCAGCTTCACAGACCCCTTGGCTACTCCCTGTTGTCCCAGCACACACTCCTCTACTTGGGGCTACACTTTGCAGCTTAGGGCCCTAAACATTTATAGATAGAATTAAAACTTCAATAACCTTACCATTTGCAAATGGCCTTTCAGATCATGAGGCACAAATACTTCTCATTAAAGAGATAAACTTAAAGTTAAAACCAATCTATAAATATTGTAGAACACGAAAAGTAGATGAAAGCTCCCTCACATTGTTTAAGTATGCCCTTCAACAAGAATCATGGACTGAAATCTGTGAAATAAATGGAGTAAATTACAAGTTCAATCATTTCCTACAACATTTCAACATTGTAGCATGCTTTCCAGTCAAATATTGTAAAATATATAATCAGAAGGAAAATAACACCTGGATTACAACAGGCATTAAAACTTCTTGCAAACATAAGCGAAAATTATACCAAGAATTGAAACATAATAAGACCCCACACTTAGAATGTGACTACAAAAAGCACTGTAAAATTCTAAACGAAACAATAAAAGCTGCTAAAATATTGCATTATAATAAAGAGATATCCAATTCTGATAATAAAATAAAAACTATCTGGAATATAATAAAAAGGGAAACAGGTAAGAGCTCTCAAGAAAGCCCCTCAATTGAACTGAATTCTGGTAATCAAAAAATTGTTGATCCTCAAAAGGTCGCAGATATTTTCAACAATTTCTTTTTAAATGTAACAGACAGATTAAAAATAAACTATGGATGTAAAGAATCAGCAATAAATTTTTTGAAAACTTCTTTTGTAAACAAAGTCCCTGAATTTAAAGTAAAAATGACTACACCATTTGAAATAAAAAATATAATGAATTTGCTCAAGACCAAAAATTCCTCTGGATATGATGAAATATCAAGTAAAATCCTAAAAGCATGTTCTGAGCTAATATGCATTCCCCTTAGCTATTTATGTAACGAATCACTAAAGAGTGGAATATTTCCTGACAGAATGAAGTACTGTATTGTCAAACCACTTTTTAAAAAAGGAAAACAAGATAATATATCAAATTATAGACCTATTATCTCTCTTGTCTGTTTTCTCAAAAGTATTTGAGAAAGTAATGTTCAATAGGCTCTATAACTACTTGGAAAAGAACAACTTTGTGTGACCTAGCGAAGGCTTTTGACTGTGTGAATCATGAGATTCTGATAGTTAAACTAAATTTCTATGGAATAAAGAATAACATATTAGATTGGTTCATTTCATACCTAGAGAAGAGAAAACAAAGGGTCGAAATTAATAACTCTATTGGGTATCAAAATAGTGCCTCAGAATGGAAATCAGTAAAACATGATGTTCCCCAGGGATCAATCTTAGGGCCTCTTTTGTTCTTGGTTTACATAAATGACCTCCCATTATACATTAACAGTTTTGCAAGTATTTATTTATTCGCAGATGACACTAGTGTTCTAGTAACAAGTAAAGATTTTTCAATGAATGTGTAGTTAAATTAAACTATGTTTTAAATTGTATGCCAAATTGGTTCAAAGCAAACAAACTCTCAGTAAACCTTGAAAAAACAAAAACAATTAAATTTATAACTACTCGCTCACCACAAATGCACATAGAAATAGGAATTAATGATACATTGTTAGAACAGCTAAATGAAGTCAAATTTCTTGGCCTTCAGGTAGATAAGCATTTGGACTGGAAGTCACATATTAGCTACATCACACCTAAACTTAGCTCAGCATGTTATGCTCTCCGTGCACTGGTTAAATTTCACTCAATCGATACACTTAAGTTAGTGTATTTTGCCTACTTTAACTCCATCATCGAGTATGGAATAATATTCTGGGGTAATTCAGTAGATAGTAAATGCATATTCCGGATGCAGAAGAAAGCTATACGAATAATCTGTAATGCTTATAGCAGACAGTCATGCAAAGAACTATTTCAAAAATTGGGCATCCTCACCTTACCTTGTGTTTATATATTATCCATTTTAAAATTCTATGCAGTTAATCGACATAGTTTTATAACAAACATGGAAATTCATAACATTAATACTAGACAAAAGGGACTGATTCATCGGCCCAATGCCAATCTTCGTTGCTTTCAGAAAGGTGTAGATTATGAAACAATCAAGATATTTAATGCTCTCCCAGTAATCTCAAAGAAAATGTGGGGAATTTCAGGGCTTTTAAGGCCTCTCTTAAGGAGTACCTTTGCAATAAATCATTTTACTCTGTAGATGAATATTTAAGTGACAAATCTGTCTGTCAATACCGTTAAAATAATCATTGTATTTATAAATATTACAATGTATTGCATTTTGTGTATATTAGTGTGTGTGTTTTATATTCAAATTAAACTGATTTATACTTTGACTTGCACTAATGTGTCAAATGAATTTTTTTTTTTTTTTTAGTATTTAGCAATGACACAAGGTCTGTAAAGCCTGATGTTTTGATATTTTACACTCTAGTACATACTTGTAAATCTTTGCATTGGAAATTATATAACATATTCGTAAATATGTATTGTAATTTGTTGACATTTATGAAGAGTACATAATACAATATGTTTTAGTTTATATGATTGCTACTAGTAACTATTATATCGATAATTTGAAAACTATCATCTGACATAACATTAGTTTTACATATAATGAAATTATATTTATTTATTTATACATTTTAACACTATATTCTGATACTCTTTGTTTTTATGTGCATGCAAAAAAGAAAAAAAAAAAGAAGTATTCTGTTGTTTTTGTAACCTATGCTTTTAGCATTAGAGCTTTATACATTTTTTTTTCATAGTATATAGTATATAAACATATGTATACATGTATATGCCTTGACAAGTTCTATGTTCAGTGGCTTTCTGGCCTAAACGAACCTACAGAATGCTTTCTAATCTAATCTAGCACCTGTAACTAACTAGAATAACAAAAGTATTGAAGTAATGCCAAATGGTGTATTGCTAATAACACAGTGTAAATATTTATTTGTTATGATTTTCGACTTTGAACACATTATGTTTGGCTCTTGTTTAGAGACAGTTCTGTATAAAACGCAACTCCTAAGGCACTGAGGTCAGTAACATTCATTCATTCTGGATGTACATCTTGTTAAAACACACAATGTTATCCATTGTGTTATGGGTTTCAATTTTAAAATACTTAAAGCTTTTCTCAAATGGAAGGTTTCATTCATATGTCCTTTGTTTTACTCCTGGCCATGTCATTTAAATGACAATCACATAGCAACCAGCTTTTAAAACATCTGACTATCAGGTTATCCTAGTGTATTCCCCTCTACTTACAAGGAAGCAAGTAACAAGACAATTTCTGTGTATGTTTATCTTGATTAACATCAAGTAGAAGCATAAGTTTTGGGCGCAGAGTGTCTGCCTCATGGGTCACAAGCTCAAATCTTGTTTAGGGTGAGTGACTCAAATAAGGTTTTCCTTTCCAAGATCATATTTCACTGATTACATTCAGCATCCAATATGGCCAACTGATTAAAGCGTTAAGCTACAAAAAAGGAAGAAGAATAGTTTGGTACAGAATAGAAAGTGATGAGCTTTTTTTTTTAAGAAGTATGTTAATTTGTGTAAAGTAAGGGAGGAGGTATGTGCTGGTGGGAGCAGCTTCAACAACAATGATTAATGATATTTTCTATTTAAACAACATATTGTTGTAAAAGGTTTTATCTAATTTGAAGTTGTATGAGAATTTCACGTTTTGGATTGCAGAAACAAGCAAAGGGGATGGGGGGGGAGAGAGTCTTTTTCCAATGTGAATGCTTATTGTGACAAAATCGTGTTTATTTCAGAACCATTGTGTTTTATCTATGCATGAACATTTGGGCACAGTCTGGTTTACAGCTCTTGCTTTTATACCTGTCAATGCCAACAGCCTTTTCCATGGAGAGCAAACATTGTTCCCATATGTATGACAAGCTTCCCCTGGTTGTTTCCATTGACCATAATGTATTTGATACTTTTGTCATTGCGTTACATACAGTGACTTGAAAATTGTCTCAGAAAAAAAAATAGAATATACTCATGAAAATGTTTGTGCTTCATGGATTATCAACTTGAAGCATGAGTATATTAGGCATTAGTTCCAGCAGCAGATAGAAAATATTGAATGAGAAAGGTTTGCTCTCCTTGGATGCTGCAAAATTTGACAAAATCTCAAAAAGATGTGTGTGTGTGTCATCAAATGATGAAGAAAAACAATGGCGATGCTTCAGAAGACATGGAGTGTAAGATTGTAACAGTGGGCCAGCAGTTGACTGTTTCAAGATGTGGTAGCAGTCCCTTTAAAGGAACATAAACTGTGAATGGCACACAACCATTTGCTTGCCGGAAATCTTCCAAACAAGTGCCATTGGATTGTAGTCATTCAAACATCGTGAGCGCTCATCCACCTACATTCCTGATTTGGTACCCAACGGCTTCTTTTTGTTTCCAAACATCAAGAATAAATTGTTTGAAGAATGATTTTCATTGGAAGAAGCTTCTGGTCCATATTTTGGAGGTGTCTCAAGCAGATTGGAAAAAAATACTCAGACAAATGGTTTGAATGTATGCAAAAGTGTGTTGATCATAAAGGAGAACATTTCAAGAAACAATAAATCAATTGTCAATAACAAATTACTGTTATTCTATTATTAGATTCAACATATAAATAGTTATATGCCAATTGAAATGTATATCTTGAATTTTTTGGGAATAGACTCTGAAGTTCTCTTGATCTGAGTGTAACTGTTAAGCTGTAAGAGATAGACAAAAACTTACGTCACAAAAAATGCACACCTCGTTAAAACACACAATTTGTGAAATACATTTTTTCTGTCTTTTAACCATATCCAACATATACCTTGGAAATGGTTATTGGTGTTAATTTTAAAATACTTACTCATTTCGTAATTGGCTTACCCTCCCCGTATTTGTAGGATGCCTAGGGGTCAGAAGCCTGTCGAGGAGCCTAGGGCACAGAACCACAGAATGGAGAATTTGTTATGAGGGTCGGCCCATAGCCAGGCATAAACATGAGAAAGTGGATGATATGAAATGGAAGTGAAATTGACGAATGGAAAGATGATAATGGAGCAATTGGTGAAATCAGTGGCAGGGGAAACCCACCCAGACCCTGTTTCGTGCACCACGAATCCCATGTGGGCACTTGAGATTAAAACCGGGCTGCCTAGATGGGAAGCAGGTGATCTAGCCACTTTCCCATGGCACTTAAATGTAATGGAAATTAAATCCATCACAGAGCAACCAGCTCTTAAAAGATTTTGCTATTCCTAATGCCTAGCATACTTATTGAATCTGTAAGTAAATATGAAATAAAAGCATTTCTGCAGATGTTCACCATGATTAACATGAAGTGGATAGAAGAATAATTTGCTGAAAAATGGGTTGGTGAAAGTAATGTGACTATATCACATCTGTATTTTGTATATAATCTTACTAAGCATGTTGTGTTATTGCATGTTGCACATGATGTTGGAAGATTTGTATGTGGCATGATGAATTAGATATAAGGGTGATCTGGGGAACATCATCCCTGCAACTAAAGACTTACACGGTGTCAGTGGTGGGATGGCAAAGAGGCTTTATTGAAACTGAGCTCTCCCAGTTACAAGGACAACACTGAAAATGTTTATAGATTAGTTTTTAAAAATTGTATTCAATACATTTCCCTTTAACTTCATGCATTTGATGAAACCAGTCCTTACAGTAATGATGGCAGTCTTTTCTCTTGTGTTAGTGGTGAAAATTTGAGTTCCCAAGATTCAATTCTAGTGATTGTGATCCGTAATTTTATGGGTATTAGGATAAAAATTTGAGTTAAGAGAGAAGGCGCAAGTAAAGAAACTCAACCAATAATACATAAACTGGGATTGCTGTGTCATCAAAGCAGGAATATTGTTTTTTCTTTTGCTTGGTGTACACACAATTATTAACCTTGTTAACTTAGCAATAGACACCTAGTTTGTTTGCTTGCTTGAGTGTTAGAGTAATACTCCATAAAACACTTTCTTCTCCTCACTGCACTCCGGCATTTAACCTGCCAAATATCACTTCAAACCGCTATAAATATTTGAAATAACGTAAAAACAAAACAAGTCACATATTGGGCAAACAACAGGTTTTTTTTTTTTTTTTTTTTTTTTTTTTTTTTTTTTTTTTTTTTTTTTTTTTTTTTTTTTTTCCCAGTCCACTGTTACCATGGGTACAGTTTTTTTTTGGGATAAAACATCAGTAATTTAATTGATACTGCTATAAGAATTTGTACATTCTCTACACATACTAAGTACATAGTGTATGGAGATGGTATTGTAATCCATCCAAAAGCTCAATACCGAGATTTCACTAGAAATATATGTTTTAGGGTTCAGCTTTACCCAAAAAATTTTTTTTAGAAAAATATCAGAGAGTGAGGGAGAGAGAAAGAAGGAGGGGGGGGAGAGAAAAAGAAAATTCTGTAAAATACCAGACTTGGCATTTAAGTCTATTATGTTCTAAGAATGTGACCCAAAGATTTTAAGGAACATCCCCCCACCCCAAACTACCTTTTACACGGAACATTTTTTGAAAATTTTCTCAAAAATGGCTCTTAATGATTTTGATTGAAGTACTGTATATGTTGAATTTTCTGGGAATAGCCTCTACATAAATGTTGCTTGATTTTACGTAACAAGTAAACTGTAAGAGATAAACAAAAACTTGTTGCATAAAAAAAATTGGAATTTGTTAAAACACAGAATTTATGCTATAAACACTTTCTATGTGGAGTTGACCATTTTTAGATATTCCTTGTTATGGTTTCCATTTTAATAGTTTTAAAACTTTTCACATGTGTGAACTGCTGGTTATTAAAGAAACGATTTCATCCACGTGGCAACCAGCTTTTAAAAGATTTGATTATTGTGTTAGCCTTGTGTATTTGATTATTTCCCTTCTGCGGATGTTTATCTCAAAAAGCACAATGTAGATAGAAGCACTGAAGTGATGTGAATGGCTTTATCACTAAATAAGAAGGTCTTCATGATATAAAAGCTGTGGTATGGTGTGGTTTCAATTCAACATTGGCCCTTGTTTCTTTAAAACTGCGAGTCACCTCTAGACCTAGGAATCACATTGGCCCTTGTTTCCTTAAGACAGACTGTTGCTGTGAGTCACCTGTAGACCTAGGAATCACATTGGCCCTTGTTTCTTTAAGACAGACTGTTGCTGTGAGTCACCTCTAGACCTAGGAATCACATTGGCCCTTGTTTCTTTAAAACAGACTGTTACTGCGAGTCACCTCTAGACCTAGAAATCACATTGGCCCTTGTTTCTTTAAAACTGCGAGTCACCTCTAGACCTAGGAATCACATTGGCCCTTGTTTCTTTAAAACTGCGAGTCACCTCTAGACCTAGGAATCACATTGGCCCTTGTTTCCTTAAGACAGACTGTTGCTGTGAGTCACCTCTACACCTAGGAATCACATTGGCCCTTGTTTCTTTAAAACAGACTGTTACTGCGAGTCACCTCTAGACCTAGGAATCACATTGGCCCTTGTTTCTTTAAGACAGACTGTTGCTGTGAGTCACCTCTAGACCTAGGAATCACATTGGCCCTTGTTTCTTTAAAACAGACTGTTACTGCGAGTCACCTCTAGACCTAGGAATCACATTGGCCCTTGTTTCTTTAAAACAGACTGTTACTGCGAGTCACCTCTAGACCTAGGAATCACATTGGCCCTTGTTTCCTTAAGACAGACTGTTGCTGTGAGTCACCTCTAGACCTAGGAATCACATTGGCCCTTGTTTCTTTAAAACAGACTGTTACTGCGAGTCACCTCTAGACCTGGGAATCACATTGGCCCTTGTTTCTTTAAAACTGCAAGTCACCTCTAGACCTAGGAATCACATTGGCCCTTGTTTCTTTAAAACAGACTGTTACTGCGAGTCAGCTCTAGACCTAGGAATCACATTGGCCCTTGTTTCCTTAAGACAGACTGTTGCTGTGAGTCACCTCTAGACCTAGGAATCACGTTGGCCCTTGTTTCATTAAGACAGACTGTTGCTGTGAGTCACCCCTGGACCTGGGAATCACATTGGCCCTTGTTTCCTTAAGACAGACTGTTACTGTGAGTCACCTCTAGACCTAGGAATCACATTGGCCCTTGTTTCCTTAAGACAGACTGTTGCTGTGAGTCACCTCTAGACCTAGGAATCACATTGGCCCTTGTTTCCTTAAGACAGACTGTTGCTGTGAGTCACCTCTAGACCTAGGAATCACATTGGCCCTTGTTTCTTTAAGACAGACTGTTGCTGTGAGTCACCTCTAGACCTAGGAATCACATTGGCCCTTGTTTCCTTAAGACAGACTGTTGCTGTGAGTCACCCCTGGACCTGGGAATCACATTGGCCCTTGTTTCCTTAAGACAGACTGTTACTGCGAGTCACCTCTAGACCTAGGAATCACATTGGCCCTTGTTTCCTTAAGACAGACTGTTGCTGTGAGTCACCTCTAGACCTAGGAATCACATTGGCCCTTGTTTCTTTAAGACAGACTGTTGCTGTGAGTGACCTCTAGACCTAGGAATCACATTGGCCCTTGTTTCCTTAAGACAGACTGTTGCTGTGAGTCACCTGTAGACCTGGAATCACATTGGCCCTTGTTTCCTTAAGACAGACTGTTGCTGTGAGTCACCCCTGGACCTGGGATCACATTGGCCCTTGTTTCCTTAAGACAGACTGATGCTGTGAGTCACCCCTGGACCTGCGATCACATTGGCCCTTGTTTCCTTAAGACAGACTGTTGCTGTCAGTCACCCCTGGACCTGGGATCACATTGACCCTTGTTTCCTTAAGACAGACTGTTGCTGTGAGTCACCCCTGGACCTGGGATCACATTGGCCCTTGTTTCCTTAAGACAGACTGTTGCTGTGAGTCACCTGTAGACCTGGGAATCACATTGGCCCTTGTTTCTTTAAGACAGACTGTTGCTGTGAGTCACCTGTAGACCTGGAATCACATTGGCCCTTGTTTCCTTAAGACAGACTGTTGCTGTGAGTCACCTCTAGACCTAGGAATCACATTGGCCCTTGTTTCCTTAAGACAGACTGTTACTGCGAGTCACCTCTAGACCTAGGAATCACATTGGCCCTTGTTTCCTTAAGACAGACTGTTGCTGTGAGTCACCTCTAGACCTAGGAATCACATTGGCCCTTGTTTCCTTAAGACAGACTGTTGCTGTGAGTCACCTCTAGACCTAGGAATCACATTGGCCCTTGTTTCCTTAAAACAGACTGTTACTGCGAGTCACCTCTACACCTAGGAATCACATTGGCCCTTGTTTCTTTAAAACAGACTGTTACTGCGAGTCACCTCTAGACCTAGGAATCACGTTGGCCCTTGTTTCTTTAAGACAGACTGTTGCTGTGAGTCACCTCTAGACCTAGGAATCACATTGGCCCTTGTTTCTTTAAAACAGACTGTTACTGCGAGTCACCTCTAGACCTAGGAATCACATTGGCCCTTGTTTCTTTAAGACAGACTGTTGCTGTGAGTCACCTCTAGACCTAGGAATCACATTGGCCCTTGTTTCCTTAAGACAGACTGTTACTGTGAGTCACCTGTAGACCTAGGAATCACATTGGCCCTTGTTTCTTTAAGACAGACTGTTGCTGTGAGTCACCCCTGGACCTGGGAATCACATTGGCCCTTGTTTCTTTAAGACAGACTGTTGCTGTGAGTGACCTCTAGACCTAGGAATCACATTGGCCCTTGTTTCCTTAAGACAGACTGTTGCTGTGAGTCACCTGTAGACCTGGAATCACATTGGCCCTTGTTTCCTTAAGACAGACTGTTGCTGTGAGTCACCCCTGGACCTGGGATCACATTGGCCCTTGTTTCCTTAAGACAGACTGATGCTGTGAGTCACCCCTGGACCTGCGATCACATTGGCCCTTGTTTCCTTAAGACAGACTGTTGCTGTCAGTCACCCCTGGACCTGGGATCACATTGACCCTTGTTTCCTTAAGACAGACTGTTGCTGTGAGTCACCCCTGGACCTGGGATCACATTGGCCCTTGTTTCCTTAAGACAGACTGTTGCTGTGAGTCACCTGTAGACCTGGGAATCACATTGGCCCTTGTTTCTTTAAGACAGACTGTTGCTGTGAGTCACCTGTAGACCTGGAATCACATTGGCCCTTGTTTCCTTAAGACAGACTGTTGCTGTGAGTCACCTCTAGACCTAGGAATCACATTGGCCCTTGTTTCCTTAAGACAGACTGTTACTGCGAGTCACCTCTAGACCTAGGAATCACATTGGCCCTTGTTTCCTTAAGACAGACTGTTACTGTGAGTCACCTGTAGACCTAGGAATCACATTGGCCCTTGTTTCTTTAAGACAGACTGTTGCTGTGAGTCACCCCTGGACCTGGGAATCACATTGGCCCTTGTTTCTTTAAGACAGACTGTTGCTGTGAGTCACCTCTAGACCTAGGAATCACATTGGCCCTTGTTTCCTTAAGACAGACTGTTGCTGTGAGTCACCTGTAGACCTGGAATCACATTGGCCCTTGTTTCCTTAAGACAGACTGTTGCTGTGAGTCACCCCTGGACCTGGGATCACATTGGCCCTTGTTTCCTTAAGACAGACTGATGCTGTGAGTCACCCCTGGACCTGCGATCACATTGGCCCTTGTTTCCTTAAGACAGACTGTTGCTGTGAGTCACCCCTGGACCTGGGATCACATTGACCCTTGTTTCCTTAAGACAGACTGTTGCTGTGAGTCACCCCTGGACCTGGGATCACATTGGCCCTTGTTTCCTTAAGACAGACTGTTGCTGTGAGTCACCTGTAGACCTGGGAATCACATTGGCCCTTGTTTCTTTAAGACAGACTGTTGCTGTGAGTCACCTGTAGACCTGGAATCACATTGGCCCTTGTTTCCTTAAGACAGACTGTTGCTGTGAGTCACCCTTGGACCTGGGATCACATTGACCCTTGTGTCCTTAAGACAGACTGTTGCTGTGAGTCACCTGTAGACCTGGAATCACATTGGCCCTTGTTTCCTTAAGACAGACTGTTGCTGTGAGTCACCCCTGGACCTGGGATCACATTGACCCTTGTGTCCTTAAGACAGACTGTTGCTGTGAGTCACCTGTAGACCTGGAATCACATTGGCCCTTGTTTCCTTAAGACAGACTGTTGCTGTGAGTCACCCTTGGACCTGGGATCACATTGGCCCTTGTTTCCTTAAGACAGACTGTTGCTGTGAGTCACCCCTGGACCTGGGATCACATTGGCCCTTGTTTCCTTAAGACAGACTGTTGCTGTGAGTCACCTGTAGACCTGGAATCACATTGGCCCTTGTTCCCTTAAGACAGACTGTTACTGTGAGTCACCCCTGGACCTGGGATCACATTGGCCCTTGTTTCCTTAATACAGACTGTTGCTGTGAGTCACCTGTAGACCTGGGAATCACATTGGCCCTTGTTTCTTTAAGACAGACTGTTGCTGTGAGTCACCTCTAGACCTAGGAATCACATTGGCCCTTGTTTCTTTAAGACAGACTGTTGCTGTGAGTCACCTGTAGACCTGGAATCACATTGGCCCTTGTTTCCTTAAGACAGACTGTTGCTGTGAGTCACCCCTGGACCTGGGATCACATTGGCCCTTGTTTCCTTAAGACAGACTGTTGCTGTGAGTCACCCCTGGACCTGGGATCACATTGGCCCTTGTTTCCTTAAGACAGACTGTTGCTGTGAGTCACCCCTGGACCTGGGATCACATTGACCCTTGTTTCCTTAAGACAGACTGTTGCTGTGAGTCACCCCTGGACCTGGGATCACATTGGCCCTTGTTTCCTTAAGACAGACTGTTGCTGTGAGTCACCCTTGGACCTGGGATCACATTGGCCCTTGTTTCCTTAAGACAGACTGTTACTGTGAGTCACCTCTAGACCTAGGAATCACATTGGCCCTTGTTTCTTTAAGACAGACTGTTGCTGTGAGTCACCTCTAGACCTAGGAATCACATTGGCCCTTGTTTCTTTAAGACAGACTGTTGCTGTGAGTCACCTCTAGACCTGGAATCACATTGGCCCTTGTTTCTTTAAGACAGACTGTTGCTGTGAGTCACCTCTAGACCTGGAATCACATTGGCCCTTGTTTCTTTAAGACAGACTGTTGCTGTGAGTCACCTCTAGACCTGGGATCACATTGGCCCTTGTTTCCTTAAGACAGACTGTTGCTGTGAGTCACCCCTGGACCTGGGATCACATTGGTGCGTCCCTGCAAAGCAGTTAATTACCCATCAGTAGATCTCACTCTGACTGACTTTTGGTTAAAGAACAAGTTTACCTCACACATCCAATAATGCAAGAAAGTGCTAATATTCCAATATTTTATAAAACCCCATTGTTTGTGACTTCATTTGTTGTTTTTTTCGTATCTCAAATTTCATAATATAACAGTTTAAATGGCTTTTTGAAGAGTCATGTACTTACAGGTTTTTAAACATTTTTATGCAAAGGTGATGGAATGCACTGTGTATGTTCCAGAGCATATGATGGGAAGGAAGAAACATGCATCTAAGAAGAATCAAATACAATGGAAAGACAATGTTTCCACAGGTGAGAGAAATCTTAGGAAATGCATGAATGCTTTCATTAAAATTGCTGAAATGAAGTTTTTTTCTTTTTTTATGCATACAGGGTGATTAAAAAATACTTTTACAATGTTTGGGAATGGATTCGTGACATCAAAACAAGAAAATAGATTCATATACTCTAAAACGCTTAGTTTTCATGATGTCTATCTATTAATGAAAGCCACCTTCAATGGGTCAACCTAATAGCTCATTCTTAGAAGGCTTTGACCCTGCCTTGATGTTAACATTTGTGTAATACACACCCCAGCATGCCTTACAACACCCTCCCAGACTTATTGGAACATGTGTCTGCAAATAAGAAGAAACATGATGCTCTAGTGCATTTTAGTCTCACTGGCTGGTATCTAGCATCACATGGATAGGTAGAGGGGGACCAGTAGCAGACATCCTAGCTGAAGAAACTTTAATGTACGTGTCATGTAAGCTGTGAAATCATAACGACCCTGACTGGGAATATTTGACATTCCATGCTTCTACAAGAGTAGGACATTTGCTATAAGTGGTGTTTGTGTGGGACACCTAACAAGCTGACAACGTCAAAAATAGAATAAAGTGTCACTTTAAATGTTTTGATTAATAGTATTTTAAATTTCAATAAATTGAGAACGAAGGGTTTTGGGACATGAGCATTTTTTCTTGTTTTGAGTAAGAAACTTATCCCCAAATTTTGTAAAAGTATGTTTGAATCACTCTGTATACAAAGACAGTTCAACAGGTACCCAATTTTAAAATACCATTATTTATGTGTTGCCAAAACAAATTTGGTACTGACTAATAGGTTACTTTGGATTTGGCAGCCGTGTTTTCACTAAAATGCAAAAAGTGAAGTATCATTCAGTTATTCACTTTTTACTTTACGTTCAGAAAACTTGCAAAGAGATTAAAGTGAAATTTGATGTTTATTGGTGATGAGATAAGGTGATGGAACATCTGTTTTTGATGACAGATATGGTTCCTGAGGAAATCATTGAAAAAGTTCACAATATGTTCTCATCAAATGAAAGTTCGCTGCGGACAACAAGTAGGTGTGGCTATTTAAGCATATTCCTGAGGATTCATCAATATACTCGAGAAGCCAAAGAACAGGTTGCTTCTGATGGATCTGCTCCAAGAAGGCAAACACTCAATAACTTGTTAGAAAAAGACAATATTTGAACAATTTAAAGGAGATGTGACCCTATATGTGGAAGAAGAAAGTACTGCTGACTTTGCTCACATAATTGCTTGTGGAGATTATTACCGAGATAGGTGTTATAAAAATGCAGCAATGGTGGCACAAGTGTATATATATCATTAAATAGTGTTGAGAAATAAATAATTTGCATTTCAAAAAAATGGTGTCCATTTATTGAGCCACCCTTGTGGTAAATTAAACTCATTAGTGACTTGGGTGTTCACCAAAGTCTAAGAGTTGCAATAGCAATTTTTTTATAATAGTTCTAGTTATGAGCAAATTGATGCAACTACAAACGCAATGATAAGTTGTCTTACGAAAGAAAGAATGCAAGTACAGAACAAAGTGAAATGTAAATTAAATTGGAGTTGAGGGTTTGGAGAGTCTGAGAAATGAATCCTGGGTGAGGAAGAATGCACAAAGCTGCCATCTAGAGACTTTGATTTCTGCTGCAATGAGCTACCACCTAGTGGCATTAATGCATAATTGTAGAGAAATTGCAGAAACAGCTTTATGATCTTGCATGCATTTAGCCAATTTGGCATCCCCATAAGCTCCTTAAAACATGCAAAAATCAAGGTATGCTATTGAACTTTGCCCCATTTCATTGAGTTCACAGGAGCTACTAGGTAGATTTAGACTTTCAGTTTCTCATAATACGAGGGTGATTCAAATATATACACAAGTGACTTCATCAGCATTTCTCAACATACCTCCTTCAAACACTACATATTTTTGGAAGCTTGAACGTTCCTTCTTCAAAAAAAGTTTGAGGGTATGTCGCGACATCCTCGAAATGTTTCCCTCCAAGCGAATCTTTCATGGGTGCATACAAAAATTAGTGTGGACTATAGGGAGGGTGTTGAAGGGTTTCCCATTGTCAAATTGTCTTGGAGAAGGATGACATCTCTGATGGGCATACAACGTCTTTTGCTTTTACAGACCTTAACAATTGGCTGCAGTCACTGTACATCTTCAATCATGAAGAAAATCAACCAGCAAAACTTCTCAGTGAGACTTGACCTTGGGCGTCGAGCTGCCCTTAAATTGTGTGGCCAAAGTAAACGCTCGATTTAGTGTAGTGTCCGCAAACTGTGCCCTTAAACGAGTTAAAATCTCCAAAGGTTTAATCCCTTCCTTGGTTAAAAAGTTGATAATAAGAGACGAAGGGACTTGTTGCTCACTCATGGCTGTACTGACAAAGCTACTTCCCCCTCCCTTCAACCCGCCACTCTGAACTGCTTCCTCCGTGATGTGCAACAATTACTGTTTATATTTGAATCACCCAAGAAAACTAACCAGTAAATGCACAAGGTGCCAAAAGTTAACGTAAATCTCCATGAGTTGGCTGCAACTCAAGGAATACTCTTCAATAGCAGCTGTCACTCTTTTAAAATGTGTCATTTGAATATCATTCCCTTTGCTGGACCTACTGAAATTGCTTTCTCTACTCACACTAGTTTGTAATATGTAGAGAAGATATTGTATTCCACCCAAAAATTTGATTTTCAGATTTTACCAAAATGTGTTTTGAGGTGCCCTGAATACAAAAAAAAATAGAAAAGGTCCTTGCGTCTGTCTGTGAACTGCAAACTCAAAAATGAAAAGACCATTAAATACCAAATTTGGTATATAAGTTTAACATCTTTCAAGGATGCAACACAAAAATGTTCAAGAAAATCCTCCCACTGAAACTCTGCTTTACATGGAAAAGTTTTTGAACATTTTATTTTTCTCAAATGATTATGATTTAAATACTGCATATTAAAGATATTTACATGACTGATATATTGTATGTCCTCTGTAGACATCTTCATAAGTGGTAAACTGTAACAGATACACAATTTATTTCATATACATTTTTTATGGACTTAACTGTTTGCGAGATACTTGTTATTGGTTTGAATTTTAAGCTACATAAACTTTTCTCAGAAGGGAAGTCATCTCTTTTGTTTTCCTTTTCCTGGTCGTGCAACAGTTTTAAAAGATTTGAATATTGCATTAGCCTATTCCATTTTGGAAATGTGCTCCTGTCTGTACATCATCTGTACATCTAGCTCATATTGAAGTCCTGGCAGATAAGATTTTAAAATTTCTATCAAAGATAACATTTCAATTGAGCATTTACTTATGTTAATCCCTGTTTTGCATCAATTTTTGAAATACTTTCTCTGGCTTTCGCCATGATTTGTTGATAAGGGTGCTGATGATCTTGTAGTTGAATGCCCTTAAACACTAACCTCATCATACAACCATTTCTGCTGATGTTTATCTCCATTACCAGTGTGTAGATAAAGAAATAATCTTTTGTAGAGAAAGTAGTAGGTACAGAACTTACTGCATTTTTAAATGAGTTGAGAAATTGTAACACTACATTTACCGAAACATTGTGTGTTAAAGTATATGTCATTATTAGAGGACCAGAAACGCTCCTTGCATGCTGTTGGAGTTACTCTGTCCGTAGTTTTTGGTTCTGTGGTGATAAGGTAAAGGGCTGTGAATTTCCTGTAAAATTGTAATTTTTACTTTCTCTACCTAGTACATAGCCCGAAAATTAGGTACTAAGATTACACTGGAAATACCTTTTATTAAAAAAAAAGTATTATTAGGAAAAGGTGCTTGTGATTGATAAAGATTTAAAATAAAATCCTACCCTCAAACTAGCCTTTACATGGAAAGATTTTCTCAAAAATGATTAATGATTTTGATTAAAATGCATATATTAATAGTATATTGCATACTAAGAGATATAAGTTATACTTATCAGGTCGAGAATGCATGTTGGAGAAAAAGTAACCAACAGTTCATGTTTAGCCAATTACTTTTTGAAATACTTGAAAAAAAAATGTAAAAGAAAATAATAATAAATCAAAATTGCTTTTCAATATTTTATTGAACATTAAGAAAAAATGAATTTTTGATGTGAACAAATGAAAGGTTACATCTAAATTAAATGGGCAAAGCCTTCTTATACTGTCTTTTGTTAATGAATTTTGCAATAAATTGTTTACTTGGAGTAGCACATGTCATTTCCTAATTGTATGTAAGTACTTACAGAGTTTGTTGGCATGGCAATTAATAAATGAATTGTAAACTTACCTTATATTACCACATATGTGTTCACAATGATTAACTTCCAAAAACATATTTACATGACAAACAAATGCATATATTTAATTTCCTGGGAATAGGCTCTGGAGACCTCTTTGTTCTGAATGAATTTTATTTTACTGGTCAATGTTAAGACTTACTACACAAAAAATGTAGATGTTAAAATGTAAAATTTACAATATGTACATTTTTATTGTGAGTTAACCCTTTGGAGATATTCCTGTTTGTTGGTTTCGATTTTAAAATGTTTATACTTTTCTCAAACATGAATTTGTCATTTCACTTTCTTTTGGTTTATTCATGGCCATACAAAAAGAACCACATTTCAATCAAATAATGACAGCTTTTAAATTATTTAACTATTGCCTAGTATAGGGTCATTAAATTATAAGACCTCTCTCCACTACACTAGAAATCCAATAGTCGCTGGTAAAGGTGCACTGGAGTCGTTACCTTAAATAACTGCTGCTCCCAACCAGACAGTACAAGTTAAACTTAGTGATAACATGACAAGCTTAGACCAGAGTCACACTGGAGTCCTAACTGCTCCCAAACAGACAGTAAAACAAGTTAAACTTGGTGATAACATGACAAGCTTAGACCAGAGTCACACTGGAGTCCTTACTGCTCCCAAACAGACAGTATAACATGTTAAACTTAGTGATAACATGACAAGCTTAGACCAGAGTCACACTGGAGTCCTTACTGCTCCCAAACAGACAGTAAAACAAGTTAAACTTGGTGATAACATGACAAGCTTAGACCAGAGTCACACTGGAGTCCTAACTGCTCCCAAACAGACAGTATAACATGTTAAACTTAGTGATAACATGACAAGCTTAGACCAGAGTCACACTGGAGTCATTACTGCTCCCAAACAGACAGTATAACAAGTTAAACTTAGTGATAACATGACAAGCTTAGACCAGAGTCACACTGGAGTCCTAACTGCTCCCAAACAGACAGTAAAACAAGTTAAACTTGGTGATAACATGACAAGCTTAGACCAGAGTCACACTGGAGTCCTAACTGCTCCCAAACAGACAGTAAAACAAGTTAAACTTGGTGATAACATGACAAGCTTAGCCCAGATTCACACTGGAGTCCTTACTGCTCCCAAACAGACAGTACAACAAGTTAAACTTAGTAATAACATGACAAGCTTAGACCAGAGTCACACTGGAGTCATTACTGCTCCCAAACAGACAGTATAACAAGTTAAACTTAGTGATAACATGACAAGCTTAGACCAGAGTCACACTGGAGTCCTAACTGCTCCCAAACAGACAGTAAAACAAGTTAAACTTGGTGATAACATGACAAGCTTAGACCAGAGTCACACTGGAGTCCTAACTGCTCCCAAACAGACAGTAAAACAAGTTAAACTTGGTGATAACATGACAAGCTTAGCCCAGAGTCACACTGGAGTCCTTACTGCTCCCAAACAGACAGTACAGCAAGTTAAACTTGGTGATAACATGACAAGCTTAGACCAGAGTCACACTGGAGTCCTTACTGCTCCCAAACAGACAGTACAGCAAGTTAAACTTAGTGATAACATGACAAGCTTAGACCAGAGTCACACTGGAGTCCTCACTGCTCCCAAACAGACAGTATAACAAGTTAAACTTAGTGATAGCATGACAAGCTTAGACCAGAGTCACACTGGAGTCCTTACTGCTCCCAAACAGACAGTACAACAAGTTAAACTTAGTGATAACATGACAAGCTTAGACCAGAGTCACACTGGAGTCCTCACTGCTCCCAAACAGACAGTATAACAAGTTAAACTTAGTGATAGCATGACAAGCTTAGACCAGAGTCACACTGGAGTCCTTACTGCTCCCAAACAGACAGTACAACAAGTTAAACTTAGTGATAACATGACAAGCTAAGCTTAGACCAGAGTCACACTGGAGTCCTCACTGCTCCCAAACAGACAGTACAACAAGTTAAACTTGGTGATAACATGACAAGCTTAGACCAGAGTCACACTGGAGTCCTTACTGCTCCCAAACAGACAGTAAAACAAGTTAAACTTAGTGATAACATGACAAGCTTAGACCAGAGTCACACTGGAGTCCTTACTGCTCCCAAACAGACAGTAAAACAAGTTAAACTTAGTGATAACATGACAAGCTTAGCCCAGAGTCACACTGGAGTCCTTACTGCTCCCAAACAGACAGTACAACAAGTTAAACTTAGTGATAACATGACAAGCTTAGACCAGAGTCACACTGGAGTCCTTACTGCTCCCAAACAAACAGTACAACAAGTTAAACTTAGTGATAACATGACAAGCTTAGACCAGAGTCACACTGGAGTCCTTACTGCTCCCAAACAGACAGTACAACAAGTTAAACTTGGTGATAACATGACAAGCTAAGCTTAGACCAGAGTCACACTGGAGTCCTTACTGCTCCCAAACAGACAGTATAACAAGTTAAACTTAGTGATAACATGACAAGCTTAGACCAGAGTCACACTGGAGTCCTTACTGCTCCCAAACAAACAGTACAACAAGTTAAACTTGGTGATAACATGACAAGCTAAGCTTAGACCAGAGTCACACTGGAGTCCTTACTGCTCCCAAACAGACAGTATAACAAGTTAAACTTAGTGATAACATGACAAGCTTAGACCAGAGTCACACTGGAGTCCTTACTGCTCCCAAACAAACAGTACAACAAGTTAAACTTGGTGATAACATGACAAGCTTAGACCAGAGTCACACTGGAGTCCTTACTGCTCCCAAACAGACAGTACAACAAGTTAAACTTGGTGATAACATGACAAGCTTAGACCAGAGTCACACTGGAGTCCTTACTGCTCCCAAACAGAGAGTATAACAAGTTAAACTTAGTGATAACATGACAAGCTTAGACCAGAGTCACATTGGAGTCCTTACTGCTCCCAAACAGACAGTATAACAAGTTAAACTTAGTGATAACATGACAAGCTTAGACCAGAGTCACACTGGAGTCCTTACTGCTCCCAAACAGACAGTACAACAAATTACACGTAATGATACTATAACAAGCTAAGCTTAGATCCCATAAGGTCAACTTTATCTTAAGCTACGTACTTTAGTGCCCCTTTGCCAGTGACTCTCGGATATCCCGCTCAGTTGAGAGACTACACGACAGGGGCTACCTTGCAATTTTATGTCCCTATTTATTTCCTTCTACTTACAAGGAAGCAAGCAATAAGACAATTTCTGTTATAGTATTTGCAACAATTTGCTAATCATGTCCCTTAGTTGCATCTGCTAGGTGTTCCCTTTATCCAGAGGGGCAATTCTCTGGTCCAGTGATAAAGGTGTAAGGTGTTAGGTGCATGTATGTCACCACTCCTCTATCCTTTACTGCAGTGCTGCTTTACTTTCTCTACACATAGTGTATAAAGAAGGTATTGTATTGCACCCAAAAATTCAATACTAAGATTTCACTGCAAATATGTTTTGAGGTCTCCCAAGTCCAAAAAACATTGGAAAAAGTGTGTGTGTGCATGCAAGAGAGAGAGATAAAGAGAGATAGATAGAGAGAGGGGGGTTAGGGAGGGTTGTAACCCTCCTCCCCAAACTATGCTCTGCATGAAACTTTTTTTGAAAATGTTGTTTTTCTCCAAAATGGCTTTAAAGACCTCTTCAGTCTGGATAAATTTTGTTCAAATTTGTATAACTGTAAGTGATAGACAAAATCTTAACTTCACAAAAAACTTACATCTCATCATACAATTTATGTTTACATTTTTGTTGTGGAGGTAACCATTTGCAAGATATTCTTTGTTATTGGTTTGAAATTTGAAATGCTTATACTTTTCTCAGGGAAGGAGTGTCCATTTTGCTTTTGTTCTACTCCTGGCCAAGCAAAGAAGCAAATTGCAATGACAATCACATAACGACAGCTTTTAAAACATTTGACTATCACTTTACCATAGCTCATTCCTTTAGTTGCCTTCTACTTATAAGGAACTAAGTAATAAAAACATTCTGCTATTGTTTATCTTGATTAGCATTGTGTTGAAAGAAATATATTTTGTAGAATAGCTAGAGAAAGTCATGTGAGTGTAACAGCAGATTCTTTACCTTTCTGAATCTTGCTTATAGTGAGGAAAATATACTGTCTGGAAATTTAAATAGAGTTTTATTTGTGGTTGCTGTTTAGGGAGTTCTTTGCCACAGATCTGTGACAAGGGACCACCACTTTGCTTGTGTCCCGAAGGAAGCCATGCTGCTGGGTTTGAATTTGCAGTCTGGGAAACCAGAAACTAGTATGTTAGCCCTAGCTTTCTAACACATGGAAATGTTGAGGCATGTCGACTACAATTATTTATTCTAATGTTCCATTAACATACCTTTCCAATTACAAACTTTTCTTACATCATGCTAATGAAGTAAATATTAGCAAAGTTGGTCTTATTACTTACTTCCTTGTCAGTAGAAGGGAGTACACTAGGATAAAGTGCTAGTCACTATGTGAAACAATTGAGGAATGGTTTGCTTTGCATGCAACTCTTTCAGAAACATTAGGTGCATTAAAACTGAAACCAATAATGAATATCTCAAAAATGCTCAACTCGACAAGAAAAACATATGACATAAATGATGCATTTTGACAAGATCTGCAATTTTTATGTGTCAAGTATTTCTTCTATTCCTTACAGTTTAACTGTTATGCACAATTGTGTAAAGAGGTCTTCAAAGGCCATTCCAGGATAATTAAAATTATACATTTTATTTTTGGGCTAAATATCTTTAATGTTCAGTATTTTTATCAAAATCGTTAGCCATTTTTGAGAAAAACAAAATTTTGATAAATATTTTCATGTAAAGGTTAGGTTGTGGTGGGGGATTTTATTGAAAATCTTGGAAGATAAATGTAACTCCATGGAATTACAGTCCACAAGGGACCTTGGCCCGAAGGTGTCGTGAATGGGTTGCAGCACCCGGCCGGTTGATGCCATCTGGAGCTCTAATTCTCAATCAGTTGGCTGAGTGCTGCCTGCTTGGCAAACAGCTGCCGTCTGGAGCTCTAATTCTCAATCAGTTGGCTGAGTGCTGCCTGCTTGGCAAACAGCTGCCGTCTGGAGCTCTACTTCTCAATCAGTTGGCTGAGTGCTGCCTGCTTGGCAAACAGCTGCCATCTGGAGCTCTACTTCTCAATCAGTTGGCTGAGTGCTGCCTGCTTGGCAAACAGCTGCCGTCTGGAGCCCTACTTCTCAATCAATTGACTGAGTGCTCCCTGCTTGGCAAACAGCTGTGCCATCCTTGGGAGATACTAAACATAATTGCTAAGTTTGGTTTTTAATTTTTTCTTCATTTATGAGCTATGCCATCCCCCCCCCCCCCACAAGGTACATTAAAACATATGTTTCTGGGCAAATCTCGACATCAAATTTTTTAGAGTAATACCATACCTTCTCTAACCAATATGTACATTGTATGGTAGAGAAGGTAAACAAATATAAATATAATAAGGAAAGAAAGAGTTTTTAAGTAAGTTGTGTGTATCCAGTTGGTGATCTGTTTTCAGGAAATTGCAGTCGTATGCACGAAGAAGCTATTAAGAAGGCACTGAGCTGTCAGGTGGTTATAGAGAAGTTGGAATTTGTGCCAGAGACTCAGGTATGGTACGTCTTACTGCATGAGTGTGTAAATGGTGCATGGATCCCAATATCATCCTATATGACCAACGAGGGGGGGGGGGGGAATGGGTACCTATTCAAATTGCAGAGAAAAATGTGGGTCTAGCAGTGCATATTTTCAAAACCCCTGGATCAAAAAAAAAATGCAATTTTAGAAAAAGATACAAGTGTGCATGCATTGGTTGTGTGTGCATCCAAGAGATGGGGGAGAACAGCACGTGACTTTATCCATGCATAGAAACTTCTTACAAAAATGTTACTTCCTGTACATCAAGATAAACGTATAGTTCCTTTTTAAGTAGAAGCAAATATACTAGGCTAAAGTGATAAATGAATCTTTTAAAAGCTGTTGCTTGTGATTGAAATTGAAATTTAGTTCTCCTTCCATGGCCAGGAATAAAACAAAAGAGATGAAACAAATAATGGTTTAGCATTTGAGAAAACTTTCTAAGTATTTAAAAATTGAAATCAATAACACGGAATATCTCAAAATGGTTAGTCTGCATTAAAACTGTATTTGGCTTAAATTATGTGTTTCAATGAGATCTATATTTTTTGTATGAATGAAAGGTAGTAAAATTACATCAAATTCATCAGATCCAATAAGTTATCACTCTATCAAAAGAATCATTATATCAACATATAATAACAAAATTAAAGAAGATAATGTATTCCAAACAAAAGGAAAACTATGGGAAAATTTATGTAATAGCACGACCAGAATCAGTACATTACCAAGAAAATCCTCTGTAGCAACTTTTAGACTCCTAACAGGCCATGACTGTCTCAATAAACATTTATTCAGGATTGGTATAGTGAGATCTCCTCTGTGTACTTAAATAAGATATGGATGGAAACCATCTACTGCGCTACCCAACCTTGAGTTGATATGATAATATGGCATCAAAATACTGGAATGCAAGAGAGCAAATGGCTTCACTGCCAACTGCTCAACATTAGAAGCCAACCAACCATATTTTTTGTATAGTAAGATATTGTCTATCTCTTATGGTTTGTCACTTATGTAAAAGTCATTCAGAACAAAGAGGTCTTCACATGCATTTTATTTGTCATGTAATTATCTTTAATATACAGTAATTTAATAAAAATTGTTAGCCATTTTTGGGAAAATAGACATTTGTTCCATGTAAAGGTAGTTTGGGTGGGGGGATGATGATATTGAAAATCTTCATGTTGTATCCTTGAAAGATACTGAATTTAAATATCAAGTTCAGTGTTAAACTGATTTTGTTTTTGAGTTATTTTATTCACACGCATGCACACACACATACATAATCACAATATGTAGTCATTTGAAACACAGAATTATTTCTCTCATATTACATAGAGGAGCTCAAATTTTAGGATTAAACATTTGAATATCATGAGTAACACCATAATCTTAAAAATACTGTATTTTGCCAATTTTGAGCTCCCCACTAATATGAGAATAATAACTTATTATATTTCATGTTATATTATATGTTCAGTGAAGTGAAAATATATTTAGGGATTATACTTTTTATGTTATTCTGTATCCGGTATGAAATATAATGAAACATTATTCCTATGTAATAATGGGGCTCACAATTGGGAAATTATAGTGTTTTTAGGGTTAATGTTCATGGTTTTAAATTTTTGTCATCCAAATTTAGTAAATTTCTTAAAATTTTGCCCCCCCCCCTCTATGTAATATGAGAAAAATAAATACAATTTTCACATTGAATGCAATATAAAAATAAAATGTATATGTATATATTTTCCAAAGTTCAGCCAAAGGAACCCCCAAGAACCAAATTATCTCTAGTTTATGGTAAAAGATTCAATACTGTATTATAACTGAGGACAAATCTTTTCAGGTGTAGAAGTCCTTTGCATGGCTTCCTTCGTGTTGTAGATTTACGTTAAAGAACCTCAAGCCTGTAAAAAGGCCCCTGAGCAAAATTAAGTGGTCTTTCATACCCAATATAGAATGGGATGCTGAGATCCACAGCATTTAAAGAATGTTTATAAATAAAGCACCATTTCATTTCACTTCGTGGCTATAATGTAACAGATAAGAATGATCTTGAATGAGTTTGTCTATATTAAATTTGAAAGTTAATTTAACAAAAAGGAATGTCCAGAATTAATGCAACTACTGTATGCAATAAAATCATTTCTGCTTGATTTGTCTTGATTAGCTTGAAGTAGATAGAAGATAAATGTTTGTAAGAACAGTTGAAGAAAAGGCAGAGAAACTTATGTGGGTGTAATATGTCTGAGAATGAGCAACGAAGTCTGCACTCTATTTTTGTTTCAGCCGACTTTACAGGTGTGCGTGCGTGTGTGATTAATGGTAGGCAAGTACTGTTAGCTTCTACTTATCTGTGTATCTGTTGTTTTGTGTTTGCAGGATCCCATTGTAAAAGGGAAAACTAAGACAACGGAGTCTACCTCCAGAAAGCGAAGACATTCGACAACACTGAAAAACAGTAACAAAAGGTTAAAGCTTAGTGACGAGGTACAAGAGGCAAGTTCGAGTAAGGTTTCGGGAGCTGAACCAAAACATGTTCCTGACATTGCAGAGAGGGTCAAAATTGCAGCTCGTTCAAAACGGCAAAGTGACATCCAGCAGAAATGTGTAGAGATAAAATTAGAAAGTGGTGTCCAACAGAAACGCATAGAGAGGAAAAGATCAGGTTTTGTGAAAAAGAGGCGGAAGAGCAACAACAGTGCATCTGTGAAGGATTCTGAATATACCAATAACTTCTCGTTCAAGGGTAGTGCTGCAGAAATATTGAAGCAGTTACAAAATTCAGGTTTGTGGGCTGTTTTTAAACAAATAGAAACAAACAAGAGTTTGACAGAAAGTAGTGATGGAGAAGAGGAGGAGGAAGAAAAAGAAGAAAGAAAAACACCAAAAAAGAATACTGTTAGTAGTTCAGAAGATGGTGAAAGTTCAAGGACTCAGGTAAGCGATGCTAGCATTGCTTCTCCAGAAAGAGATCTTCAGAAATTGGTGCCAGTTATCAAGAAATGGAACCAAGAGGAACGAAAAAGTCTCGCTGCATCTTCAGAAAAACTAATTCTTAAGCCACCATACAAGAGCCAAAAACAGAAATGTTTATCTCCACCACAGTGCCCTCCAGAAACAGCTGTCAGCCAAATGAATGGATATATACCTGTAACGCAGACAGCAAGTGATAGATTGTCTAGTCCAACACTAGAAGAACACACTCCACACAAATTTTACACATCATTATTCCACAATAAAGCAAATGCATCTGCACCATTCCAAAAAAAAGCAGCAGGTAAAAGTCTTAAATGTTCCAAAAATATGTGTGAATTTAATGATGAACCATTGCAAGATCCTTCATTGTTGCCAGAAAAAAGTGAAAAGTGTGTGTTAAATGGTGTTGCAAAGGAATGTCAGCCGAAGAGAATGATAAAGAGGAAGAGAGGTCGACCAAGGAAAGTGCCAAATGGAGCAGAACAATCTCCAGTAAACAAAACAGATAGTGCAATGTTTCTGGAAGAGAAACCAAAATGCACATCATCACCCAAACTTAACAAGAAGATCATAGTCGAAGCAGAAAGCAATATAATGTCACCTCCATCAGAAACAAAAGTTGAAAAGAGAGCACTCTCTAGAATATGTCGGAGAATTTCAAGTGACACAAGTTGCAGAAGCTCACTCCGGTCAGAAACCAGTGCTGATGAAAAGGAAGAGTCTTGTGTGCAGCCTTGCAGAAGAAGGTCTCGGGGTAAACGCATATTTTCTAGCTCATCATCATCTGAGGAACATGACGTTGTATCATGCAGACGTCTGAGCAGTACTTCTTCCTCGTCCGAAAGTCATGCAGAAGAAGGAAAGCCAACAAATTCATCACCAAAAGAAAACACTTGCATTGATGAACAGAAATTAATAAATAATGATGACCCTTCATTACAAAACCCTCCTGACAGTAGCAACAATCCAAGTACGGACTGTAATGTTAGTGTTGACAACTTAAAAACAAAGAGTACAAAAAGAAGATACTTAAAAAGACATACAATTTCCACCTGCATTTCAGAGATTGCCAATGATACCTTGGATAGTAAACTACCCGAGAGTGAGACCCCTGAGAGAGTGACAGTAAGCACTGAGAAGGCGAAAGCAGAAAATTCCCGAATTATGGCACGTCACAATGAGAAAGTGACAGTGAAGGATGTCAGTGTGAGGTTAGAACGTTCTTCACCTGGAAAAGTGCAATCACTAACTTTAAGCACTGAGAAGGCGAAAGCAGAAAATTCCCGAATTATGGCACGTCACAATGAGAAAGTGACAGTGAAGGCTGTCAGTGTGAGGTTAGAACGTTCTTCACCTGGAAAAGTGCAATCACTAACTTTAAGCACTGAGAAGGCAAAAGCAGAAAATTCCCAAACTACGGCACTTCACAGTGAGAAAATAACAGTAAAGGATGTCAGTGTGAGGTTAGAACGTTCTTCATCTGAAAAAGTGCAATCACTAACTTGTCCTTTGGTTGAAAAAGTGAGTGTAAAGTGTGCTCATTCATTTCAGAATGTAAGATCAAGAAATTCCCCTTTGGTTGAAAATTTAAGAGGACAGTCCCCTTCAGTTGAAAATCCAGGATTAAGGTGTTCCCTTGTAGTAGAGAAAGTGAGACCAGGACAGTCTCCTTCAGTCGTAAACCCAAAATCACAGAGCTCTCCTTCAGTTAAGAGTCCAAAAAGACAGCGCTCTCCTTCAGTTGAGAGTCCAAGAAGACAGCGCTCTCTTTCAGTTGAGAGTCCAAAAAGACAGCGCTCTCCTTCAGTTGAGAGTCCAAAAAGACAGCGCTCTCCTTCAGTTGAGAGGCCAAGAAGACAGCGCTCTCCTTCAGTTGAGAGTCCAAAAAGACAGCGCTCTCCTTCAGTTGAGAGTCCAAGAAGACAGCGCTCTCCTTCAGTTGAGAGTTCAAGAAGACATTGTTCTCCTTCAGTTGAGAGTCCAAAAAGAAAGCGCTCCCCTTCAGATGAGAGTCCAAGAAGACAGCGTTCTCCTTCAGTTGAGAGTTCAAGAAGAAAGTGCTTTACTTCAGTTGAGAGTTCAAGAAGACAGTATTCTCCTTCAGTTGAGAGTCCAAAAAGAAAGTGCTCTCCTTCAGATGAGAGTCCAAGAAGACAGCGCTCTCCTTCAGTTGAGAGTCCAAGAAGAAAGTGCTTTCCTTCAGTTGAGAGTCCAAGAAGAAAGCGCTCTCCTTCAGTTGAGAGTCCAAGAAGAAAGCGCTCTCCTTCAGTTGAGAGTCCAAGAAGAAAGCGCTCTCCTTCAGTTGAGAGTCCAAGAAGAAAGTGCTCTCCTTCAGTTGAGAGTTCAAGAAGACAGCGCTCTCCTTCAGTTGAGAGTCCAAGAAGAAAGCGCTCTCCTTCAGTTGAGAGTCCAAGAAGAAAGTGCTTTCCTTCAGTTGAGAGTTCAAGAAGAAAGCGCTCTCCTTCAGTTGAGAGTCCAAGAAGACAGCGCTCTCCTTCAGTTGAGAGTCCAAGAAGACAGCGCTCTCCTTCAGTTGAGAGTCCAAGAAGACAGCGCTCTCCTTCAGTTGAGAGTCCAAGAAGAAAGCGCTCTCCTTCAGTTGAGAGTCCAAAATTATACTGCTCTCCTTCAGTTGAGAGTCCAAAAACACAGCGCCCTCCTTCAGTCGATAGTCCAAGATCAGGACATTCCTCTTCAATTGAGAAAGTGAGACCAGGACAGTCCTTTTCAGTTGAGAATCCAGGATCAAGGTGTTCCCCTTTGGTAAAGAAAATGTGTACAGAACAGTCCCCTACAGTCAAGAATCCAAGATCAGGATGTTCATCTTCAATTCAGAAAGTGAGACTGGAACAGTCTGTTTCAGTGGAGAATCCAGGATCAGGGCTTTCTGCTTCGGTAGAGGTGGTGAAATTAGTATATACCCCTTCAGTTGAAAATTCAAGATCAGGGTGCTCTTCAAATAAGAAAGAGAGATCAGGACAGACTCTTTCAGTTAAGAATTCAAAGTTAAGAACAAAGCGCTCTCCTCTAGTTGAAGATAAAAGATCAGGGCTTCTTGTTTCAGTAGGGATGGTGAAACCAGTATGTTCTCCTTCATTTGAAAATTCAAGATCAGGATGTTCTTCAATTAAGAAGGACAGAGCAGGACAGTCCCTTTCAGATAAGATTTTAAAATTAAGATCTGAGTGTTCCTCTTCAGTTGAAGATCCAGGATCAGGCCCTTCTGCTTCAATAGAGAATGTGAATCCAGTAAGTTCCCCTTCGGTTGAAAGTTCAAGATCAGAATGTTCTTCAATTAAGAAGGTGAGACCAGGATTGCCCCTTTCAGTTAAGAACTCAAAATTAAGAACACACCATTTTCCCTCAGTTGAAGATCCAGGATCAGGACTTTCTGCTTCAGTAGAGATGGTGAAGCCAGTAAGTTCCCATTCAGCTGAAAATTCAAGGTCAGGATGCTCTTCAGTTAAGAAAGTGAGACCAGGACTGTCCCTTTCAGTTAAGAATTCAAAATTGAGATCAGAGTGTTCCTCTTCAGTTGATCCAGGATCAGGGCTTTCTGCTTCAGTAGAGATGGTGAAGCCAGTAAGTTCCCATTCAGCTGAAAATTCAAGGTCAGGATGCTCTTCAGTTATGAAAGTGAGACCAGGACTGCCCCTTTCAGTTAAGAATTCAAAATTGAGATCAGAGTGTTCCTCTTCAGTTGATCCAGGATCAGGGCTTTCTGTTTCAGTAGAGATGGTGGAACCAGTATGTTCCCCTTCAGCTGAAAATTCAAGATCAGGATGTTCTTCAGTTAAGAAAGTGAAACCAGGGCAGTCCCTTTCAGTTGAGAATTCAAGAGCACAGTGTTCCTCTTCAGTCCAGAACACAATAAAGACACCTGAAGTTGATATACCTGAGAAACAGGTTCTGAATATTGCTAATTCAATTCCTAACAATATTCATAGGCTTGAGAGGAGTTTCTGTGAGAAAGCAAAGATAAAAGTTCCAGAAAGTGTTCGAAAAGCCAAGATGAGCTCCTCAGAGATGGTTGCAGTGAATGTAATATCAAAATTTCCTGGTTCAAATCCATGGGAGAATTTGGTAGCAAATGTGATATCAGAATCTTCTGAATCAAAAGCTCTGAGTCCTCAGATGAGTGCAGGTACTCCTGGCACCCCTGAGAAAGAAGCAGTGTTTGCCAGCAGTGACGAGAATAGTGCAGTTGAGAACTCGACTGTCCAGGACAGTGTGGTAAGATCCAACCAGCAGTGTGAAGATGGAGATGACACTTTGGTGTTCAAGAAGCCTTTCCCTGTGATTGATAAACCTGTGGGGCAAACAAGTTCCCCCAAAGGTATAACCATCACTTCTTCTGGTGAAGCTGCTAACAAACGAAAGAGGACATGGCAGAGTGAACGTGTTCGTTGTTCAGATGATGAAGACTGTGATATAATTTCTCTATTTGCTGACTCAGATTTTGAGTAAGTACTATGTTATTTACTACTTTTCAGTTCCACAAGTGCTATACAAGGATGGGTTGATAAGTCTGGTGAAAAAGCAAACAAAAATGTTCTGTAAACCTCTTGACTCAGTCTGGTGATCCTCCAGCTTTTTCATCTCATCTGAAAGGTAGGTTCTGTCACAATCTGCAAAATACTCATTGCAAATATCACTTCCTCATTTGATGAAAACTTCTTCCCACCAAAACAATGTTTCAAGAGGAGTTCGAATGTTCATGAGTTTTCCCTTATCCTGAGAAGACGAATGTCAAGTAACTTTAAGCTCCATGGACCCCGAGATCATTTGAGCATCATATCATCAATTGCATTCATCGTCCGATATGACCAAACCAGGTTAAAGGACGTTAAATTACAAAAAAAAAAATGTTTCAAAAGTTCAAGGGCAGGAAGTCATTTGTGGCTAAATCTAGTGAATTGGGTGGATGTACCAATTCAAAGCCCAATTCATGCACTTTCGCCAGTTTTGCATGCCAACCTTGGTCTTGGTCTTTTTTCAGCCAAAGCAAGATTCAAACAATCCAACAATGAAGCATGATGATGTCCAATTATGCTTGTGTCTTTTCTCAAGTAATTTGTAAGTCTTATTTCTTGGGAGTTGCAAACGATGGACATCACCTTACCAGCTGACAAAATGGTCTTCGTCTTTTTCAGTGCACTCTCATCATCCTTTGTCCATTGTTTTGACTACTGTGGTCTATAATGATGAATGCAGGTTTCATCAACAGTCACAAAAAGTCTTGCAGATTGCCATTAAACATTGTATTGAAATGTGAGCAATCATGGACCCACCTCCCTCACAGCAGAATATGCATACAGTCTCAACAATCTCACAAATTTTATTCTGTTGCCTTGCATTACCATATCATGGATTTGTCACTTGTTTCCAGATGGCTGGAGCATGCTTCATTTTTGGTATTTGTCCGATCTCATTTAAATTTATTAATCCAAAAGTAAATAGTGTTCAAATGGTACAGAATCTGCATGAACTTTATACAATTCTGTTTTGATTTTTGTGCCAGTCCAACCCTTCAAATGAAAATGTTTAATAACTGTTCAAAACTTGGTTTTTCTCCATTTTCAAACTCGGTCAGTATATTGATCAATTCAGACAAAGTCAACAATGAAGTGTAAGCTGTACCTTGTTGAAATTTTTATACAATCATCCAGCATATTATTTCAAGGAAATTTACCAGACTTATCAAACCACCCTTGAACCATTGTTATATGAAAAATTATTTAAGTAATAAAATATTAAAACAGTTGAAAATTAAAAATAGACTCGAGTGTTTAGTGAGCAGACTTCTCACTTTGAGATCCCGGATTTGATTTCCAGCTGGGGCAGGGAATTTTTCTTTAACTAGAATCATTCTCTATCTCCCACAGACTCTGGAAGTATGTATGCGAGAGTGAATATGCGCATGCATGAAACATTTACAGTTAACAAGTTGTTTCTAAAGCAAAGCCCCAATGTTAAAGGGACTCTATTAATCAAACAATTAAAAAGATAATTAAAAATCATCACTTGCATGCCAGAAGTTGGGCTGGTTTGTGGGAGCCTCCTCTCTATCATTAGTGTCTTTGTCAACTGATGCTGTCATGTTATGCAGGAGTTGTGCTGCCATCTGTTCTATTTGTTAAGCAGATAATGTTTTTCCAAATATTTAATTTCAAGGACTTTTTTACATGTTTAATTAGTTTTATCTTGGGTTCAATGCTATGATTCGCCATACAAAAATGATAAGCTATGACAAATTTATCTATGTACAGGGTGTTTCAAAATGAATATCATAGCTTTTACACTTTGTAGTGTTTATTGCATTTAACTTACAATTATAAATAATACATAAAATGAAGAGTGTAAGCCCTTTTGTCATTCAAAAGAATCTTGATAACATTGCTGGTCCTGTAAAATTGTGCATTAGAGCTTGTAATGGCACGCTCCTGGTGGAAGTACAATCAGCATCCCAGGTTGATGTACATAAAATGTTGAACTCCTCACGTGGTGTGATAAACACCTGTGCATTGGACGGTTTGACCAATGAGGAAATTCAAGAAAATCTTGCTCCCCAAGGCATCACATCTGTTTATCGTGTTCAAAGAAAAGTAAATGAGAATTTGTGCCTACCCGTACTCTGTTTGTTACCTTTGATCGGGTAGATCTCCCACAAAGGATAATGACAGGGTATGAATCCATTGAGGTAGGACTGTATATACCGAACCCACTCAGATGTTATAAATGTCAGCACTTTGGCCACACCAGTGAATTCTGCAACGTCAAGTCTACCGGTGTGCACTGAGACGAAGAATGTACGTCAGCTCCAACGTGTGTTAACTGTAACGGTGAACATCCGTCAAGTTCTTGTAATTGTCCCCATTTTGCAGATGAAAAGATGGTCCTGGAGATTCGGGTTAAAGAGAAGGTGTCCTTGCGAATCTGCCAACTCTCTGTCCCAAAGTATGGTACCTAAATCCGCACAAAGTCGGGAAATCGCAACTCAAACCTGTGATATAAACAGGGCCACTATTGCAGAAAAGGTTCTCACAGTCTGCTCACTTCCTAGACCACTTCTAAGTCAGTATCAACATCTCCTACATCTGAAACTGCAAAGAGCATTACAGTTAAATCGCCATCTCAACCAACAAGACTCGCAAGCTAATAATATCTAAAGAACCTGAAAGAAAGTTCAAGACCAGCTATGAGAGAACCAACTTCCTCAAGCAAAAAGTAAAGTCCACGGAGGCCCTCTTCTGAGGATTTGTCTGAGAAGGGCTCAGGTCGGTGACATTCATCTTCGCTGATCTCTATTTCCAATTGGTTTGAGGAAGGTGATACTGCCAGAAGGACAGTGACAAAGAGGCAGGACCATCCTCCTGTAGAAGGTGTTAGCCCAACACCTAAAAAGAATAAACTGAACCGACCTCCGCAGCCTATAATCGCAATGCACAACTTATCTCATTATAAAGAACATGGCTATTCTACAATGGAACATACTGTAATAAGAACACATCGACCTCAGCTTGAACTGTTGCTTAACCAGAACAATCCTTGGGAGGTATGTTTGCAAGAGACTAATCTCCATCCATAAGATAGCTTCAAAATCAAACAGTACACCCCCAGTAAGATGTGATCTATCGTACCTGCGTACAGAGGCACTATGATGTTCATCAGAAATGATATATTTGCGCAATCAGTATTATTACATCGAAATTCTTGGGCTTTCACGGCCGGTGTCAATACTGGCTGGATTATAATCCGGGCTTGTGGGCCGTGGTCTACTGGGCTCCTCCTTCTTCTTCCCAGACGTTTTGTCTGCGACTACGGCAGACATCTTCGGTGGCAGACGAAACGTCTGGAAAGAAGAAGGAGCCCAGTAGACCATGGCCCACAAGCCCGGATTATATTCCAGCCAGTATTATTACAGTCAGACATCCAGTAAGGATGTAAGGATTAAACTGTCACATACCAGATTTACCATTTGTAATATATACCCTCCTCCGAGTGACTACCTCTCGCTCACTGATTTAGGGGATCTAGTTTCTCAACTACCAACACCTTCTCTTTTGGTGGGTGATGTGAATGTGAGTGGAATATCATCTATGATTTACATTATAGTGACCACTTTCCATATCTTGCCACAAGCTACATGTTCCACATGTTTACCTAGATAGCGCATAGATCAAGCCAATGTTTACTCCTGGTTGGCTGCTTTTTATTACAATGAGCACGACTCTGTGAATGTTTTAGTGGAATACCTCACAGAAAATATTCTTGATGGTGCCGAGCAGTCTATTCCACGGTCGATGACCCAAATCTGTCATTGATTTCCAGTGCCTTGGTGGACAGATGAATGCCAGAATGCCATTCGTGCTCACAGGCGCACTCTCAGGAGTTTCCAAAGTCGTCCAACACTTATAACATGATTGAGTATAAAAAGATGCGTGCCAAATCTAGGCAGGTTATTAAAGATAGCAAAAACTGGAGCAAGTTTGTAGTGTCATTCAATCGACATACACCTTCCTCTATCGTATTGGATAAGTTAAAGCGCGTGGACGGAAAAACAACTCATATGCCAATCGGCAGTCTTAAAACAACTATAGGAGATGTTATTGATAAGTTTGATGTCGCCAACACTTTTGGTAGTACTTTCGCTCAAGTGTCTAGCTCAGAGAATTATTTGCCTGAGTTTCTTCCTGTTAAGGCTCAGGTGGAATCTCAAGGTTTCAACTTTCGTTCTAAAAATCTTGAAGATTACAATCGTCTCTTCCCCATGAGGGAGTTAGACCATGCATTATCATCTTCGCGAAACTCTGCACCAGGTCCTGATGGAATACAAATGTTGCAACATCTCTCTCCTGAAGGTAAGGTCTTCCTGCTCGAGGTCTAAAATCGTGTTTGGGTTGAAAAGTGGCAAGAGGCCACCATCATACCTATTTTGAAAGCTGCAAAACACCGTTTCTTCCATGCAGCTGCCGTCCTATTTTCCTCATCAGTTGCATTTGCAAGGTGATGGAACACAGATCAATGGACAGTTGATATGGTGGCTGGAAACTCACAACCTACTGGCCAAAACTCAGTGCTGTTTTCGATGACAACGTTCAGTAGCTGACCACCTTGTCCCGATTTTGACACAGATAATGAATGGATTTATGAACTGTCAAACCTTTGGGGTATTCTTTGACCTCGAAAAGGCTTATGATACGTGTTGGTGAGCAAGGATAATACATTCCCTATACAACTGGAACATACGTGGATGCCTTCCATTATTCATTCAGGATTTTATGAGGGACCGCATTTTCCGAGTAAAAGTCAGCTCGGTTTTATCAAATATTTTTGTTCAGAGAATGGAGTGCCACAGTGATCGGTACTAAGCATCACGCTGTTTGCTATAGCAATTAATTCTATCTCAAAATGTATTCTCCCAGGAGTATTGTCCTGCTTATTCAAGATGACTTTGCCATCTATTGTACTTCTCAGTGCACATCTTTTTTGGAATGCCGTCTGCAGTGGTGTTTAGACAACCTTTCGGATTGGAGCTCTAAAAATGCCTTTGCTTCTCTGCTGAGAAGTCTCTCTGCGTGAAGTTCTGGCGCCGCAGGAGGTGATTACCACCTTTGCTGTGGTTTGATCCAGTTTTACTACCATTTGCGGATGAGACGAGATTCCTTGGATTGATATTCGATAGAAAACTGTGCAGGTCACCACATATAACACAGCTGATAGCGCACTGTAACCATTCTCTGAATATTTTACGGATACTAAGTGGCAAATCTTGGGGAGCGGAGTGGACAGTCTTGCTGCGACTTTATCATGCACTGATCCGAGCCAAGTTAGATTACGGATGCATAGTTTATTCTTTGGCTAGACCATCTGTGCTGAGAAGATGAGAAGATTAGACACTGTCCATAATCAGGGTATTCGTGTGGCTGTTGGAGCTTTTCCAACCAGTCCATTAGCCAGCCTTTATGCTGAATCGGCAGAACCCCCTCTGCAGTGTAGGCGTGATATCCTGTTAACAAATTATGGCTGTGGGCTATGGTGCATGCCTTCGCATGCAACTCTCACTCCTTTTTTTAACACCAAGCTAGACAAACGTTATAGAAATATCTCAATTAGTCCACGATCTCCAGGTGTTCACTTCTGAGAGCTTCTTCTTAAGCACAATATCGTAAGGCCTAGAATGTTTCTCAAGGGGGAAAGGGTGCACCCACCTTGGTTACGTACAAATCCCATGTAAACCTCGGAATGACGGCATACCGAAAGTGTACAATGCCTCTTTCTAGTATCCGTAGATGTTTTTTAGAATTTTTGTCAAACTACAATGACCGAACTTGTATATATATATATATACATATATTTATACTGATGGAAGTAAGTGCACCATTGGTGTTGGATGTGCCTTTTTTTATGAATCCGAACAATATACATTCGGTTTTCATAGTGGTACCTCCATTTATAGTGCAGAGCTGTACGCAATATATCGATTCATTCTGCATGCTGGCCGTCGAAATTTGAGTGACTGCCTTATATTGAGTGATTCCCTGAGGGCACTTCCGAGCCTTAGTGATCCCTACAACTACCATCCTATCGTGCAGCATATCCAGGATGCCCTCCGCGCTTTACATGTTTGCGAGGTTAAAGTGGAGAGTGCATGAATTCCTAGACACATTGGCTGCGGGAAATGAACTGGCAGATTTTGCAGCAAAGACGGCAACCACCGAACCCAGTAAAAAAATTTCTTGTGTAACATCGGAAGACTTAAAGTTGTTGTGTGCAGGGTGATACTTTTGTGCTGGCACAAAGATTGGTCAGCTCTCCACGGAGACAAACTTAAGAGTAGTGAAAGACCTTCCAACAAACTGGGTAATTTCTTGTCATCAATGGAAGTGATTTTGGCTCGTTTGCATATTGGCCACTGCAATTTTACACATAGTTTCCTTCTTAAGAGTGAATCTGCTCCTTTGTATCCGCTATGTGGAGAAGATTTGTCTGTCCTTGTGTTGCTAGTGTGTGTTAATCTAACACATTCGGGAATCACTGCAACTGCCGGTCAGTCTTGCAGATGATAATCGAACGGTAGCTAAGATTTTTAAATTTTTATCAAAGATAACCTTTAAATTATGAATTTAGTTGTTTTTACCCATGTTTTGTGTTTTGAATTTTTTTTACTTTCTCTAGTCCCATATGTATAATGTACATAGGGATAGTGAAGGTATTGTAATGCACCCAAAAATTTGATACCAAGATTTCACTGGAAATGTGTTTTGTGGTCCCCTGAGTCTGAAAAAAGCTTTTTAAAAAAAGATCTATGTGTGTGTGTGTGTGTGTGTGTCTGTGGACAGCTTAGCCCCGAAACAAAAAGACTGTTAAATACCAAACTTGGTATTTAGGTTGAGTATCTTTCAAGGATGCGACACAAAGATTTTCTAAAAAATCTCCCCACCACAAACTACCCTTTACATGGAAAACATTTCAAAAATTTTGATTTTCTTAAAAATGGCTAACGATTTTGATTAAAATCCCATATATTAAAGCTATTTATGTCCGAAATAAGATGTATATCTCAAATTTTTTGGTAATAGCCTCTGAAGAACTCTTTAATCTGGATGAATTTTGTTTAACTGTTAAACCGTAAGAGATAGAAAAAAACGTACTACACAAAAAAATGTATCTCATGACAAAACACACAATTTTTGTCCTTTACGTTTTTGTTGTGGAGGTAACTGTTTCTGAGATATTCCTTGTTATTAGTTTCAATTGTGAAGTACTTAAAACTTTTCTCACACAGGAAGTGACTGTTTTTCTTTTGTTCTACTCCTGGCCAAGCAAAGAAGTGATTTGCAATGACAATCGCTTAACGATAGCTTTTAAAACATTTCACAACCACTTTAGCATAATGCTTTCCATTATTCCCTTCTACTTATAAGGAACTAAGTAATAACATTCTGCTAACATTTATCTTGACTAGCATTGTGTACAAAGAAGAATAATCTTTTGTAGGAGTTTTATAGAGCAGCTAGAGAAAGTCATGTGAGTGTAACACATCAGATTTTTAGATTTATCTTTCGTTCTTATTTATAATATTTCTTATTGAGCTTTATCTCTGGCTTGTGCCATGATTTGTATGATAAGGGCGCTGATGACCTTCTAGTTGAGGGCCCTTAAACACTAACCATCATCATCCACATATAGCACAGCTTAAAACATTCTGTAACCATTCTCTGAATATTTTACGGACACTAAGTGGTAAATCTTGGGGAGCGGATCAGACAGTCTTGCTGCGACTTTATCATGCACTGATCTGAGCCAAGTTAGATTACGGATGCATAGTTTATTCTTCAGCAAGACCATCTGTGCTGAGAAGATTAGACACTGTCCATAATCAGGTATTTGTGTGACTGTTGGAGCTTTTCCAGTAGCCAGCCTTTATGCTGAATCAGCAGTGTAGGCACGATATCCTGTTAACAAATTGTGGCTGTAGGCTAAAGTGCATGCCTTCGCATCCAACGTTCACTCTTTTTTTTAATACCGAGCTGGACAAACTTTAAAGAAATATTTCAATTAGTCCACAGCCTCCAGGTGTTCGCTTCCGAGAGCTTCTTCATAAACACGATATCGTAATGCTAGAATGTTTCTCAATGGGGAAATGGTGCACCCACCTTGGTTATGTTCAACATTGGGATGACGGCATACTGAAAGTCTACAATGTCTGTTTCTGGTATCCGTAGATTTTTTTTTTAGAATTTTTGTCAAATTACAATGATCTAACTTGTATATATACTGACGGATGTAAGTGCACCGATGGTGTTGGGTGTGTCTTTGTTTATGATACCGAACAATATACATTCGGTTTTCATAGTGGTACATCCATTTATAGTGTGGAGCTGTATGCTATTGAGCTACTCTGCACGTTGGCCATCGAAATTCGAGTGACTGCCTTATATTGAGTGATTCCCTTAGTGCACTTTAGAGCCTTAGTGATCTGTACAACCACCATCCTATTGTGCAGTGTATCCCCCTCACTCTTTATATGCTTCTGGGGTTAATGTGGAGTATGCATGGATTCCATGGATGATCGTGGTATGAACTGGCAGATTTTGCGGCAAAGACAGCAACCACCATGCCAGTACAAAAATTTCTTGTGTAACATGAAAGACTTTAGGCTTATTATGTGCAGAGTGATACTTTCGAACTGGCATGAAAAGTGGTCACTTTCCGCGGAAACAAGCTTAGAGTTGTGAAGGGCCTTCCAATAAGCTGTGAAGGGCCTTCCAATAAGCTGGGTAACTTCTTGTCATCAATCTTGATGGGAGGAAGTAATTTTGGCTCGTTTGTGTATTGGCCACTGCAATTTTACACATAGTTTCCTTTTTAAGAGTGAATCTGCTCATTTGTATCCGCTATGTGGAGAAGATTTGTCTGTCCGTCTTGTGCTGCTAGTGTGTGTTAATCTAGCACATTGAGGAATCACTTTATATTCATTGAATATGAAGGGGCATGGTCTTTCAATGTACTGTCCATTTCCTCCTTGATTTCTTTAGGCGCTAAGCCTTTCAAATGGAAGTATTTAATCACTGTTTGTTTTTCCAAATGCTCCATTTTCATGAAAACTCTACAGTTGTCTTGTTTAAAATGCTGTCATTGGAAAACTAACAAGCTATTGACCTGTAACTATGGATACAAGCTAGTCTTTGAGATGCTACTGTCTAACTGGCCTAGTGGCGCCATATCTGTGTGAGGCCTGGGACTTATCAGCTGATGCTTGCATAATGGGATGCCTTCGCTTCTATACTGTTTGATTACCCTTAGGGAATGGAGGTTTAAATATGGCTAGAAGTGTATGTACACTGTAATTATCAAACCATAAACAGTTGAACAACTTCACATGTGTAACTGATCCACATTCTTGTCTCCAAATAGATAAGGACATGATCATTTAATGCACATCTGCCACATCTAAGTGGCTTCTTCAAACTGATGATACCATCTACTAATGTTATTGTCACTTGGAACTTAAGACGGAGTGCACATTACACTGTAACTACAGATTTTGTTTACTAGTCGCCATCTTTGCTGCTAGTCCCTTAATGGAAACAGTGCATGCATATGTGCATGGGTGTGTGCAACAAAACTATTTGAGATGTGTTAGTTACATGTACAAATACTACAATGCCCGATATTCAGTATTTAAATTTAACATTTCCCATATGTTCTTTTTTTTCTGATGTCCAAATATACATTTATTTGTAGACTTCACAGTTCATTTGGTAAATACAGGTTAATTATTTTCTTTGTGTTATATTTAAAGGTATGATTTCTGAGTTTGGGTGTTGCATTTGTTTTATTATATGGATATAGATTATATTCTTTGAAGATTTTAAAATTTTAAAAATATTTTGAGGGAAAATTGGATTTACACTGCCATATAAATTTTACCAAATTGAAGCACAGACTTTCCAAATTTTAAATAAATGTTTGTAGAAAACAAGGCTCACAAGGGAGCTGTACATGAATGCATGTTGAAAGCTAAGCTCAAATTTTGCACACAAGTAGACAAACACAGCATATAAATGCATATAAAAAATCAGCTGCTTATATTGGAAGTATGTGAAATTGAAACTTTAGTGTTGCATGTCTAAAATATAAGTGAGCAGTCGTGCTGGGGCAGTTAATGTCTTACCATTGTGAGCTGTTGTGGTGGGACGGTCCTTGCCATGCCCTGCCCCATAGCGTGCTGTCTATAAACCACTCCCTCACTCTTTGCGAGTCTGCATATTGTCTAATATTTTTAAGTTCAAAATGTCTAAACCAGCGTTGAATCCAGTGAATACTCTTGATATGTGCAACAAATTATTTTTGATAACAAAAATATAAGTCTGAGAAATGAAATCACTGAAGAGCAAACAACTGTATGAGTTAATAGAAGAACATCCATTTGGAGGGATCATTTGTGTTGAAATGTCATTAGTAGGGATAGCATCTTGGGTGCCGATAGCGGACAGACTCGAAGTTAGCGCAGCATGGTATATAGTTGTGTGATAAATGCAGTGTGTACGAAGTGGTACTAATAGATAGAAAATGGGACAGTGGTTGCGTGGAAAGGAGATTGAGGTTGTGTGGGTGGTATATTTACATATATACAGTTTCTGTCGTGCAACAAGTCATCAACAACATTATCCGTTTCATTTTCTCTCAAGATACATAGATTACAATACATGACATAGATTCGTAACGTCTTAAATGTGAATCGTCTCTGAGTGGCACATAAACAGGCTTTGTATTGCAAAAAAACTTCGCTTCACATCACAAGATGTGATTGGAGCAAAACGAAAATAGGACATGCAATCGTCTATTGGGTAGGACATTTCGCAATTCATGCATTATTGAAAATGCGATATTTTTCCAAACACGACCTAAAACAGGTGTCTGCTTGCACAAGTTCAGGACCCGAGGCATTCCAATGTTCGATGTTTCCAAATATGTTATTCTGTATGAATTGCAAATATTTATGTAATCCATTTGAAATAAGAGGTTTTACAGTCTTGATTGAGGAGGCGTAGCCGAGTGGTTAGATCATTCGCCTCTCACCTAGACGGCACAGGTTCGATGTGGGATTTGTGGTGAACAAAGCGGCACAAATGCAAGTTTTCATTCTATGTATCATTGTAATCGCCTGTGGTGTAATAAAATCGGGCGTTAAACACTATAAAAAATCTGTGTTCCATTCACATGATTTTCTCTACATCTCTAAAAAGCTGGTTCTATGTACTTCATGATAATCGAGATCCTTGTTACTTGGTTCCATGGAAAAATGTAATGTGTTCCAATCGCATGATGTACTCTAGCTGTTCCATCTTTTTTATTGCTGTCCCCTTTAACATGAATGATCATATCGGGGGCTTTCACTTGTGAAACTGTAGGTTCAGAACTTTATATTACTAAACACACGCGCATTCACTCTCACATCCATACTTCCAGACTCTATGGGGTATAGGGAATAATTCCGGTTAAAGAAAAATTTCCCGCCCCAGCCGGGAATCGAACCCGGGTGAGAAGTCAGCTCGCTGACCACTCGACCACGTTATTCTTATCTCCGTCGTGCTAATCAAGATAAACAAGCAGAATTAGCCTGATTATTAGCATCCTTTTAATAGAGGGGAAATTGAGAAAATGCACAGGGTAAAGCGATAGACTCGTACTTTAAAAGCCGGTCGCTATGTGAAACGAGAAACGAGAAGAAATATGTCTTCCCGTTCGAGAAAAGTTTAAGTGACTAAAAATTGAAACCAATAATCGGGATTACTCCTAGCTCTACAAAAAAGTGTATGACATAACCTTTGTGTTTCTAATGAGATGTACATTTTTGGTGTAGTAAGCATTTGTATTTCTCTTAGAGTTTGCCAGTTGTATAAAAGTTATCCAGAATAAAGAGGCTACTCCCACAAAATTCAACATATACATTTCCGTTGTCATAAGAATATCTTATACATAAGGTATTTTAATCAAAATCGTTAGTCATTTTTGAAAACAAATTGGGGGTCGCATCCTTGGAACTTAAATACCAGTTTGGTATTAAACCACTTTTCGTTTTTGAGCTACGCTGCCCACAACACACATACACCCACGGACATTTTTATAATTTTTTTTTTTATTCAGGAGGTCCCAAAACATGTATTTCCGATGAAATCCCGGTATCGAACTTTTGGGTGCGCTAATGGTTTCTCTATACTTGTGCACATAGTTCGTGAGGAGGAAGTAAAAAAGTCAGACATCTGTAAAACAGTATTGTAGTATACTGCTGCGTTGAGCCACGTTACTACATGTTCACATGCGGCGCGTGCAATCGGTCTCTACTCAGTAGGCATGTGCCCCGCTATCGGTCCCTACACCTAGTCATTAGAATTTCAAGAGAAACAGTATTGTAAAAATGAGAACACTAGTTTCTGTTGAATTCACTTTATTGATCACTACACATAAAAGAACACTTACACTTTTGGTACACAATTAACTGAGCCACTGCGTTCACGTCACTTTCATAGCAAGTGTCATTCACTAGATTGCTCTTCAACTCACTTCAGTTCACTTTCCTTCTTCGGCGCTTGTCCCCTTATATAGTCCATACCGGCCCCCTAAGGATCCAGTCTTAGAAATTACGAGAAAAGTACGTTTTGCCCATTAGAAAGAGATTACTCTGGAGAGAGATATTGCAGGGAAACATACAAAGGCCTGAGTTTGCCCGGCTATTACAGTGTGCCAGACAGTGGTTCTTTGAGCGGTCGCCCGGCCCGACGCACCACTGTTACACTGCTCCCTCTTTAGCGCTGGTCGTTCAGACCAGCATAATCATAGCGGGCTAACCGATCTAAATGCACTATCAGCATCTTCCCTCGCGGCATACCATATCGTTGATCCTCTTTACCATGCGGTGCGGTCCTTGCCACGGTTGTCGAACTTTGGGGTGGTACACCCACAAAGTCTCCCGATTGGTGCCCTTGACCACTGCTGGCCTGGATATCATAATGGATCTTCAACCTGTCGTTCGCTATCTGGATGTGCTGACGGGCCATCTCGTATTAATGTTTTGCGAAGAAGGTCCACGAGGTACTCGACATAGTCAATTGCCGGTTGTTGCACCCCAGGGGGTTGCCAAACTTCAGGTCACGTGGGAGACATAGCTCTCTGCCAAAGACCAAGCTGATTGGCGTCAATCCCGTAGTGTTGTGTATAGATGAGTGGTAGGCCAACAAGAAAAGTGGCACCCTGGCATTTCTCTGGTGATGAGCTACCGCCTTCCTTAGGTGTTCCTCCAGTGTCTTGATGTACCGCTCTACCACGCCATGTCACTGCGGGTGGAGAGACGTTATTCACCCCAAGCCGTTCTAGGCCTTCTTTCATCAGGTTCGGCTCGAGGTTGATGTCCTGGTCGCTCTGCAGCTCGAGCGGTACTCCAACACGACAGAAGAATTCGTTCACGATACAGTCCGCAACCTTCTTGGCCTTCTGGTTGGGATGGCGAAAACCTCTGGCTACTTGCTGAAGTAATCCATGACCACTAGCAGATACTTGTTGCCCTTATCGGATACAAGGAACGGTCTAGCTATGTCGATGGCGATGTGTTCGAAGAGTGCCCCACGTTGTAATGCTGCATGCGACCCCGGCTCCTAGGCCCGTGACTCGCTGCACAAATATGACATTGGCGTCTGCCCTTAATCTCAACCAGTAGTGCCTTTGACGGTGTTTTTCGATCGTTCGGTTGGTTCCAAGGTGCGCTACTGAGGTCCCCGTGTTTACCTCCTCCAGGACTTCTACTATCTTGGGGAAGGATAAGTTGCTCTTTCTGGGGTTTCCCGTCGGGTGACTCCCAAACCATGGCCTTCAGCAAGCCTCATTGGATCCATATGCGCTACCCCTAGGTGCCATGACCCAGTTCGGCCTAGCTACTGCCTCCACCCCTGCCCAGGTCGGCGTCCGCCAACTACTTCCTCCTCAGGGCTACACTATACCATCCATCCGCTGGCACCGCTGATATTTGCGGACTGCAAGGTATGCTCCTTCTTTACCTTATTGCATTGGCCGCACTCTTCCGGCAGGGTTTTCTCGATAACCATCCGCGTTGGAGTGGCTGTTCCCCCTCCGGTGCTCTGATGTTACGTTGTACACCTGCAGCCTCTGGACCCAACACCAGTCTGGCCCTCTTGGTTCTTAAAGCTCAACAGTCAATTGAGGGTGTGTAGTGAATATTAGGGGTTTAATTTTATATTATACATATAAAAACAAGTAAATACTTTAACGTCTAGCACCGCCTGTGTCATTTTATTTTCCTTTTCTAAAAACAATAGTATCTATAAAAAAAACTTGAAAAGAGTGAAAGAAACAAAGGAAATTAAAGGCTGTACAAAGAAAGAATAACCGTTCCATTTTCTAAGCAAAGCATGGAACATTTTCGATCCACATTCATTCCACATCTTCCCCATCCTGGGCGATTTTCAGAGGAACGACCAACTGGACAGGGCGTGTGATTATGGTATCTTCTGCGTATACAATTGTCCGTACATTTCCACTCCACGACGGAGGTCCTCTATGCGTGCTTCCATGTGTGGCGTGGGTGCACTTCTTTATGGATCAAGGTGAGTCTCCAATTTTTAGTTGAGGCGAGTTCTTATTATGCTGACGAACTTCGTGAAAACTTCAAAGTTCTGTCACATACTTCTACAGGTCATGTGCAGTTGATGGTGAAGTCTCCATAGGTTTGTCAAATTGTTCTTCGCCTCAGGCTCAGCTGCATCAGTATTGTGGTAAACCTTTTACCACAAAGAAAATATGATTGTATCAATTGTTGTGATTCTGCGCTATCAGATTGCGATATTGGCCTTGAGTTAAGGGCTGCTTTAGTCATGGTGAGAACAGCATTCTTCCAGTCCTTTCTCAGACAGCCTCACCACCAAGCGGCCCTTCCAAAGTGATGTTTTCTGTAAGATATTGCTTGGTTTTGGAAGTGGCGAGATTGTCCTATAACCCAGTTAATTCTCTGAAGTGTGGAAAGTCAGGGCGTTGTCATAATAAATATTGTGAGGCAATACACGTCGCTGGAATGCAGATATAAGACTCTGTGGTCATAGTAATGCAGCACGAGTTGTTTTCTTAACATCGCTTCCCACCTTAATGTATACAGGACCGGCGAAATCAATTCCCGTTACTGTGAAAGGTTTTAGTCGTGTCACTCTGTCACTAGGAGGAGGAGCTTCGTCTTTTTGTTCAAATGACTTTTTTTCCAGTTTGCAAGAAAACCACTTCCCTAGTGTCCTTTATGTGATTTGACGGGCACGAAGAACCCAAAATTCATCTCTAAGCTCGGACACAACACTCAAAACACACATGTGTTTTGTATCATCAAGTGATGCTGGCCATCGAGTAGTATGGGATGAAGTTGTGCTGGAGACTGACTGTTGGCTAAGTCAAACGGCCACCAAGACGAATGACTCCGTTCCTTATGGAAGGGCTGAAACGTGCAATTTAAATTTCTTGGGCAGTGGTTGATTATCCTGGAGTGCGTGAAGTTCATTCGGGAAAGATTCTCTTTGCACAACCTTAATCCAATGAATTCGTGCAGCGGAAAGTTCCGAAGCAGTGAGTTTCCCAGCTTCTATTCTGCGTGTGTTTTTTTATGAATCGTGGAGTCCATCCTGATACACACAATAGTTTAGGAACAGTGCCTTCCATTATATACAGAGGACTTAAGACTGTTTACCGTCAATACTAGACTTTTTTCATATTTCAGGAAGTATGACTTTCGAGGCCTCATTTCGAGGCCACGATGGTTCTTGAGCCATAGTGGACTACTCCATCACAACGTACACTGAAGTAATACTGTGGCAGTAATTCCCTGAGAAAAAAGATCTGGGTTTTATTGTCCTGGGCAGTGTCTACATTGTGCCGGTGAAATAGTGGACTGAATTTCCGTAACATGGTTACAGACGAAGGTTCCGTCGATTTGCGTCGCTGCGAATCCATCCTAGAGTGGCCATAGAAACACTCCATAGTGTCACCTTAGTGATGTCATATCCTGTAGAATGGCAGAGGTATTTCAAAAGTCGGACACCTTTCAAGAATGCCAATATTTCAAGACTTGGAAGTGACACTTTCTTGATGGGAGACGACCTAGTCGTACTGCAAGCTAACTGGACTAAAGCGTTAGTCTCATATTGTCCTGACATACAGTGCTGCACCATAGGCCCGCACTGATGTCACAGAACGCGTGTACTTGCAAAGTCTCGGGTTTCTGCCTGGATATACGAATCTGTCGTGGGATCGTAATGGTTGAGAGGTTCGGAAGACGTAAATTTCACGTGTCACTTACAAGGGATGTCACGAGATAGAATCTGGTCCCAAACTATTCCCATCAACCATGTGTCCTGGAACAGAATTTTATCTTCTGCTGGAACTGACGAAGATATTCCAAGTGAGTCATAAAATCTTGAAATGGTTCTCAGCATTTGTCGTCTAGTAGTTGGTTGTGTTAAAAGGTCAGCAGCGATATCTTGGTGAGGAAAGAATAGGGTATCTGACTCTGTATTGCAATGTTCCCTCACGACTGCAGTTTCTTCTTTATTTCGCGTCCCTCAGCTCTCCATATGTTATTCAGAACATCAGAATTGGTAGCACATTTAGCCATTGGCATTTTAATTGGCTTCAATAAGCCAGTCAACTCGTAGTACAAAGTCACTGCTTCATTATCATCTTTAACGCTGACAGCAGTGTCGTCCATGAAGGTACTGCTTTCCAGAAGGTTTGCTATCAATTGAAATGTATCTCCAGAGTTAGAAACGAGTTCTCGGAGAGTGCCTAGCAATAGAAAGGGGGGAAGCACGTGAGACCGAATGGCAAACTCGTGAGTCAATAAGCGATAACATTTTCGGTCGTTCTCCAAGATCTATTTTGTTGAGTGACTCGTAACCACAAGAACATAGTCAGGTTTAGACCCTTTTTGACCAAGTTCAGTTGCAAGAAGGTTTGAAATACATTTCCAGTTAGGGGCTTTTGATGCAAACGAAAACGAAGTAATGTTGACAGAATTTCCGGTAACAGATTGGGACCAGGTTCAAGGGCATCGTTAAGAATGGAGAGTTACTCGCTTGTGATGTTGCGTCGTCTCCAGTTCTCAACATTGTTTTTGTTAAGAGAGTAAAACATCTCCCTTTCTAGGCATTGAAACTTCTCCTCCCGTCCTGTATTTGAAAATTGTTGTGAAACTCGTAAAATGGTGGCATCTTTGGCTGTAAGTTTTATCTCTTACTGATCTTGGATTCTGAACGTTTCTAAATGTAAAATAAGAACTAAAGCTTTCCTGGCGACGTGTTAATTCAAAATCTTCTCGGGCTTCTAGCCAGGTAAAAACTTGGCTTGACACCAACGTTTCGAAGAAGTGCATCTTCCTCGTCTTCAGGGTGAACTGATGACCCTGTTCACCCTGAAGACGAGGAAGATGCACTTCTTCGAAACGTTGGTGTCAAGCCAAGTTTTTACCTGGCTAGAAGCCCGAGAAGATTTTGAGTTTCTAAATGTGTCTCACGCCATATTCTGGAGGCAGCTCTGCACCTGCAGTTAACAGTTCATGGTTAACTGAAACTCCGGAAGAAACTTCCGCTAAGAATTCAGCCAAAATTATATGGAAGAAGAACCAGTGAACTTGATAGGCGTTTAGGCTGATCTTTCACCACCTTCCAGTATTGGTGTATCAGAGTCTCAATAGGTTGCATTTTATGATCACGTAACAATGCTAGGGTGTCCTGTGACACCGTCAGGTGCGGTGAATAAGTATTGTCACTTTTAAAGTCAGTCACGTCTGCTTTCGATTTTGTGGAGACTCCGCTGACGGCGAATTTGAATAGCCTGCGCTTGAAGTGTGCAGTTCTCGCTGATTCACAAACTGTAACTACCAGCTCTGTGTGACAATTGGCATTTAGTTGTAAGAGGTGCCAAGGTTTTGCTTATGAAACTTAACTGCCACATCTGACTGCAGCATGTTACTTAGTCCAGTTGGACCTATCACTAAGATCTGTGCTGTTTACAGGTATGTGAAACTAGAACGGTGAGTGTCAATCTTGAGTGATACCGAAGTCGTGGAAGCAGTAAGTGAAGGAGGGCTGTTCTGTTTTGTGCAAACTGCTCGATGATGACTTTTCTTGCATGTAGAACACGTAGCTTTCTCGTTTTGCTACAATGTTGGACAATGTGACCGCGATTCAGGCATAAGAAGCACCAGTTACTGACCTTAGTTTCTGAGTCCTTTCGAGAACATCTGTGATCCCTTAGCTATTTTACGCCCACTGGCCACGTTTCTCACAAAAGACACAATAAGAGTCTTCAATTCTTTTAGTTTTCCTCGTGGTTTTGGTACGGACGTGAAGTGTTGCTGCTGTTGGTAGGTCATTATTGACGTATCTCCTCATATCTTCTACCCGCTAGGGGTCTACTACGGTAGGTACGGGTTTGGCGCACCCGGGGGTTCCCGAGCCGCTCACGGCCACTTCACCCTGCCCTCGTCATCCACTGTTGCCACATCTTTTGTTCTGTATTTTCTTTCGTTTGCTTTCTTTATCACCCTCTTCCTCTTCTAGGCCTATGGAACTTATTAGTTTGTAAGATATTAGGTTTATTAACTCCTGTCTCACCAACAGGGATCTTTCACTATCCCCGTGGTTCCTGTCCCACGGTTCCAGCGCAGCTCCCAATTCGTGTGCTCTCCGGAGGTCCCAGTCCTGAAGGGTGGGTGCACTCGCCCCACTGCCCCTGTGTGTAGTCTTAGGTGCGGAGCCGTTCATACTGTCAAGTACATTCACGTAGTTTCTTCGGGAGTCCGGCCTGTGCCGGCTTCACGACGACCGCGTTACGTCGTTGGGATAGTTTCACGGGCCGGATGTGTTACCGTTAACGGTGCCCCGGCGTAATCAACCACAAGTCCCTGAATCCGTGCATGTGTATTGTCGCTGCACGGCCTGGAGTGAGGAGCCACAGGCGGTTATTCCTGTGGTAGGGGCTTAAAACCGGGACATGCATGGTGAACGGTATACGCATATGGAACAAGTGATGTTTGGAGGGTAACCCTTGTGACATAGGCCTTGGGTATCGGTCAAGGGATGGTTCCCGTGAAGGCACAGACCGTGGAGATATGGTGACTTTTCTTTTTAACCCCCGGATGGCAGGCTGACGTCGACGGTTCCGGAAGGGGTCCTTTCAATATGTCAATCCGCGCAAAACATTCTTATTTTGACCAGTATTTAGTTATGGTTATGCTTTTTTGTGGTTTAACGTCCTTTAACCTAGTTGGTCATATGGGATGATGAATGAAATGGGTGAAATGATGCTCAAATGATCTCGGGGTCCACGGAGCTTAAAGTTACTCGATATTCGTCTTCTCAGGCTAAGGAAAAACCCCGAAAAAACCTTATCCGGGTAACTCACCCTAAGTGACATTCAAACTCACGACCTTTTGAATGTGAGGCAGACACGCTACCACCACACTACCCAGGCGGGCTATGTTATGTTGAATGAAACGAAATGTTCTGATATCAGTTCATTCTACGTACAAAGGGAAGTTGACAGGGTCTGCGGCAAGGTTAAAAACGTGACGAGACTGCGAGACGGTACGCCACTGGTGGAAGCCCACAATGAAGAACAGTCAGACAAGCTGCTATTGGGTTCGTACAGCGTCCCCACAAGTCGAAGAACACCTGTAGAGGGGTTGTGACCTCTTCTAGTTAGACGACCTCTCCAATGAAGATATTGTCACCCATCTTTCCGAACAGCGAGTTTGTCAGGCATACCATTTACATGGAAAACGTGACGGCAAGGAGTACCCATTACGTACGATCTTACGTTCAAACGTACTATTGTTCCAGAATTTATATACTGTGGTTACGAACGTGCTGCCGTCCGCCCGTATGTGCCGAACCTTATGCGGTGCTTCAAGTGCCAGCGCTTCGGGCATACCCAAGCCGCCTGTGCCCCATCTGCAACCTGCGATCGTTGTAGTCTAGCGGCCCACGTTGACACCGCCTGTGCGCGTGAACCGTGCTGTGTAAACTATGAAGATGTCATCCGTCTAGCCCTCGACAGCGTCCCAGTTACTTGGATGAGAAATGCATACAAGAATTACATGTGAAGAAACATCTCACTGAGGCGCGGCGCCGCTTTGAGCAGCTGAAGCCTGCCAACACTACAGGATACTTCTCAGCTGTTTGCCGTAATCTTGGCCATTCTGTCGGTTTACAGACTGTGCCTGTCGCCGATGCGTCGACGCAAAGTGACTTGTGCGAAGCTCAATCCTTTACTTGCTCGATCATCTGCATCCCAGTGTACACCGTTTGATGCACAGCAGCAAGCTGAGCCGTCTGCTAATCCGATATTCCTAGTTCGTCCTTCGCAGGAGATCGTTCCCACCAACGTAGTAGACCGATGAGCCGAACTTCGGCAGCATCGCGCTCTCGCTCTGCGAACCGAAAGACTTCTTCGGACTCCCGACCACCAGTGGAGTCTGAGGACGTCACAGATTTTAGGTTAGTTGGTGCAAAATCTGTTAAGGTGAGAAAGAAAGAAATTACACCACCTTAGTTTCTATCTCACCATAGATATAATCCAGTGGAATGTCAATGGAATCAGGGCCCGTCTTCCGGAGTTTCAACATATAATGCATCAGCGTTCACCCTCAGTCCTCTGTCTCCAGGAAACCAACTTACATCCTCATCATACCCTTCCTCTTCGTCATTTTCAATCATTCACACACGACTTTGTTGGTGGTCTGCGTGCTTGCAACGGTGCTGTTACTCTCGTGGCGCCTACCATCCTTGCCATACGTATTACACTCAACACCCCGCTACAAGCGGTAGCTGTGCGTGTGACATTGCCTTCCATCTCCTTTTCTGTTTGCAATGTCTATTTGCCGCCGCACGATGTGATCGCAGACACTGAGCTTCGGGCATTGTTAACACAAATCCCCCCGCCGTTGATATTTTTGGGTGATGTCAACGCGAGCAATGTTCTTTGGGGTGTCGTCCTCCGTGGTGTAATGGTTACCATGCTAACTTCATATACCCAAGGTCGCGGGTTCAAACCCGGCAGAGGACGATTGATTTTTTCGGGTGTAAAAATCCTTAGCATGGTTTCCTTCGGAAGGGAAGTACAACCGTTGGTCCCGTGTCATAGATTTACAGCACGTAAAAGAACCTCAATCCTGATAGAGAGGCCTCTAAGCAAAATTAAGCGGCCTTTCACGCCCAATTTAGAATGGTACGCTGAGAACCACAGTAGTTAAAGAGTGTCCATAAATAACACGCCATTTCCATTTTATTTTTCTGTGCGGTTCTTCTGCAGACGATGCTCGAAGTACCATAATAGCAGATGGCCCACGCGGCATCCCCGCTGTGTTATCTCCAAGGCTGATTGGGGAAAGCTTTCCTCTGCTCCATCTCCATTACGATGGCTGTACCTCCATAGGAGACATGGTGTAGTATTTTACTTGCTTGGTGTTGCTCGCAGCAGAATCCAGTAATCATCGGAGCTCTTCTATCCCTCGGTGTATTACTGTGCCTTGGTGGACCGAGGACTGCAGCTTGTTAAAGGCACGGAAACAGGCTCTGCGCCTTTTCCACCTGCACCCGACGGCGGAAAACTTTGTTGCATTTAAACGTGCCCGGGCTAAGGTGCGCTACATCGTAATGTCAAGCGGAAACCCTTTCTCGCAGGAGCTCTTCCCAACGAGTGTGAACTTCGGTGCGCCGCATGTCCGGCAAATGTCTCAGGACGGTCATCCATGTGCTTGCCATTCACGGCTTCACATTCACCAGAGAATCGGATATTTCCTGACACCCTAGCCACCACAAATGCAACGGGCAGTTACGAAAGCGCTTTTCTTCCCATTAAGGAAGCTGCTGAGAGCATTCGTCTTGATTTTACTAGTGACTGTAGTGAGCCGTTCAATGCACCCTTCACCTTGTGGAACAGACCCATGCTACACATATTACGAGGGACTCTTCTCCTGGTACCCGATGATATTCACCAACAAATGCTGCTTCACCTCCCACCTGCAGCCGTTATATTCCTGCTGGATCTGTATAACAGAATTTGGCGTGAACAGGTGCTCCCGCCTGTGTGGCGAGAGGGTATTGTCATTCCTATCCCTCGTCCTGGCAAAGACCGGACCGTCCCATCATCTTACCGGCCGATTTGCCAAACGAGCGTTGTTTGCAAGACCTTCGAGCGCATTATCAGCATTCGGTTTACCTGGTGGCTGGAGACGAACGACGTGCTGTTCCGCGCAGTTGGGAATTCGTCGCAATCGTTCCAGTGCCGATAACCTGGCGCGTTTGGAGACTGTGTGCTTTCCTTCTGAAGCAGCATGTCGTGGGTGTCTCTTTTGACCTCGAGAAGGCTTACTGCACTACTTGGCGATACGGTATTCTTCGTAGTTTGCACAGTTACGGGTTACTTGGCCACCTGACCCTGTTTCTGTGCAACTTTCTCCAGTTTCGCCGCTTTCGTGTCCGTATTGGCAATAATCTCTCGCAGGAGAAGGTTCAGGAGAACGGTGTGTCCCAAGGTTCGGTTCTTAGTGTTATGCTTTTTGCCGTGGCCATCAACGGCATTACTAGCGTGGTTCGCAGTGGGATCCCATCGTCACTGTATGTGAATGACTGCGCTGTACTATCGCTCCTACAGCACTGATCATCTCGAATGACAACTCCAGCTCATCATAAACTCCCTCGCTGGTTGGGCGCTTCCCAATGGTTTTCGTATTTCCCCTACGAAAACCCGGGACATAGACTTTAACCGTCTTCGTGGAGTACACCCTCCCTCTGACCTTCACTTGATTGGTGTGACTCTGCCTTTCGTTCCGTTCTTGAAGTTCTTAGGTATCCACCTGGACCGTGAACTTTCTTGGGTGCCCCACATCCAAAACCTTCACGCCTCCTGTGATCGATCGTTTCGGATCCCCAAACTGCTTTCTGGTGCTCTTGGGGCGGCGATCGTTCCGTGATGCTGCGTTTTTACCGTTCACTCGTTCGCTCAAAACTAGATTACGACTGTTTTATTTACGGCGCAGCGACCGCCTCTAAACTTCGCCTTTTAGACACTTCATCATACCGGTATATGTCTTGCTACAGGAGCCTTCACCACTAGTCGTGTGGAATGCTTGTATACCGATGCTGGTAAACCCCCACTGGCAGTGCGTCGCTCATTTTTACTTTGTTCTAATGCTGCTAAGTTGTCAGTGGACCCCTGCCATCCTTCTTTTAACCCTGTGTTACGCCCGGAGTATTCACACCGATGTCTGAGGAACACCATTATTTCACACCCCTGTGGTATTAGGTTTCGTGAGCTGCTCTCCGATAGGGGTCTCAGATTGCCTCTTGTGGAGCGCGTTTTGTATACCTCAAACCTTGGCAACTGAGGCGGCCCAGTTTCGACCTGACCCCTCTTGAACCTTGTGAAACTCTCGACCGCTCCGGAGGTATTTCGGCGACTGCTCAACGAACTTCGGGCCTATGCACCGGTATTCACTGACGGTTCCCAGCTCCTCATCATCATTCAATCTCGCATCTCTGAGTTGATTGATTGCGGCTACCAGTTCGTCTTCACATGGGTTCCAGGTCATGTCGGTATTGCAGATAATGAAATAGCGGACAGGTCTGCCAAGGATGCCTGTTCTTTGCAGGGTTACTGGGAAGCGGCTGTGCCATCAGGGGGTATTTCACGTCAGTTTCTTCTTTTAGCCTGGCAGCAATCTCGGTAAAATATAGTGGGACCCAACTTCGCATAATCAAAGATACAGTACACCCATGGTTCACATCTTGCCAGCCAAACCGGCGTCGCGTATCGGTAACAGGCGGCTAACACATGACTACCTTCTCCGCGCTGAGCCAGCTCCTATCTGTCACACCTGCGATGTTCGTCTGCCTGTGGTACATGTGTTGCTTGATTGTCCGAGATTCCATCGCGACCGGCAATCCGTCGGCCTGAGTACCGCTATAAATGCCATTTTATGCGACGACGCCAAATCCGTCGATAAAGTGCTCCGGTTTGTTGCCTCTATTGGCCTCAGCAAAGACATTTGACCTGTTTTATGCGCGTATGTAGTTTTTAACCTTTTACCCTTGTCTTTCACCAAATGAAAACAATTTTTGTGTGTGGTTTTTAGCCTTTAACTCTTTAGCCCCTGCTTTTCACCACATGTACCTTTTGTCGTGCGTGCATGTGTAAGGTTTTTGTTTTTAGGACTTTTTAACTTTTCACCCTGTATTTTTGTTTTTAACGTGTTTCCTTTTTACTTTCTCTATACGTACTATGTACATAGTGTATAGGGAAGGTATTGCACTCTACCAAAAAATTCGATACCGAGATTTCACCGGAAATATATGTTTTAGGGTCCCCTGTATCCAAAAAAAAAGTATTTTCAGAAAAAGGTCCGTGTGTGTGTCCGTGTGTCTGTGAACACATAACTAAAAAACGAAAAACCGGTAAAATACCAAACTTGGTATTTAAGTTTAGTATCTTTCAGGGATGCGACACGAAAATTTTGAGAAAAATCCCCCCGCTCCAAACTACCCTTTATATGGAACTTTTTTCGAACATTTTGATTTTCTAAAAAAATGGCTCTAACGATTTTGATTAAAATATCGTATATTAAAAATATTTACCTGACAAATAAAATGTATATTTTGAATTTTCTGGGAATAGCCTCTGAAGACTACTGTATTCTGAGTGAATTTTACGGAATTTTGCATAAATGCTAAACCGTAAGAGAGAGACAAAACTTTCCACACAAAAAATGCAGAGCACATTAAAACACACAATTTATGTTGTATACATTTTTTTTGTGGAGTTGATTGTTTTTGAGATATTCCTTGTTTTTGGTTTAAGCTGTAAAAACTTATATTTTTCTCATACAGGACTTTGTGAACTCGTGTCCATACAAACAAAGGAACTTCAGTCACATAGCAACCAGCTTTTGACTATCACTTTAACCTATGGTACTTATTTCGCTTCTACTTACAAGGAAGCAAGAAATAAGACTATTTCTGCTAATTTTTTCTCGATTAGCAGGAAGTAAATAGAAGCATAAGGTTTTTAAAAATAATTTATTGCAGAGATATAGAGAAAGTCATGTGAATGGAACACATCAGATTTTTTAATTTCGTGCACCAAATGACCTATGTCGAAGGGCCCTTAAACACCACTCAATCAATCTTCGGATCTTCTGACTTATCAGTGCTCCATTCACCTCGTCACTCATCTCTGAGTATAAGGGAATAACTGAAAATAGTATATTAGATTTTGAAAATTAACTGTTTCAGATGATTAATGTATTTCTTTGTGACGTTTTAGGATATTCAGTTTAGTTTTTTGACTCTCCCGTAAAATGGATGAATATGACTTATTCTTTTTTAGCCTGAGAGCGTCCAATTGGATCACTGAGTTCAGTTCAGTTCAGCTCACTGCTCTACAGTTCACCTCAGAGCAGTTCACTTTATTTCAATCACCTCCGTCATTTCGTCCCCTTTTCTACTCCATACTGGCAATCGGAGGTTCCAGTCTTAGAAATATGGAGCACGTTATGCTTTGTGCATTACAAAGAGATAATATTCGCGGCTTGGTGGTAAAGAGGGTTCGAGAAGTGTTGCAGGAAAACACCTGGCCATTGTGTCAGGCCGGGCACAGCCGCTGTTACAATATACTGCTCGTAAGTGCTATTTTCTTCATCACTGAGGAGATCCAACTTTAGTAATCGTTGCAACAATTTTTATAATGCTCGTAATCCTCTAATGTGTTTTCTGTGTAAGAGTTAATTAAGTTTGCAAATCTTGTGATGTTATTTCGTTTTAGGTTCGGCAACGCTGCTGTTGGATCAGAATCGGCCATATTTGATCTCAAGAGCTGGTGCAAGGTGAAGACTTAAATATTTCCCAAATTTCCTTACCAATAAAATGCAATTTTTTTTAAATTGTGTTCCGTTAAGTGGTGTTGGTTTTCTTCCCTGAGTGTAGGAAGAAGCATAGCCGACACAATTATTTATAAACAAGAGTAATAGTACTGACAGTAAGTCATTGTTGCCAATATTGTGGAGTCACTATAAACACTTTTAGCATCTAGCGCGTACTATGTACAGAGAGTATGGAGAAGGTACTGTATTACACCCAAAAATTCAATACCGAGATTTCACTGGAAATGCAAGTTTTAGGGTCCCTGTATCTAAAGAAATTAGATAAAGTTCCGTGTGTGTCTGCGGGCCGAATAACTCAGATATTCAACTTCAGTGTCTCCCAAGGATGCAACACCAAAATTTTCAAGAAAATCCCCCACCCCCAATAGCCCTTTATATGGGAAAATTTTCGAAAATTAGATTTTTCTCAAAAATGGCTCGAACAATTTTGATTATTCTGGGAATAGCATCTAAATACCTCTTTATCCCGGATGATATTTTTTGAATTTTGCATAACTTACAAACCACAAGAGAGACAAAAACTCCTTAAAAAACACAATTTATTTTGTATTCATTTTTCCTCCTGAAGTTGTCTCTTTTGCGATATACCTTGTTATTTGTTTCAGTTTTAAAATACTTAATTTTTTGTGCTACAGAAACTTGTGAGCTCCTGACCATGCTAAGAAATGGATTTCAATCCCAAAGGAACAACATTTTAAAACATGTGACTGTCGGCTTAGCCTACTGTATTTCTGTTCTTCTTATAAGGAACTAAGCAATAAGACCGTTTCTGTTAATATTTATATCGATTAGCTTGAAGTGGATAGAAGAATAAGCTTATTAACAATTTGTTGCAGAGATGTAGAGAAAGTCATGTGAAAGGAACACGTCAGATTTTTTTTTTTTTTTTTTTTTTTCCTTCCCTTTTATGAAAGTAATAGTACCAAAACAAAACTTGAAAATAGTAATCAGAGGAACTTAAAGATTAATCAAACACAAATATAGAATAGCAAAGGTTCTATTTTCTAAACACAAAGAGTAAGTAAAACATTGGGTCTACAATAGAGTGCGGAGTGGCAGTCAGGTGGAACGGCTGACCATACAGGTGTTCATTATTGCCAGGAGCTCCCCCGAGTAATGTAGTAGCATGATATCACCCGCTCCTTGATCTGGAAGAGTTACACCCTCAGTCTTTTCTGTCCACAAGTAATGCCAGTGATTCTGGAGTATCCTATAACTAATAGGCGATAGTAACTGAGCAGCTCCCGCTTAGCCCTCACAGCCAGAGCCTTCTCCGGTAATTGACACTTCTTCGTGTTCAATTTCAAAGTTGGCCGCTTGCAATCACTGTAGTACTTTGTCAGGTTAACAAGGTGGTCCTCGAATGTGCTGCTTATGACGACGTCATCCAGATGTCATAAGTCAGGCCCCGCATCACAGACTCCATTAGGTGCTGAAAGGTGGCTGGCGCGTTGCCGAGACCAAAGGGCATAATCGTAAAGTCGAGAATGCAACCTTTTCCTTGTTCTTGGGGTCTAGAGCCACCTACCAGTAACCTGACTTCAGGTCTAAGGTCGAGAACCACTTGGCTGCCACAAGGGTGTCCAGAGTGTCGTCTATTTGGGGCAGGGAGAAACAGTCCTTCCTGGTAACAGCATTCAGTTTCCTATAGTCCACATGCTCACCGTTCTTCTTTTTCACTTAGACTACCAAGGAGCATAAAGGACTGCCGGATTCTTCTATAACCCCCTGGTTCTCATGTCTTCCATCATGTATTGCATCTCCACTTGCTTCGCCATAGGGACACATCTTGGTGGTTGACGGATTGGTCGGGCATCTGCTGTGTGGTTTGATGGTGCTCTCAGTCAATGTGGCCGTAATCGCCACCCTCTTGGCTGAAACAGACTGGCAGGTGCCGTACCTATTCTAGTTGTACCAGTCAAATGGGCTGCTGTCCTCTTCAGCAAGTCTTCCAGTCGGGGCCCCAGATCTTGCATCTCCGCCGGCCCTGTTGACTCTTCCTTCCATTGACCATGGTCCTCCACCTTTCTGACAAGCTTCTCCATGTCTTTCAACATGCTGGCCAGTTGTTCATCTATTTTGGTCAGTAACTCTGTCATCATCTTGGACATCTCTGTATCATTTCTTCTTTCACACCCTTCAGTTCAGTCTTCATTTCATTCCCAATTTTGTCCATTCCGGAATTTACATTTATCATTTTGCCCCTCATTTCTTTTTTGGCAGATTTCATGGCCTGCACTTCATTTCAACACTTGGTGAAGTATTTGTTCCATCGCAAGGTTTATATCCTACTCCTGACACCAGTGTAACAAATGAGAACACCAGAATTCACTTTATTGGTCACTATACACTTTTGGTACTCAGTGGATTGACTTTTAACTCAGTTCACTTTCCTTCTCCAGACTTATCGTCCCCCTTATATAGTGCGTACCAGCCTCCGAAGGTTGTACACAATTGCTTAGATATTAATGTATAATTACATATAGACTGCGAGGATTTGATCACGTTATGAAATCTGGGAGAAGAAAACTGAAAATTAATAAGGGATTGCAATTTTAGAATGCTGTATCAGTGGGGCTGGACAACACTCAAGGATCGCTGTAACAATAACTGGGCAAAATGCAGTCTTTCAAAGCATTCTCTCTCTAAGTCAGAAACTCATAGCATGGAAATGCTTTTCTTTGACATCCATTCTAGCATGTGTCTATTTACAGAGCAGGTAGAGAAGAGCATATGAATGGAACACATCAAAGTTTTGAGTTGTGAAAAGCAAATGGCTATCTCTACTCCCTCCTGGGAATATCTGAGTATGCAAAGTAACAAGAGAATCAAAATCGTCTGAACTGGCTGTACACGTCCTCAGTGCTCGTTGCTGTCACAGAAAGGTGTGGATGAAACCAAGCAACATTTTTAAAAGTACTTTTAAAGGCTTTACTTGCCAATGTTATTAAAGGAGATGCTGAAACTGGCCACATACATTTTTAGGAAACTATCCACCACTCACCATAGTTCACGTTGAGAAATGCTGGCAATTTCCTGGCTGATATTTAGTTTTAATTCTTCCAGGGTGTGTGGGTTTTATCTTGTACGCTTTATGTTTTAAGTTGCCCCAGAGATAGAAATTACAGGGAGACCGAGGGGGCTACAAATCTCTTCTAATAATTCTGTCCTAAAACACACTTCAAATTGTTCTCATTGACTGTATAAGCTGTTGCAGAGTCTTGATGAAAAAAGGCAAAATCACGCTCCCTGCCTGTTAATTGGCTTAAAAAAGGGGGGCAAAATTGTATGTACGGACATCAACTGTAAACTCCAAAAAAAATTGAGCCTATAACTTTTTGCGCTAATGGCGTACCATACACCAATTTCATGAATATGAGGTTTCTCATTTTGTGTACGCACACATCCATAAGGTGGAACCAAGCCTCGTTCATTGTATACACTATTGAGAGTGTTACAAGGAGTGTTAATCATAAATAAGTACATGCTGAGAATAATACAAGGGTCACTATGAAAGTTTTGACATATGCGTAAACTAAGATTCATCAATTAAACAGATTGCACCATTGGATAAGTCACATTCTTTGCGAGTGTAAACATGTATCAGTCCCTCTAGTGTGACATTAACTGCTTGGCAGCATGCAGGTGGAAAGAGAGCACTTTTGTGCAATGATTTTATATGATTTTAAAATGAGTTTAAATGAGATACAAAGTCTTGAGCACTTACAACAGGCTTTTGGGGACATTGCTCCATCCCATGCCACAGTTTTTTGGTGGTTTCAAGAGTTTAAAAGAGGCCGAACTTCATTAAAAGATGAGGCTAGGAGCGGTCGGCTGTCTAAGGGAGCGACTGAAGAAAACTTAGAGACTGTGGACAGAATGGCCCATGAAAACAATTGTGCAACAGTTAAGGAAATTGAGGCAAGGATGCAGGTTGGATTGCCAGCAATTTAAAAAATATTGCATGACTATCTTGCTTCAAGAAGGTGTCATCCCGTTGGGTGCCCCACAATTTAACTGATCTGCCAAGGCACACCTGTGTTGATGACTCATCCCCCGACAGTCCAGAGTTGGCTCCATGTAACATTTTGTTCCCACAGGGAAAAATTGCATGTGTGGAATGAGGTTTTTTTGATCCATTGTCCTCCGGCAGGTTCAAACCCGGCAGAGGATGACAAATCTTTTCAGGCATAAAAATCCTTAGCATGGCTTTCTTCGTAAGGGAAGTAAAGCTGTTGGTCCTGGCACGTAAAAGAACCTCAAGCCTGATAGAGAGGCCTCTGAGCAAAATTAAGCAGTCTTTAATGCCCAATTTAGAATAGGATACTGAAAACCACAGTAGTTGAGTGTCCATAAATAACACACCATATTTTCTTCTTCTTCTTCTTCTTCTTTTTTCTTTTTTGAGCGCTGAAGAAGCTGTTGCAGCATTGGAAAGTAAACTTTTACACCTACCTGAAATTAGTGGCAGGAATGCTTTCAAAAGTGCTTTGAGAGAATAAGAAAGTGCACAGTTGTGGTGGTGAATATTATGAAAAGCTCCAGCAGTCAACGTGATTTTATCCAGTTATTTTTTGTGTATCTGAAAACTTTAGTAGTGACCCTCGTACACTTTGTGACTAAGTACGCTCAATACTGCACCGTGACCTTTGTACAGCAGTTAGTTGTACGACATAAGGTTCCTATACCAGCGATATTTAGTTTGTAGCGATATCCAGTAATCCACAATTCTTATTTCTCTGATGACAAAATGAAATTTCTGCTAATTTGTTTTCATTAAATCAAATTTCAATGGACACTATCAGGCATTGGCTTTTGAATTGTGAATCTATTTGCACAGTTTTATGTTCTGGTGGTGGACAAACAAAGTTGATGTGTCACTTTGTTACAGTGATGAGGATATGCCTTCTGTGAAAACGGAGCCACCGGACGAGGAAGATTTCTCTCCAGAGAGCCCTTTCAACTTGTCAGGTGAAGAAATGGCATCGCATCAGGAAGTGTTGTGTGCAGAACAGAGTGCGCCACCATTGGAGGTAAAGCCCAGTAACATTCATCGTGGCGTGACGATGGAAACTGCATGGGGGGGCATGCCTTTCCATAACAATCTGGTCGTAATAGAATATGTGAGTATTATAGCTGTGCCATTAATACTTTATCTATTTGCTACATAGTAGATAGAGAAGATATTGTAATTCAATACAGAAATACGTGTTTTGGGACCCCTTGAACAAAAGGTTCTCTGTGTGTGTGTGTTGTGTTTTTTGTAGCATAGCTCAAAAACAGAACTTGACAATATCTTTCAAGGATGGGACACACACATTAAAAAAAAACACCCCCAACTACCCTTTACATGGAAAAAGAAATTAGAACATTTTGATTTTCTCAAAAATGGCTCTAACAATTTTGCTTAAAATCTTTTATCTTTAAGATATTTACATGACATAATGTATATCTTGCATTTCCTGGGAACAGCCTCTAAACACCTCTTGATGCTGGATGAATGTTTTTGAATTTTGCATAACTAGTAAAGTAAGAGATAGAGAAAAATTTATTACACAAAAAATGTACAGCTCCTTAAAACATAATTTAATGTCATATACATTTATTTCTTGGAGTTGACTTTTTTCAACATATACCTTATTATTGCTTTCAGTTAAAAACTTGGAACTTTTCTCATATGGGAACTTGTCAACTCCTGGCCTCACAAAGAAATGGATTTCAGTCTCATAGCAAGCAGATTGTCGGCATAGCCTTGTGTATTCCCATATTTTCTTTCTACTTAGAGGTGCTAAGTAATAACACTGTTTCCGCTAATGTATAACATGATTAGCATGAAGCTACTAGAAGAATAATTTGATATAGAGATGTAGAGAAAGTCATGTGAATGGAACACATTACATTTTTTAATGACATTTCTCTTTTATTTTTCATCGTTTCTTGATCCAATCCATTTTTTTCAGTTTATTTATGCCATTCGTCTCCAGAACTATAGCTAGACATTTCTATTAACACAATGTTTAGCTTATAAATCATAATACTTATAAAATATTGTTGTCAGTCCACAGTATAGTGTTGATAAGTACCAACTGTTGCGTGCAGTGACACCACACCTTGTATTCCTGTCTGTAGCAGTCCACAATATAGTGTTGATATGTACCAACTGTAGCATGCAGTGACACCACACCTTGTATTCCTGTCAGTAGCAGTCCACAATATAGTGTTGATATGTACCAACTGTAGCATGCAGTGACACCACACCTTGTATTCCTGTCTGTAGCAGTCCACAGTATAGTGTTGATATGTACCACCTGTTGCGTGCAGTGACACCACACCTTGTATTCCTGTCTGTAGCAGTCCACAGTATAGTGTTGATATGTACCAACTGTTGCGTGCAGTGACACCACACCTTGTATTCCTGTCTGTAGCAGTCCACAGTATAGTGTTGATATGTACCACCTGTTGCGTGCAGTGACACCACACCTTGTATTCCTGTCTGTAGCAGTCCACAGTATAGTGTTGATATGTACCAACTGTTGCGTGCAGTGACACCACACCTTGTATTCCTGTCTGTAGCAGTCCACAGTATAGTGTTGATATGTACCAACTGTAGCATGCAGTGACACCACACCTTGTATTCCTGTCAGCAGCAGTCCACAATATAGTGTTGATATGTACCAACTGTTGCGTGCAGTGACACCACACCTTGTATTCCTGTCAGTAGCAGTCCACAATATAGTGTTGATATGTACCACCTGTTGCGTGCAGTGACACCACACCTTGTATTCCTGTCTGTAGCAGTCCACAGTATAGTACTGATATGCACCAACTGTAGCATGCAGTGACACCACACCTTGCATTCTTGTCAGTAGCAGTCCACAATATAGTACTAATATGTACCAACTTTTGTGCGCAGTGACACCACACCTTGCATTCTTGTCAGTAGCAGTCCACAATATAGTGTTGATATGTACGAACTGTTGCGCGCAGTGACACCACACCTTGTATTCCTGTCTGTAGCAGTCCACAGTATAGTACTGATATGTACCAACTGTTGCGCGCAGTGACACCACACCTTGTATTCCTGTCAGTAGCAGTCCACAATATAGTGTTGATATGTACCAACTGTTGTGTGCAGTGACACCACACCTTGTATTCCTATCTGTAGCAGTCCACAGTATAGTACTAATATGTACCAACTGTAGCGCGCAGTGACACCACACCTTGTATTCCTGTCTGTAGCAGTCCACAGTATAGTGTTGATATGTACCACCTGTTGCGTGCAGTGACACCACACCTTGTATTCCTGTCAGTAGCAGTCCACAGTATAGTGTTGATATGTACCAACTGTAGCATGCAGTGACACCACACCTTGTATTCCTGTCAGTAGCAGTCCACAGTATAGTACTAATATGTACCAACTGTAGCATGCAGTGACACCATACCTTGTATTCCTGTCAGTAGCAGTCCACAGTATAGTACTAATATGTACCAACTGTAGCATGCAGTGACACCACACCTTGTATTCCTGTCTGTAGCAGTCCACAGTATAGTACTAATATGTACCAACTGTAGCATGCAGTGACACCACACCTTGTATTCCTGTCAGTAGCAGTCCACAGTATAGTACTAATATGTACCAACTGTAGCATGCAGTGACACCACACCTTGTATTCCTGTCAGTAGCAGTCCACAGTATAGTACTGATATGTACCAACTGTAGCATGCAGTGACACCACACCTTGTATTCCTGTCAGTAGCAGTCCACAGTATAGTACTAATATGTACCAACTGTAGCATGCAGTGACACCACACCTTGTATTCCTGTCTGTAGCAGTCCACAGTATAGTACTGATATGTACCAACTGTTGAGTGCAGTGACACCACACCTTGTATTCCTGTCTGTAGCAGTCCACAGTATAGTACTAATATGTACCAACTGTTGAGTGCAGTGACACCACACCTTGTATTCCTGTCAGTAGCAGTCCACAATATAGTGTTGATATGTACCAACTGTTGTGTGCAGTGACACCACACCTTGTATTCCTGTCTGTAGCAGTCCACAGTATAGTGTTGATATGTACCAACTGTAGCGTGCAGTGACACCACACATTGTATTCCTGTCAGTAGCAGTCCACAATATAGTGTTGATATGTACCAACTGTAGCATGCAGTGACACCACACCTTGTATTACTGTCTATAGCAGTCCACAGTATAGTGTTGATATGTACCAACTGTAGCATGCAGTGACACCACACCTTGTATTCCTGTCAGTAGCAGTCCACAGTATAGTACTGATATGTACCAACTGTAGCATGCAGTGACACCACACCTTGTATTCCTGTCAGTAGCAGTCCACAGTATAGTACTAATATGTACCAACTGTAGCATGCAGTGACACCACACCTTGTATTCCTGTCTGTAGCAGTCCACAGTATAGTACTGATATGTACCAACTGTTGAGTGCAGTGACACCACACCTTGTATTCCTGTCTGTAGCAGTCCACAGTATAGTACTAATATGTACCAACTGTTGAGTGCAGTGACACCACACCTTGTATTCCTGTCAGTAGCAGTCCACAATATAGTGTTGATATGTACCAACTGTTGTGTGCAGTGACACCACACCTTGTATTCCTGTCTGTAGCAGTCCACAGTATAGTGTTGATATGTACCAACTGTAGCGTGCAGTGACACCACACATTGTATTCCTGTCAGTAGCAGTCCACAATATAGTGTTAATATGTACCAACTGTAGCATGCAGTGACACCACACCTTGTATTACTGTCTATAGCAGTCCACAGTATAGTGTTGATATGTACCAACTGTAGCATGCAGTGACACCACACCTTGTATTCCTGTCTGTAGCAGTCCACAGTATAGTGTTGATATGTACCAACTGTAGCGTGCAGTGACACCACACATTGTATTCCTGTCAGTAGCAGTCCACAATATAGTGCTGATATGTACCAACTGTAGCGTGCAGTGACACCACACATTGTATTACTGTCTATAGCAGTCCACAGTATAGTGTTGATATGTACCAACTGTAGCGTGCAGTGACACCACACATTGTATTCCTGTCAGTAGCAGTCCACAATATAGTGTTGATATGTACCAACTGTTGCGCGCAGTGACACCACACCTTGTATTCCTGTCTGTAGCAGTCCACAATATAGTGTTGATATGTACCAACTGTTGCATGCAGTGACACCACACCTTGTATTCCTGTCTGTAGCAGTGACAATATAGTGTTGATATGTACCAACTGTAGCATGCAGTGACACCACACCTTGTATTCCTGTCTGTAGCAGTCCACAATATAGTGTTGATATGTACCAACTGTTGCATGCAGTGACACCACACCTTGTATTCCTGTCTGTAGCAGTGACAATATAGTGTTGATATGTACCAACTGTTGCATGCAGTGACACCACACCTTGTATTCCTGTCTGTAGCAGTGACAATATAGTGTTGATATGTACCAACTGTAGCATGCAGTGACACCACACCTTGTATTCCTGTCAGTAGCAGTCCACAATATAGTGTTGATATGTACCAACTGTTGTGTGCAGTGACACCACACCTTGTATTCCTATCTGTAGCAGTCCACAATATAGTGTTGATATGTACCAACTGTTGTGTGCAGTGACACCACACCTTGTATTCCTGTCAGTAGCAGTCCACAGTATAGTACTGATATGTACCAACTGTTGCATGCAGTGACACCACACCTTGTATTCATGTCTGTAGCAGTCCACAGTATAGTGTTGATATGTACCAACTGTTGTGTGCAGTGACACCACACCTTGTATTCCTGTCAGTAGCAGTCCACAGTATAGTGTTGATATGTACCAACTGTAGCATGCAGTGACAGCACACCTTGTATTCCTGTCAGCAGCAGTCCACAGTATAGTGTTGATATGTACCAACTGTAGCATGCAGTGACACCACACCTTGTATTACTGTCTATAGCAGTCCACAGTATAGTGTTGATATGTACCAACTGTAGCATGCAGTGACACCACACCTTGTATTCCTGTCAGTAGCAGTCCACAGTATAGTACTGATATGTACCAACTGTAGCATGCAGTGACACCACACCTTGTATTCCTGTCAGTAGCAGTCCACAATATAGTGTTGATATGTACCAACTGTTGTGTGCAGTGACACCACACCTTGTATTCCTGTCTGTAGCAGTCCACAATATAGTGTTGATATGTACCAACTGTAGCGTGCAGTGACACCACACCTTGTATTCCTGTCTGTAGCAGTCCACAGTATAGTGTTGATATGTACCAACTGTAGCATGCAGTGACACCACACCTTGTATTCCTGTCAGTAGCAGTCCACAATATAGTGTTGATATGTACCAACTGTAGCATGCAGTGACACCACACCTTGTATTCCTGTCTGTAGCAGTCCACAATATAGTGTTGATATGTACCAACTGTAGCATGCAGTGACACCACACCTTGTATTCCTGTCAGTAGCAGTCCACAGTATAGTGTTGATATGTACCAACTGTTGTGCGCAGTGACACCACACTTTGTATTCCTGTCTGTAGCAGTCCACAATATAGTGTTGATATGTACCAACTGTTGTGTGCAGTGACACCACACCTTGCATTCCTGTCAGTAGCAGTCCACAGTATAGTGTTGATATGTACCAACTGTAGCATGCAGTGACACCACACCTTGTATTCCTGTCAGTAGCAGTCCACAGTATAGTGTTGATATGTACCAACTGTAGCATGCAGTGACACCACACCTTGTATTCCTGTCTGTAGCAGTGACAATATAGTGTTGATATGTACCAACTGTTGTGTGCAGTGACACCACACCTTGTATTCCTGTCAGTAGCAGTCCACAATATAGTGTTGATATGTACCAACTGTTGTGCGCAGTGACACCACACCTTGTATTCCTGTCTGTAGCAGTGACAATATAGTGTTGATATTTACCAACTGTTGTGTGCAGTGACACCACACCTGTATTGCTGTCAGTAGCAGTCCACAGTATAGTGTTGATATGTACCAACTGTTAATGCAGTGACACCAAACCTTGTATTCCTGTCTGTAGCAGTGACAATATAGTGTTGATAAGTACCAACTGTAGCATGCAGTGACACCACACCTTGTATTCCTGTCTGTAGCAGTGACAATATAGTGTTGATAAGTACCAACTGTAGCATGCAGTGACACGACACCTTGTATTCCGATCTGTAGCAGTCCACAGTATAGTGTTGATATGTACCAACTGTTGCGTGCAGTGACACCACACCTTGTATTACTGTCTGTAGCAGTGCACAATATAGTGTTGATATGTACCAACTGTTGTGTGCAGTGACACCACACCTTGTATTCCTGTCAGAAGCAGTCCACAATATAGTGTTGATATGTACCAACTGTAGCGTGCAGTGACACCACACCTTGTATTACTGTCTGTAGCAGTCCACAATATAGTACTAATATGTACCAACTTTTGTGCGCAGTGACACCACACCTTGTATTCTTGTCAGTAGCAGTCCACAATATAGTGTTGATATGTACCAACTGTTGCGCGCAGTGACACCACACCTTGTATTCCTGTCTGTAGCAGTCCACAGTATAGTACTGATATGTACCAACTGTTGCGCGCAGTGACACCACACCTTGTATTCCTGTCAGTAGCAGTCCACAATATAGTGTTGATATGTACCAGCTGTAGCGCGCAGTGACACCACACCTTGTATTCCTGTCTGTAGCAGTCCACAATATAGTACTAATATGTACCAACTGTTGTGTGCAGTGACACCACACCTTGTATTACTGTCTGTAGCAGTGACAATATAGTGTTGATATGTACCAACTGTTGTGTGCAGTGACACCACACCTTGTATTCCTGTCAGTAGCAGTCCACAGTATAGTACTAATATGTACCAACTGTTGTGTGCAGTGACACCACACCTTGTATTACTGTCTGTAGCACTCCACAATATAGTGTTGATATGTACCAACTGTTGCATGCAGTGACACCACACCTTGTATTCCTGTCAGTAGCAGTCCACAATATAGTGTTGATATGTACCAACTGTTGCGCGCAGTGACACCACATCTTGTATTCCTGTCAGTAGCAGTCCACAGTATAGTACTAATATGTACCAACTGTAGCGTGCAGTGACACCACACCTTGCATTCCTGTCTGTAGCAGTCCACAGTATAGTGTTGATATGTACCAACTGTAGCGCGCAGTGACACCACACCTTGCATTCCTGTCAGTAGCAGTCCACAATATAGTGCTGATATGTACCAACTGTTGTGTGCAGTGACACCACACCTTGTATTCCTGTCAGTAGCAGTCCACGATATAGTGCTGATATGTACCAACTGTTGCATGCAGTGACACCACAAAGTGTATTCCTGTCTGTAGCAGTCCACAGTATAGTGTTGATATGTACCAACTGTAGCGTGCAGTGACACCACACCTTGTATTCCTGTCAGTAGCAGTCCACAATATAGTGTTGATATGTACCAACTGTTGTGTGCAGTTACACCACACCTTGTATATTACTGTCTGTAGCAGTGACAATATAGTGTTGATATGTACCAACTGTTGTGTGCAGTGACACCACACCTTGTATTCCTGTCAGTAGCAGTCCACAGTATAGTACTGATATGTACCAACTGTTGCGTGCCGTGACACCACACCTTGTATTCCTGTCAGTAGCAGTCCACAGTATAGTACTGATATGTACCAACTGTTGCGCGCAGTGACACCACACCTTGTATTCCTGTCAGTAGCAGTCCACAGTATAGTGTCGATATGTACCAACTGTTGCGTGCAGTGACACCATACCTTGTATTCCTGTCTGTAGCAGTCCACGATATAGTGTTGATAAGTACCAACTGTTGCGTGCAGTGACACCACACCTTGTATTCCTGTCTGTAGCAGTCCACAATATAGTGTTGATATGTACCAACTGTTGTGTGCAGTGACATCACACCTTGTATTCCTGTCAGCAGCAGTCCACAGTATAGTGTTGATATGTACCAACTGTAGCATGCAGTGACACCACACCTTGTATTCCTGTCAGAAGCAGTCCACAATATAGTGTTGATATGTACCAACTGTTGCGTGCAGTGACACCACACCTTGTATTCCTGTCAGTAGCAGTCCACAATATAGTGTTGATATGTACCAACTGTTGCATGCAGTGACACTACACCTTGTATTCCTGTCAGTAGCAGTGCACAATATAGTACTGATATGTACTAACTGTAGCATGCAGTGACACCACACCTTGTATTCCTGTCAGTAGCAGTCCACAATATAGTGCTGATATGTACCAACTGTTGCGTGCAGTGACACCACACCTTGCATTCCTGTCAGTAGCAGTCCACAATATAGTGCTGATATGTACCAACTGTTGCGTGCAGTGACACCACACCTTGTATTCCTGTCTGTAGCAGTCCACAGTATAGTGTTGATAAGTACCAACTGTTGCGTGCAGTGACACCACACCTTGTATTCCTGTCTGTAGCAGTCCACAATATAGTGTTGATATGTACCAACTGTTGCGTGCAGTGACACCACACCTTGTATTCCTGTCTGTAGCAGTCCACAGTATAGTGTTGATAAGTACCAACTGTTGCGTGCAGTGACACCACACCTTGTATTCCTGTCTGTAGCAGTGCACAATATAGGTTGATATGTACCAACTGTTGCATGCAGTGACACCATACCTTGTATTCCTGTCTGTAGCAGTCCACAGTATAGTGTTGATATGTACCAACTGTTGCGTGCAGTGACACCACACCTTGTATTCCTGTCTGTAGCAGTCCACAGTATAGTGTTGATATGTACCAACTGTAGCATGCAGTGACACCACACCTTGTATTCCTGTCTGTAGCAGTCCACAGTATAGTGTTGATATGTACCAACTGTTGCGCGCAGTGACACCACACCTTGTATTCCTGTCAGTAGCAGTCCACAGTATAGTGTTGATATGTACCAACTGTTGCATGCAGTGACACCATACCTTGTATTCCTGTCTGTAGCAGTCCACAATATAGTGTTGATATGTACCAACTGTAGCATGCAGTGACACCATACCTTGTATTCCTGTCTGTAGCAGTCCACAGTATAGTGTTGATATGTACCAACTGTTGCGCGCAGTGACACCACACCTTGTATTCCTGTCAGTAGCAGTCCACAGTATAGTACTGATATGTATCAACTGTAGCGTGCAGTGACACCACACCTTGTATTCCTGTCAGTAGCATTCCACAGTATAGTGTTGATATGTACCAACTGTAGCATGCAGTGACACCACACCTTGTATTCCTGTCTGTAGCAGTCTACAGTATAGTGTTGATATGTACCAACTGTTGCGTGCAGTGACACCACACCTTGTATTCCTGTCTGTAGCAGTCCACAGTATAGTGTTGATATGTACCAACTGTTGCGTGCAGTGACACCACACCTTGTATTCCTGTCTGTAGCAGTCCACAGTATAGTGTTGATAAGTACCAACTGTTGTGCGCAGTGACACCACACCTTGTATTCCTGTCTGTAGCAGTCCACAGTATAGTACTAATATGTACCAACTGTTGTGTGCAGTGACACCACACCTTGTATTACTGTCTGTAGCAGTCCACAGTGTAGTACTAATATGTACCAACTGTTGTGCGCAGTGACACCACACCTTGTATTCCTGTCTGTAGCAGTCCACAGTATAGTACTAATATGTACCAACTGTTGTGTGCAGTGACACCACACCTTGTATTCCTGTCTGTAGCAGTCCACAATATAGTGTTGATATGTACCAACTGTAGCATGCAGTGACACCACACCTTGTATTCCTGTCAGTAGCAGTCCACAGTATAGTACTGATATGTACCAACTGTAGCATGCAGTGACACCACACCTTGTATTCCTGTCAGTAGCAGTCCACAGTATAGTACTAATATGTACCAACTGTTGCATGCAGTGACACCACACCTTGTATTACTGTCTGTAGCAGTCCACAGTATAGTACTGATATGTACCAACTGTTGCGTGCAGTGACAGCACACCTTGTATTCCTGTCAGTAGCAGTCCACAGTATAGTGTTGATATGTACCAACTGTAGCATGCAGTGACACCACACCTTGTATTCCTGTCAGTAGCAGTCCACAGTATAGTGTTGATATGTACCAACTGTTGCGCGCAGTGACACCACACCTTGTATTCCTGTCAGTAGCAGTCCACAGTATAGTGTCGATATGTACCAACTGTTGCGTGCAGTGACACCATACCTTGTATTCCTGTCTGTAGCAGTCCACAATATAGTGTTGATAAGTACCAACTGTTGCGTGCAGTGACACCACACCTTGTATTCCTGTCTGTAGCAGTCCACAATATAGTGTTGATATGTACCAACTGTTGTGTGCAGTGACATCACACCTTGTATTCCTGTCAGCAGCAGTCCACAGTATAGTGTTGATATGTACCAACTGTAGCATGCAGTGACACCACACCTTGTATTCCTGTCAGTAGCAGTCCACAATATAGTGTTGATATGTACCAACTGTTGCGTGCAGTGACACCACACCTTGTATTCCTGTCAGTAGCAGTCCACAATATAGTGTTGATATGTACCAACTGTTGCATGCAGTGACACTACACCTTGTATTCCTGTCAGTAGCAGTGCACAATATAGTACTGATATGTACTAACTGTAGCATGCAGTGACACCACACCTTGTATTCCTGTCAGTAGCAGTCCACAATATAGTGCTGATATGTACCAACCGTTGCGTGCAGTGACACCACACCTTGTATTCCTGTCAGTAGCAGTCCACAGTATAGTGTTGATATGTACCAACTGTTGCATGCAGTGACACCACACCTTGTATTCCTGTCAGTAGCAGTGCACAATATAGTACAAATATGTACTAACTGTAGCATGCAGTGACACCACACCTTGTATTCCTGTCAGTAGCAGTCCACAATATAGTGCTGATATGTACCAACTGTTGCGTGCAGTGACACCACACCTTGTATTCCTGTCAGTAGCAGTGCACAATATAGTGTTGATATGTACCATCTGTAGCATGCAGTGACACCACACCTTGTATTCCTGTCAGTAGCAGTGCACAATATAGTGTTGATATGTACCATCTGTAGCATGCAGTGACACCACACCTTGTATTCCTGTCTGTAGCAGTGACAATACAGTGTTGATATTTACCAACTGTTGTGTGCAGTGACACCACACCTGTATTGCTGTCAGTAGCAGTCCACAGTATAGTGTTGATATGTACCAACTGTTGCATGCAGTGACACCACACCTTGTATTCCTGTCTGTAGCAGTCCACAATATAGTGTTGATATGTACCAACTGTAGCATGCAGTGACACCAAACCTTGTATTCCTGTCTGTAGCAGTGACAATATAGTGTTGATAAGTACCAACTGTAGCATGCAGTGACACCACACCTTGTATTCCTGTCTGTAGCAGTGACAATATAGTGTTGATAAGTACCAACTGTAGCATGCAGTGACATGACACCTTGTATTCCGATCTGTAGCAGTCCACAGTATAGTGTTGATATGTACCAACTGTTGTGTGCAGTGACACCACACCTTGTATTCCTGTCAGAAGCAGTCCAGTATATAGTGTTGATATGTACCAACTGTTGTGTGCAGTGACACCACACCTTGTATTCCTGTCAGTAGCAGTCCACAGTATAGTGTTGATATGTACCAACTGTTGCGTGCAGTGACACCACACCTTGTATTCCTGTCTGTAGCAGTCCACAGTATAGTACTGATATGCACCAACTGTAGCATGCAGTGACACCACACCTTGCATTCTTGTCAGTAGCAGTCCACAATATAGTACTAATATGTACCAACTTTTGTGCGCAGTGACACCACACCTTGTATTCTTGTCAGTAGCAGTCCACAATATAGTGTTGATATGTACCAACTGTTGCGCGCAGTGACACCACACCTTGTATTCCTGTCTGTAGCAGTCCACAGTATAGTACTGATATGTACCAACTGTTGCGCGCAGTGACACCACACCTTGTATTCCTGTCAGTAGCCGTCCACAATATAGTGTTGATATGTACCAGCTGTAGCGCGCAGTGACACCACACCTTGTATTCCTGTCTGTAGCAGTCCACAATATAGTACTAATATGTACCAACTGTTGTGTGCAGTGACACCACACCTTGTATATTACTGTCTGTAGCAGTGACAATATAGTGTTGATATGTACCAACTGTTGTGTGCAGTGACACCACACCTTGTATTCCTGTCAGTAGCAGTCCACAGTATAGTACTGATATGTACCAACTGTTGCGTGCCGTGACACCACACCTTGTATTCCTGTCAGTAGCAGTCCACAGTATAGTACTGATATGTACCAACTGTTGCGCGCAGTGACACCACACCTTGTATTCCTGTCAGTAGCAGTCCACAGTATAGTGTCGATATGTACCAACTGTTGCGTGCAGTGACACCATACCTTGTATTCCTGTCTGTAGCAGTCCACGATATAGTGTTGATAAGTACCAACTGTTGCGTGCAGTGACACCACACCTTGTATTCCTGTCTGTAGCAGTCCACAATATAGTGTTGATATGTACCAACTGTTGTGTGCAGTGACATCACACCTTGTATTCCTGTCAGCAGCAGTCCACAGTATAGTGTTGATATGTACCAACTGTAGCATGCAGTGACACCACACCTTGTATTCCTGTCAGTAGCAGTCCACAATATAGTGTTGATATGTACCAACTGTTGCGTGCAGTGACACCACACCTTGTATTCCTGTCAGTAGCAGTCCACAATATAGTGTTGATATGTACCAACAGTTGCATGCAGTGACACTACACCTTGTATTCCTGTCAGTAGCAGTGCACAATATAGTACTGATATGTACTAACTGTAGCATGCAGTGACACCACACCTTGTATTCCTGTCAGTAGCAGTCCACAATATAGTGCTGATATGTACCAACTGTTGCGTGCAGTGACACCACACCTTGCATTCCTGTCAGTAGCAGTCCACAATATAGTGCTGATATGTACCAACTGTTGTGTGCAGTGACACCACACCTTGCATTCCTGTCTGTAGCAGTCCACAATATAGTGCTGATATGTACCAACTGTTGTGTGCAGTGACACCACACCTTGCATTCCTGTCTGTAGCAGTCCACAGTATAGTACTAATATGTACCAACTGTAGCGCGCAGTGACACCACACCTTGTATTCCTGTCAGTAGCAGTCCACAATATAGTACTAATATGTACCAACTGTTGCGTGCAGTGACACCACACCTTGTATTCCTGTCAGTAGCAGACCACAGTATAGTGTTGATATGTACCAACTGTAGCATGCAGTGACACCACACCTTGTATTCCTGTCAGTAGCAGTCCACAATATAGTGTTGATATGTACCAACTGTTGCATGCAGTGACACCACACCTTGTATTCCTGTCTGTAGCAGTCCACAATATAGTGTTGATATGTACCAACTGTTGCATGCAGTGACACCACACCTTGTATTCCTGTCAGTAGCAGTCCACAATATAGTGTTGATATGTACCAACTGTTGTGTGCAGTGACACCACACCTTGCATTCCTGTCTGTAGCAGTCCACAGTATAGTGTTGATATGTACCAACTGTTGTGTGCAGTGACACCACACCTTGCATTCCTGTCTGTAGCAGTCCACAATATAGTGTTGATATGTACCAACTGTTGTGTGCAGTGACACCACACCTTGTATTCCTGTCTGTAGCAGTCCACAGTATAGTGTTGATATGTACCAACTGTTGCGTGCAGTGACACCACACCTTGTATTCCTGTCTGTAGCAGTCCACAGTATAGTGTTGATATGTACCAACTGTTGCGTGCAGTGACACCACACCTTGTATTCCTGTCTGTAGCAGTCCACAGTATAGTGTTGATATGTACCAACTGTTGCGTGCAGTGACACCACACCTTGTATTCCTGTCTGTAGCAGTCCACAGTATAGTGTTGATATGTACCAACTGTTGCGTGCAGTGACACCACACCTTGTATTCCTGTCTGTAGCAGTCCACAGTATAGTGTTGATAAGTACCAACTGTTGCGTGCAGTAACACCACACCTTGTATTCCTGTCTGTAGCAGTCCACAATATAGTGTTGATATGTACCAACTGTTGCGTGCAGTGACACCACACCTTGTATTCCTGTCTGTAGCAGTCCACAGTATAGTGTTGATAAGTACCAACTGTTGCGTGCAGTGACACCACACCTTGTATTCCTGTCTGTAGCAGTGCACAATATAGTGTTGATATGTACCAACTGTTGCATGCAGTGACACCATACCTTGTATTCCTGTCTGTAGCAGTCCACAGTATAGTGTTGATATGTACCAACTGTTGCGTGCAGTGACACCACACCTTGTATTCCTGTCTGTAGCAGTCCACAGTATAGTGTTGATATGTACCAACTGTAGCATGCAGTGACACCACACCTTGTATTCCTGTCTGTAGCAGTCCACAGTATAGTGTTGATATGTACCAACTGTTGCGCGCAGTGACACCTCACCTTGTATTCCTGTCAGTAGCAGTCCACAGTATAGTGTTGATATGTACCAACTGTTGCATGCAGTGACACCATACCTTGTATTCCTGTCTGTAGCAGTCCACAATATAGTGTTGATATGTACCAACTGTAGCATGCAGTGACACCATACCTTGTATTCCTGTCTGTAGCAGTCCACAGTATAGTGTTGATATGTACCAACTGTTGCGCGCAGTGACACCACACCTTGTATTCCTGTCAGTAGCAGTCCACAGTATAGTACTGATATGTATCAACTGTAGCGTGCAGTGACACCACACCTTGTATTCCTGTCAGTAGCATTCCACAGTATAGTGTTGATATGTACCAACTGTAGCATGCAGTGACACCACACCTTGTATTCCTGTCTGTAGCAGTCCACAGTATAGTGTTGATATGTACCAACTGTTGCGTGCAGTGACACCACACCTTGTATTCCTGTCTGTAGCAGTCCACAGTATAGTGTTGATATGTACCAACTGTTGCGTGCAGTGACACCACACCTTGTATTCCTGTCTGTAGCAGTCCACAGTATAGTGTTGATAAGTACCAACTGTTGTGCGCAGTGACACCACACCTTGTATTCCTGTCTGTAGCAGTCCACAGTATAGTACTAATATGTACCAACTGTTGTGTGCAGTGACACCACACCTTGTATTACTGTCTGTAGCAGTCCACAGTGTAGTACTAATATGTACCAACTGTTGTGCGCAGTGACACCACACCTTGTATTCCTGTCTGTAGCAGTCCACAGTATAGTACTAATATGTACCAACTGTTGTGTGCAGTGACACCACACCTTGTATTCCTGTCTGTAGCAGTCCACAATATAGTGTTGATATGTACCAACTGTAGCATGCAGTGACACCACACCTTGTATTCCTGTCAGTAGCAGTCCACAGTATAGTACTGATATGTACCAACTGTAGCATGCAGTGACACCACACCTTGTATTCCTGTCAGTAGCAGTCCACAGTATAGTACTAATATGTACCAACTGTTGCATGCAGTGACACCACACCTTGTATTACTGTCTGTAGCAGTCCACAGTATAGTACTGATATGTACCAACTGTTGCGTGCAGTGACAGCACACCTTGTATTCCTGTCAGTAGCAGTCCACAGTATAGTGTTGATATGTACCAACTGTAGCGTGCAGTGACACCACACCTTGTATTCCTGTCAGTAGCAGTCCACAGTATAGTGTTGATATGTACCAACTGTAGCATGCAGTGACACCACACCTTGTATTCCTGTCAGTAGCAGTCCACAGTATAGTGTTGATATGTACCAACTGTAGCATGCAGTGACAGCAAACCTTGTATTCCTGTCAGCAGCAGTCCACAGTATAGTGTTGATATGTACCAACTGTAGCATGCAGTGACACCACACCTTGCATTCCTGTCTGTAGCAGTCCACAATATAGTGTTGATATGTACCAACTGTTGCGTGCAGTGACACCACACCTTGTATTCCTGTCAGTAGCAGTCCACAGTATAGTGTTGATAAGTACCAACTGTTGCGTGCAGTGACACCACACCTTGTATTCCTGTCTGTAGCAGTCCACAGTATAGTGTTGATATGTACCAACTGTTGCGTGCAGTGACACCACACCTTGTATTCCTGTCTGTAGCAGTCCACAGTATAGTGTTGATAAGTACCAACTGTTGCGTGCAGTGACACCACACCTTGTATTCCTGTCTGTAGCAGTCCACAGTATAGTGTTGATATGTACCAACTGTTGCGTGCAGTGACACCACACCTTGTATTCCTGTCAGCAGCAGTCCACAGTATAGTGTTGATAAGTACCAACTGTAGCATGCAGTGACACCACACCTTGTATTCCTGTCTGTAGCAGTCCACAATATAGTGTTGATATGTACCAACTGTTGCGTGCAGTGACACCACACCTTGTATTCCTGTCAGTAGCAGTCCACAGTATAGTGTTGATATGTACCAACTGTAGCATGCAGTGACACCACACCTTGTATTCCTGTCTGTAGCAGTCCACAATATAGTGTTGATATGTACCAACTGTTGCGTGCAGTGATACCACACCTTGTATTCCTGTCTGTAGCAGTCCACAATATAGTGCTGATATGTACCAACTGTTGCGTGCAGTGATACCACACCTTGTATTCCTGTCAGTAGCAGTCCACAATATAGTGTTGATATGTACCAACTGTTGCATGCAGTGACACCACACCTTGTATTCCTGTCTGTAGCAGTGCACAATATAGTGTTGATATGTACCAACTGTTGCATGCAGTGACACCATACCTTGTATTCCTGTCTGTAGCAGTCCACAGTATAGTGTTGATATGTACCAACTGTTGCGTGCAGTGACACCACACCTTGTATTCCTGTCTGTAGCAGTCCACAGTATAGTGTTGATATGTACCAACTGTTGTGTGCAGTGACACCACACATTGTATTGCTGTCAGCAGCAGTCCACAATATAGTGTTGATAAGTACCAACTGTTGCATGCAGTGACACCACACCTTGTATTCCTGTCTGTAGCAGTCCACAGTATAGTGTTGTTAAGTACCAACTGTTGCATGCAGTGACACCACACCTTGTATTCCTGTCTGTAGCAGTCCACAGTATAGTGTTGATATGTACCAACTGTTGCATGCAGTGACACCATACCTTGTATTCCTGTCTGTAGCAGTCCACAGTATAGTGTTGATAAGTACCAACTGTTGTGTGCAGTGACACCACACCTTGTATTCCTGTCAGTAGCAGTCCACAGTATAGTACTGATATGTACCAACTGTAGCGTGCAGTGACACCACACCTTGTATTCCTGTCAGTAGCATTCCACAGTATAGTGTTGATATGTACCAACTGTAGCATGCAGTGACACCACACCTTGTATTCCTGTCTGTAGCAGTCCACAATATAGTGTTGATATGTACCAACTGTAGCATGCAGTGACACCACACCTTGTATTCCTGTCTGTAGCAGTCCACAATATAGTGTTGATATGTACCAACTGTAGCATGCAGTGACACCACACCTTGTATTCCTGTCAGTAGCAGTCCACAGTATAGTGTTGATATGTACCAACTGTAGCATGCAGTGACACCACACCTTGTATTCCTGTCAGTAGCAGTCCACAATATAGTGTTGATATGTACCAACTGTTGCATGCAGTGACACCACACCTTGTATTCCTGTCAGTAGCAGTCCACAATATAGTGTTGATATGTACCAACTGTTGCATGCAGTGACACTACACCTTGTATTCCTGTCAGTAGCAGTCCACAGTATAGTGTTGATATGTACCAACTGTAGCATGCAGTGACACCACACCTTGTATTCCTGTCAGTAGCAGTCCACAGTATAGTGTTGATATGTACCAACTGTAGCATGCAGTGACACCACACCTTGTATTCCTGTCAGTAGCAGTCCACAGTATAGTGTTGATATGTACCAACTGTTGTGTGCAGTGACACCACACCTTGTATTCCTGTCAGTAGCAGTCCACAGTATAGTGTTGATATGTACCAACTGTAGCATGCAGTGACACCACACCTTGTATTCCTGTCAGTAGCAGTCCACAGTATAGTGTTGATATGTACCAACTGTAGCATGCAGTGACACCACACCTTGTATTCCTGTCAGCAGCAGTCCACAGTATAGTGTTGATATGTACCAACTGTTGCGTGCAGTGACACCACACCTTGTATTCCTGTCAGTAGCAGTCCACAATATAGTGCTGATATGTACCAACTGTTGTGTGCAGTGATACCACACCTTGTATTCCTGTCAGTAGCAGTCCACAGTATAGTGTTGATATGTACCAACTGTAGCATGCAGTGACACCACACCTTGTATTCCTGTCAGTAGCAGTCCACAATATAGTGCTGATATGTACCAACTGTTGTGTGCAGTGATACCACACCTTGTATTCCTGTCAGTAGCAGTCCACAATATAGTGTTGATATGTACCAACTGTTGCGTGCAGTGACACCACACCTTGTATTCCTGTCAGTAGCAGTCCACAGTATAGTGTTGATATGTACCAACTGTTGCATGCAGTGACACCACACCTTCTATTCCTGTCTGTAGCAGTCCACAATATAGTGTTGATATGTACCAACTGTTGTGTGCAGTGACACCACACCTTGTATTCCTGTCAGCAGCAGTCCACAGTATAGTGTTGATATGTACCAACTGTAGCATGCAGTGACACCACACCTTGTATTCCTGTCAGCAGCAGTCCACAGTATAGTACTGATATGTACCAACTGTTGTGTGCAGTGACACCACACCTTGTATTCCTGTCAGCAGCAGTCCACAGTATAGTACTAATATGTACCAACTGTTGTGTGCAGTGACACCACACCTTGCATTCCTGTCTGTAGCAGTCCACAGTATAGTACTGATATGCATTAACTGTTGCGTGCAGTGACATCATACCCTGTATCTGTGTCTGTTCATTAAAACATGTAAGCCACACAATGCTAATAAATATAAGAAATGCTCTTATTACATAGTTCCTTATAAGAGGCTAAACCGATATCAAATGTTTTAAAAACTATCGCTTTGCTATTATCATTGAAATTCGGATCTCTTCCCATGTCCAGGAGTATGAAACAGTTGAGAAGAGTTTAGATGTTTTAAAAATTGAAATCAATAACTAGTAACATTTTGAAATGGTTAGCTCTACAAAAAATTGTATGACCATTAAATGGGGCTCTAACGAGATGTACATTTTGTGCAGCAAGTTTTTTTTCTGACACTTGTTATACAAAAGTCATCCGGAATAAAGAGGACTTGAGAGGCTATTCACAGAAATTCAAGTAATACATTTTATTCGCCATATAAATATTCTTAATATATGGCATTTTAATAAAAATCATTACAGCGCATTTTTTAAAAAATCAAATTTTTTAAAAATGTTGAATGCAAGGGGCAGTTTAGGGTGGCAGTGATTTTCCTAAAAATCTTTGTTTCATCCTTGTAAGATACTAACCTAAATACCTATTTTGATATTTAAATGTCTTTTTGTTTTTAGTCTTGCTCTCCACAGACACACAGGTGTTTGAGCGCACATACATAGTTATTCTAAAAAGGTTTTTTAAATTTATCCATGTATTTCTGGTGAAATCTCAATATCAATTTTTTGGGTGGAATGCAACACCTTGTCTACCTAATATGCACATTGTGCATATGTGCTAGAGAAAATAAATGTTGATTTTCACTTTGATGTCCCATTGTCAATGTTTACTCCATCAAAATCTTTGATGTATACAGTTATGCTAGTGTGTACATTTGGAACTGTGCAAGATTTAAAATGAAATGTTTTGTTTTGTTTTTTTCAGGGACATAATTCTCTAAATGCTACAAGTATGATATCACAAAACGTGTATAGGTTCTTCAAGGGATATTGCTTCAGGTTTCTGTCATACGAGTGCAGCAAGAAGATGTGCAGGTTTTTACACAGTGTGAGTATGAGGCTTGTCTAAGCTGTTGTAAACCTGGGCGTTTCAGTAGTTGAAGAGCCAATTTGAGTTATTATTTACAGTACATCAATCAAATCTCCCAAAAAGTATTGGGACATTCTAAAAATATGGTATTCAAGGATTTCTCAACAAGTAAGAAAACAGTCATAACTTCTGTACTAAGATTTTATTTTAAATTCACAATTATCAAATATGAGTTGAAAAATACTGCTTAAAGCTGCTTACACTCCATTTATTGAAAGTTTAAAAAACTCTCCATCGGTTTCGGAATTTTCCAGAGCATAATTTTTATCCTGAACTTCATCTTCAGTTCACAGAAATTGAGGAAAATTTAGCATTTTAACATTTAAGAAGACAAACATAACAAACAGATCATCACCTTCAAGGAAAATGGTGCAACTACCTGAGAGCAGCCAATATTCCTATATCTCCTAAAAATTTACCAAAGCAAGGACAGATGGTAGCACAAATCAGATGAGTAAATGATAACTTATATTTGTTCTTTGCTGTATAGCCCAAAACCAAGTTAAGGTCATGGAATTGCATTAAAAACATTAGAAATACCTGCCTAAGCTATAATCAGGCGTGGGTCTCGTGAACATTTTGCACGGCCCGAGGTATACTTGGACATGGGTCTCATGAACATCTCGCACGGCCCGAACTATACTTGGGGGTGGATCTCATGAACATTTCGCATGGCCCGAGGTATACTTGGGCGTGCGTCTCATGAACATTTCATACGGCCCGAATTATGCTTGGGCATGGGTCTTATGAACATTTCGCATGGCCCGAGGTATACTTGGGCGTGGGTCTCATGAACATCTCGCACGCACCGAGGTATACTTGGGCATGGGTCTGATGAACATCTCGCACGGCCCGAGCTATACTTGGGCGTGGATCTAATGAACATTTGGCACGGCCCGGCGTATACTCGGGCATGGGTCTCATGAAAATCTCATACGGCCCAAGCTATACTTGGGCGTGGGTCTCATGAACTTTTTGCACAGCCCGAGCTATACTTTGGCGTGGGTCTCATGAACATTTCGCATGGCCCAAGCCATTCTCAGGCATGGGTCTAATGAACATTTTGCATGGCCCGAGCCATACTCGGGCGTGGGTCTAATGAACATTTTGCACAGCCCGAAATATACTTGGGCATGGGTCTCATGAACGTTTTGCATGGCCCGAGCTATACTCGGGCGTGGGTCTCATGAACATTTTGCACGGCCCGAGCTATACATGGGAGTGGGTCTCATGAACATTTCGCATGGCCCGAGCTATACTTGGGCGTGGGTCTCATTAACATTTCGCATGGCCCAAGCTATACTTGGGCATGGACCTCATGATCATTTCGCACGGCCCGAGCTATACTTGGGCATGGGCCTCATGAACATTTCGCATGGCTAGAGCTATACTTGGGCATGGGTCGCATGAACATTTCGCATGGCCCGAGCTATACTTGGGCGTGGGTCTCATGAACATTTCGCATGGCCCGAGTTATACTTGGGCATGGACCGCATGATCATTTCGCACGGCCTGAGCTATACTTGGGCGTGGGTCTCATGCTCATTTCGCATGTCCTGAGCTATACTTGGGCGTGAACCTCATGAACATTTCGCACGGCCTGAGCTATACTTAGGCGTGGGCCTCATGAACATTTTACACGACTCGAGCTATACTTGGGCATGGGTCTCATGAACATTTCGCACAGCCCGAGCTATACTTGGGCGTGGGTCTCATGAACATTTCGCACAGCCCAAGCTATACTTGGGCGTGGGTCTCATGAACATCTCGCACGGCCCGAGCTATACTTGGGCGTGGGTCTCATGAACATATCGTGCGGCCCGAGCTATACTTCGGCATGGGTCTCATGAACTTTTTGCACAGCCCGAGCTATACTTGGGCGTGGGTCTCATGAACATTTCGCACGGCCCGAGCTATACTTGGGCATGGGTCTCATGAACATTTTACACGACTCGAGCTATACTTAGGCGTGGGCCTCATGAACATTTTACACGACTCGAGCTATACTTGTGCATGGGTCTCATGAACATTTCGCACAGCCCGAGCTATACTTGGGCGTGGGTCTCATGAACATTTCGCACAGCCCAAGCTATACTTGGGCGTGGGTCTCATGAACATCTCGCACGGCCCGAGCTATACTTGGGCGTGGGTCTCATGAGCATATCGTGCGGCCCGAGCTATACTTCGGCATGGGTCTCATGAACTTTTTGCACAGCCCGAGCTATACTTGGGCGTGGGTCTCATGAACATATCGCACGGCCCGAGCTATACTTGGGCGTGGGTCTCATGAACATCTTGCACGGCCCGAGCTATACTTGGACGTGGGTCTCATGAACATATCGTGCGGCCCGAGCTATACTTCGGCATGGGTCTCATGAACTTTTTGCACAGCCCGAGCTATACTTGGGCGTGGGTCTCATGAACATTTCGCACAGCCCGAGCTATACTTGGGCGTGGGTCTCATGAACATTTCGCACGGCCTGAGCTATACTTAGGCGTGGGCCTCATGAACATTTTACACGACTCGAGCTATACTTGGGCATGGGTCTCATGAACATTTCGCACAGCCCGAGCTATACTTGGGCGTGGGTCTCATGAACATTTCGCACAGCCCAAGCTATACTTGGGCGTGGGTCTCATGAACATCTCGCACGGCCCGAGCTATACTTGGGCGTGGGTCTCATGAACATATCGTGCGCCCCGAGCTATACTTCGGCATGGGTCTCATGAACTTTTTGCACAGCCCGAGCTATACTTGGGCGTGGGTCTCATGAACATTTCGCACGGCCCGAGCTATACTTGGACGTGGGTCTCATAAACATTTCGCACGATCCGAGCTATACTTGGGCGTGGGTCTCATGAACATTTCGCGCGGCCCGAGCTACATTTAGGCATGGGTCTGATGAACTTTTCGCACAGCCCGAGCTATACTTGGGCGTGGGTCTCATGAACATTTCGCATGGCCCGAGCTTTACTTGGGAGTGGGTCTCATGAACATTTCGCACGGCCCGAGCTATACTTGGGTGTTGGTCTCATGAACACTTCGCTCAGCCCGAGCTATACTTGGGCGTGGGTCTCATGAACTTTTTGCACAGCCCGAGCTTATCTTGGGCGTGGACCTCATGAACATTTCGCACGGCCTGAGCTATAATTGGGTGCGGATCTCATGAACATTTAGCATGGCCCGAGCTATACTTGGGCGTGGGTTTCATGAACATTTCGCACTGCCTGAGCTATACTTGGGCATGGGTCTCATGAACTTTTTGCACGGCCTGACCTATACCTGGTTGTGGGTCTCATGAACATTTTGCACGGCCCGAGCTATACTTGGGCGTGGGTCTCATGAACTGTTTGCACAGCCCAAGTTATACTTGGGCATGGGTCTCATGAACATTTCGCACAGCCCGAGCTATACTCGGGCTTTTGTCTCATGTACATTTCGCACAGCCCGAGCTATACGTGGGCGTGGGTCTCATGAACATTTCGCACGGCCTGAGCTATACTTGGGCGTTGGTCTCATGACCTTTTTGCACAGCCCAAGGTATATTTGGGCATGGGTCTCATGAACATTTTGCACAGCCCGAGTTATGCTTGGGCTTCAATGTGTTGATGTTTCATCTCAGGCTTCTGCTGCCAAGTGTTGTTTGTAATTGCGAAACATGTGTTCTGAAGGATGCAGAAAGTCATGTGACCAGGAAGGTGTGCTGGGTAACAATTGAACAGCAGGACATGTTATGTGTCTTGAACAGTTATTTCACCGGAACACAGGTGGTGCGAATCTGCTTTGTCTGCCACACAATTGTAAAACAGTTCACAGGTAATGATTAGCTCTATTAAATGTATAATAAATAAGTCAGGTCTTTATATATGAAATTTAAAAGTGGTGATAAAATTATAAAGTGCACATTACTGCAACAGTTTGATGCAGTAACTTACCAGAAGAGGGAACTGAAAAGTAAAGTTGTTAAACATGCTAGGAATTCTCGTTTGCTTGCTCATGTTTCACTAGTCTGGTATTGCTGACTAGAATCAGCCATTGATGTAAATGTTGTTGTAATAGAATATTTGGGTATTTTGCGATGCAGAAAAGCCATTGCTACCTTACCAGTGGAGTAAGACAATTGTGTGTTTGGGCTACTGTCACTCTTAACCCTTTCAGCTTTTAAATTATTACTACCAAATGACATACTTTTTTGTTTTTAGTAAACTCTTTTTTCTACTGTATAATATGAATGAGCAGTCACTTCAATTTTTTTAAAAATTTAAAAAGAAAAGAAAAATGTGAAAACAAACGAAAAATCCCAAAATAATCAATAATTAGGCTTGCACAACCTTACTACACAGAAACGTAAGCTAATTAAATGAAAGTTCAAATATTTCTTTACTAAAACAGCATCCTGTTTTGGTCTGGTGTTTTATTACTTAAAATACAAAACATGAATTCATGTAACCTGAGGCTGAAAAAAAAATCACCAAAAACATGCACATACATAACATGATACCATTTTTAATGAAAATGGCATAAAACAACAGAATACAGATGTAATGTGGAGTACTGTACAATTTAGCACTTGTGTTGTTGCTACCTGAACGATTCTGGTTACACGTCTGTAAAGCCATTTTGATAAGTACATTGATTATTTGCATGTTGTTATCTGATACATTTTTATCACTGAAGCTAGAAGATATATCTTAATGTCAGAAACTCTTTCATTAAGCTCTGAAAATTCAAAATCACACACTTTGTTGTAATATGTTGTGAACTGCAACTCTTTATTTCCACTTCTGTTCGTAAGCTTTAGCTAGATGACACTGTTTTTCAACCAACATAAACAAACACGGGCTAGAGAAATTAAATTTGGAGCTAATTTAGCGCTTGGAGTGTAAAGATAAGGTCCTGAAAACATTTGTCTATGGCTATGATGTAGAAAGCACACAGAGTTGAAATGTATAAGAATGGCGTCACAATTGGCAATTCTCGGATTGTGATTGCCACTGAAAGGGTTGGATTCAGAGGTCCTGACTGATTTTGTGCCTCACTTCTTATTCCCCAAATTTCACTTTATTTTAAGGTTTTAGTTAGCAACAAATAATATGATTGTTTTATGCAGTCTAAATTAAACTAATTTATGATAGGAGCTAATAAAACATATTTTTCATGATAGAACCTAAAACTAATTAATTTGGTTATTTATGCAAATAGAGTACATTTATTTATATAAAATATTTTCTAAGCAAATACCATTTGAGTAATGAAAATTTTAAATAATTATGATTTCATGAAATCTTGTGTAATTTTGGGATAAGAAAGAAATTAAATGATTTTTTTAAGTGTGCAGTCCAGATTTCAAGGTCATAACATCGAAAGGTTATGTTCTCTATGGAGAAAAAGAGTTAGAATGATTGTAAGTAAGGAAGTTTACACATCTTACCTTATGTGGGGTGGAGCACAGTCTGAAACACGCTCTTCTAAGTACCGTATGAGAATAATGTTCACAACGTCTTGCATTCGCAGTACATGCTTTCCAAATACCATATGGGGAAAAGTAAGTTTCAAACTTTGGAGTGGCAAAGCCTGTGGGAAATGGTATAGATTACCACCAAGGCTGTGACATATGCGGCAGAGTTTGAGCATTTCATTTTGCACCAAAAATTAGCTGTTCTCATTGGAAAAAAAAATTACTCTCCCAGACTAAAATAAATCAACTGGACTTCCTTTCACATCGAGGTTAGCTGCACATTTCCCCACACACATATACTGCAATGTGAACTTACGAAAAATTCAAACAAGGTAAAATGTTTTACATTATATTCTATTAAGCATCCATAAATAATTGTCTTTACACCTACACTGCCACCATCATCACATATACTGTACATTTCATTCTCCCTTCTCTGTCTCTCCCACTCGCAATGCGAATTTCTGCATGAATTCAAATTAGGTAAATACATTTAAAATGTTGTCTAAATACAAAATCTCATCCACCTCGTAGCTACTGCCACTGCCATGTTGTACTCCCCTCTGTGGCAACCACTCAAAACATGAATTCAGTGCCAATTCAAATTAAGTACAAAAAATAAGTAAATAAGGGATTTAATCGTTCATTAGTTTGTTCAAAATATATTACAGGTTATAATGTGATAGGTAGAAGCATCGTTTGCTACGTAAGTTTATGTTCTGACAGTTTGTGCTGCGGCGAATACTACTTTCCTTCTTTCTCACTCTGGCGCAGCACTTGGCAGCAGTGTAGCTACGGCAGGCAAGCATTGGCTTAGCTCATATGCCTTCTAATACCGTATGCCATATAATAAACAAAACACAATACAGATGAGGGTGTATAGCATGCCTCATACTCTGCTCTACTTGCAACATTTCGTAAAACCTACTGAACCAGGCGTGCAAAGGTGAACAAAAAGTGCAAGATGTTGTGAACTCCCTTTTGCTCTTGCTGGTCTTGTACAATATGCCCCCAGAAGGATGACATTCCTATGTTATACAGAACTGTAACTTGTAACCACACTATACATTGATTGGTTGCCTGCTAATCCAACAAAAGTTGCTAAAATCTACTGTTCCTTCTGTAAGTTGTATCGACTTGAAATGCCAAATTCAAGAGTAATTTAACATGTTTCTGTCAGATATAAAGGAAATGATTATTGGTTACCACGTCCTGGATTCGAACCACCCATAACAAAAGGTAAGATTATAAATACACCCATACTGCTAAAATTCAGATGCAATCACAAATTGTCATGCGTTCGAAAAGATATTTGGTGAACTTTTTGAAAACATTTTTCTAAAAAAGCTCATTTTTATACAAGGTTGTCCATCTTAACTACTCTTATTTTGTTCTGATTTTGAATTTTCTGAGTAAGTATGCTAAACTCTCTTCGTACAAGAAGTTATTTGCCAGGAGGTTCTCCTCCAAACTACTTAATGTACTCATTCCAAACTCATATTACATTCTCTTGGAATTCTATATTAAAAATGTACTTTGTGCTTAAATTGATTGACACATACAGACAGACAAAGCGACACAATAGTTGCAGTTAATTTTGTCAAAGGACAATATAAAGGTTTTAATTACTTAAAAACAATGTGCTCGTTCACGATATCTATTTATGTAAATTTCCATAGGAATGGAGAACATGCAGAAGCTGCAAATGTAAAAAAATAAGTATAAAGAATCCGCAAAGGCCTGGTTTGTTTCCATAGAGCATGGAAATAAGCAATCATTTACAAATGACCCCGATGTTTACCAGATTTGTTTGCATGGCACACTATCTGCCGAGGATCACATGATGTCACAGATTACCTCTTTCCCTTGAAGTTGTTCTAGTCCTCTTGATCTTGCCCAATTTTTTTCCTGAAATACATTCATTCTTCCCTAATGCCCTTATCCTCTGCAAGCAGTTTCTGTCTGGGGACTAAAGGCACTAGAGATCCAGGGTGGATGTTATGTCAGCAGTTGCTGTCCGAGGGCTAAAGGCACTAGAGGTGAAAGGGTGGATGTCATGTCAGCAGTTTCTGTCTGAGGGCTAAAGGCACACTAGAGGTGCCAGGGTGCATGTCATGTCAGCAGTTGCTGTCTGAGAGCTAAAGGCACTAGAGGTGCCAGGGTGGATGTCATGTCAGCAGTTGCTGTCTGAGAGCTAAAGGCACTAGAGGTGCCAGGGTGGATGTCATGTCAGCAGTTTCTGTCTGAGGGCTAAAAGCACTAGAGGTGCCAGGGTGCATGTCATGTCAGCAGTTGCTGTCTGAGAGCTGAAGCCACTAGAGGTGCCAGGGCGGATGTCATGTTAGCAGTTGCTGTCTGAGAGCTAAAGACACTAGAGGTGCCAGGGTGCATGTCATGTCAGCAGTTTCTGTCTGAGAGCTAAAGCCACTAGAGGTGCCAGGGTGCATGTCATGTCAGCAGTTTCTGTCTGAGAGCTAAAGGCACTAGAGGTGCCATGGTGGATGGCATGTCAGTAGTTTCTGTCTGAGAGCTAAAGGCACTAGAGGTGCCAGGGTGCATCTTATGTTAGCAGTTTCTGTCTGAGAGCTGAAGCCACTAGAGGTGCCAGGGTGCATGTCATGTTAGCAGTTTCTGTCTGAGGGCTAAAGACACTAGAGGTGCCAGGGTGGATGGCATGTCAGTAGTTTCTGTCTGAGAGCTAAAGGCACTAGAGGTGCCAGGGTGGAAAGAATCCATGGTCCTCCGCTGGGTTTGAACCTTGGGTATATGAAGTTAGCTTGGTAACCATTGCACCACGGAGAGGTATCAGTGCTACCGGTGTGCCAGAATTTTGTCCTGCAGCAGTTCTCATTTAGTGCAACTGTTGTGAAGTGACCGTTTTCTTGACCTTGATGGTTGGTCATCTGGGAACACCCAATTGGAGGACTGTGACAATATTCGAAACAAGGTGCGACTTTCCAGCAGCATTTCTTGGTAACATTCAATGCTGTGGAGCTTCTGTGCTTGAGTTAAATTATGGGGACTTATGTTAAAGAAATTTGTGTTGAGAACGATGGTTGAAACTCTTGGTTAACTAATTACTAATGCAAGCTCAAGCTAATGTATCGTCTCCACAGTTGGTCTGTCACTCTTTATGTTCATGTTTAAGATACTGCCAGCTCCTCATGAATTGTGGCACTCAAGCGACTGTTTCAGTTAAACAACATTGGAAGCAACTGACAGTTTCATTTAGTGATGAAAGCGGTTTTGAAATTGTTGCTGTTGAAATGTATCATCCGGACTATGATGAGTGGCAAAGACGTTGCTTGTGGAGGAGAAGACTGCTGCTGTCTCAAATAAAAGAGAATCATTCATATTGATGCAAGATGGGGCACCATGTCAGTGATAGCTTTTCTAACAGAGCAAAACATACCTTTGTTGCCATGACCAGGGAACTCACCACATTGAAAATGACTGCAAGCTTGTGAAGAAAAAAGCGATTACTATGCTTATTGAAAAGATCACATCCACAGACAGCATAAAGCATTGATAGCTGCCAAACATGGCTCAGCCAAGTGGTAAAAGTTTCATAAACTTGTAAGCATCTGATGACAATTATCAACATAAGCATTATACTTCAACAGTGTTTAAGAACATGTAATGTTTCAATGTAGGCTAGTACCAATAAAAACAATGTTAGTTGTAATTTTGTCTCCTAATCTTGTATTACAGCATCTAATAAATTCTTTCAAGCAACGCACACTTCTTGGTGTGAGAATTTGTTTTCACCCACATTTATTCTTACATTTTCTTTTTGACTCGCCTCACAGATGATTGAGAAATCTCTCAATTTGAAAACAAATCAGTTTTGATAAGGGTTTTTACTTCTGAAACTTTTTGAGGTGTCAGGTCTCAATTTGGCTATTATATGTAAGTTCACCTTTTAAACTACAAATAAAGTGACAAATATATGTATTAAGAATTAAGTAATGCTTGTGAAGTAGTCCCCTAACATTGCCTAATAATATGATGAGGTGGTGCTCTGTCAGTCCACTGACCTAGCACCTTGCTCTCTATGGCTTCTGCTTCTGGTCTCTTTACTGTGTTCGCAATTAAAGACAGCCATTGTAATTTGCAGTAGCATTGTTGTAGAAGATTTCAACTGATGAATGCTTTTGTTGCAGTTCCCATACATTGAGCCGGAGTGGCAATCAGAAATGCTGATGAATGTTCTGGAATATGCAAGGCGTAGAAATTTTGACAAATTTGTGATCCACATTGGTGAAGTAATGTTGAGGAAAGCTCAAAAGAAGCAAGAGTGGTATTCGTGTTTCGCATTCCTCTTGAAGCTGAAGTTTCCTCCAGAAGAAATTGCAAGGTTTATGGAAGTGTGTGTGGAATATTTTGACGTACACTCGATGCAGTGGCTGTTGAACTCGTGTGCTAGTACCCTGCAGATGCACCCCCCCTTCAAATACATTTTTGTACATTTTTGGGATGTTTTTCATAACCACTTGGTCAGAAGTGTTGGTTTGGAGCCAATAATTATCAACAAATTACTGAAACATTGCGTCCACCACGACGTGGATGATTTCTACATGAAGTGTTACAACACTGTGAGGAGTCTGCCTCTGCCGTATCTACACAAGATACCAGAGAAGCTGTTGACACAATTCTACGGCAAATTACAACCAAACGTTGCACCAAGTTGTTCATCGCCTTCTGTTGGAAACGAAAGTGGTTCTCCTGTGCCACAGGTACCTTCATTTACTGTAAGTACTACACAGAAACGTCTGCCTGTTCATGATAACATAGGCCACAGACCGTCTCCACCACCGCTGTGTCCTGCGCAGGACACAGCCTCAACACCTTCTACCAGCGCAACTGCTGCGAAGAAATGGTCATCCCACAGCACTCCAGTCCCCAAGAAAACAATAGAGCCCATAAAGCTAAAGAGAGCACAGTATCCTAAACCACAACCACAATTGAACTCAAGTGATAATGTTGTACCTGCAGATTTTCAGAACAATTACAGGATTGAGATTAGGCAGTGGTCGAGCGGCGCTTGTGCGACTTCTGCAGAATCGGACAAGGAGGAGCTCCAAAAGTGTATAGGGCTGGAAGACTACGAGGTTGTGATGAGAATACTGGAGCGATGGGCCGACAGATCCATCTGCACCACTGCAGATCACAAAGTCTTCACCGAGCTACAGAGCATGTTGTGGAACACTAACGTGTCTTTCCTCGATCTGCTGAAAACTTCAGGTAAGTGAAATGTGTTGCAAAATGGCTGAGGTTTCACCTGAAGTTACTTCATGCTCATAGAGATAAACAGTCCTTGTAAGTAGAAGGCAACACACTAGGCTAAAGCGACAATCAAATGTTTTAAAATGTGGTGGCTGCTATGGAATTCAAATCCATTTCTTTGTTTGGCCAGGAGTTGACAACTTCCTGTATGAGAAAAGTTAAAATATTTAACAACTAAAACCAATAACAAGAAATACCTTGAAAATGGCCAGATGCATGAGGAAAATGTGTGCGACATAAATTATGTGTTTTAATAAGTTCTACATTTTTTGTGTAGTAAGTTTTTGTCTTTTACGGTTTACAGTTAAGTTATGTTTAAAAAAATGCGTCCAGAGTAAAGAGACCTTCAGAGGCTGTCCCCAGAAAATTCAAGATATACCTCTTATTTATCATGTAAATATCTTGTAATTAACAGATTTTAAACAAAATTGTTAGAGCCATTTTTGAGAAAATCAAAATATTCAACATTTTTTCTCCGTAAAGGGTACTTGGCCATGGGGAGATTTTCTTAAAAACTTTCTTTGTCACGTACTATGGTAAAAAAATGTATTATTCCACTCAAAACCTTGATACCAGTATTTCACTGGAAACACATATTTTGAGGACTAGCCTGTTTACTTCATGTTGCATCCTTGGAAGAACTTATTATATCAAGTTTGGTATTTAGCCGACTTTTATTTTTGAGTTAAGGTACACAGGCACGCATGTGCACTCTCACATGTACATACACTTACACGCGTCTTTTACTAAAATCCTTTTTTTATTATTATTCAGAAGACCCTAAAAGATGTATTTTCAATGAATATCGAAATCAAATTTTTGAGTGGAATGCAATACCTTCTCTACCTAAGTATGATGTACGAAGAAGGGAAAGAAATGGAGACATTATTTTCTGAATAACATTATTATTATTATTATTATTATTATTATTATTATAATTATTAATATTATTATATATATGTATATATTCATTAGTGTGAGTCACCCTTTTAGTCAACTCCAAGCAGCAATTGCATGTTAATATTATTGACTTTTGTATAACTATGAAATAGATGCTATGTGGAGAGTTTTTGTACATACATCTATGAGGTGCATTCAGGTTTTAACACCTCCGATGTTTTTTCTCTCTAACTAATGACATGAAAATTGCGAAACTTGAGTCACTTCTCGACATGATTTCCCTACTTTTGTACACATTTATCACAATGTCGACCTATGATTCCTTGGCCACTGCTAACCCTTCTTTAGGAGTCACTATTGATACTGGAAAATTGCTGTTGCATTAGCAGTACAGAGAGTGTCTTTCATCATCGGGAACATTGACAAGTTGTAGGAGTCAGGTCAGGTGAGTATTGAGCATGAGGAATCACTTCAAATAAACTGATGTGTCATGCAGGATTGTGTGCAAAGATCCCACGGAAATACCAAAGGTGGAGGTGATCTGTTCCACTGTCATTTGCCAATCCTCCAAAATATGTTTCTCCACTCACTTGATCATGTCTTCGGACCGGCTTGTCTTGGTTTGTTGTCTCACATTAGACACCATCACCACATGTCTCACATTAGACACCATCACCACATGTCTCACATTAGACACCACCACTTCATGTCTCACATTAAACACCACCACCAGATGTCTCACATTAGACACCACCACTTCATGTCTCACATTAAACACCATCACCACATGCCACACAGACATCATCACAACATGCCACACATTAGACACCATCACCACATGTCTCACATTAGACACCACCACATGTCTCACATTAGACTACATCACCACATGTCATACATTAGACACCACCACTACATGTCACACATTAGACACCACCACTACATGTCACACATTAGACACCATCAGCACATGTCTCACATTAGACACCACCACCACATGTCTCACATTAGACATCATCACCACATGTCACACATTAGACACCACCACCACATGTCTCACATTAGACACCACCACTTCATGTCTCACATTAAACACCATCACCACATGCCACACAGACATCATCACAACATGCCACACATTAGACACCACCACATGTCTCACATTAGACTACATCACCACATGTCTCACATTAGACTACATCACCACATGTCTCACATTAGACTACATCACCACATGTCACACATTAGACACCATCAGCACATGTCTCACATTAGACACCACCACCACATGTCTCACAACAGACACCATCACCACATGTCACACATTGGACACCATCACCACATATCTCATATTAGACACCATGACCACATGTCTCACATTAAACACAATCACCACATTGGCCACATAAGACACCACCACATGTCTCACATTAGACACCATCACCACATGTCACACATTAGACACCATCACCACATGTCACACATTAGACACAACCACCACATTTCACACATTAGACACCATCACATGTCAAACATTAGACACCATCACCATATGTCACACACTAGACACCACCACCACTAGTCACACATTAGACTTCATCACCACTCGTCACACAATAGACACTATCAACACATGTCACGCAATAGACACCAGCACCACTTGTCACACAATAGACACCATCACCACTTGTCACACATTAGACACCATCACCACATGTCACACATTAGACACAACCACCACGTGTCACACATTAGACATCACCACCTTATGTCACACATTAGACACCATATCCACATGATTCTATAGTCACTTGAACCTGTCATCGGACCGGCCTGTCTTGGTTTGTTGTCACACATTAGACACCACCACCACTTGTCTCACATTAGACACCACGACATGTCACACATTAGACTCCATCACCACATGTCACAGAATAGACACCATCACCACAAGTCTCACATTAGACACCATCACCACATGTCTCACATTAGTCACCATCACCACATGTCTCACATTAGACACCATCATCACATGTCGCACATTAGACACCATCACTACATGTCACACATTAGACACCATCACTCAATTTCAGACATTTAAAACCATCACCACATGTCACACATTACACACCATCACCACATGTCACATATTAGACAACATAACATATCAGACCTTAGACTCTATCACAACATGTCATACATTAGACACCATCACCACATGTCTCACATTAAACACCATCACCACATGTCACAAATCAGACACCATCACCACATGTCACACATTAAACACCATCACCACATGTCACACATTAGACACCATCACCACATGTCACACATTAGACACCATCAATACATGTCACACATGAGACACCATCACCAGATGTCACACATTAGACACCATTACCACATGTCACACAGACACCACATGTCACACATTACACACCATAATCACATGTGTCACATTAGACACCAGCACCACATGTTTCACATTAGACACCACCACATGTCTTATATTATTCACCATCACAACATGTGTCACATTAGACACCATCACTACATGTCACACAATAGACACCATCACCACATGTCACACATTAGACACCCCCTCCACATGTCACACATGATACACCAGCACCACATGTCACACATTAGACACCAGCACCACATGTCACACATTAGACACAATCACCACAAATCAGACAATAGACACCATCACAACATGTCTCACATTAGACACATTAACCACATGTCACACATTAGACACCATCACCACATATCAGACATTAGACACCATCACCACATATCTCAGATTAGACACCACCACAACATTTCTCACATTAGACACCATCATCACATGTCTCACATTAGACACCATCACCACGTGACACACAGACACCATCACCACATGTCGCACATTAGACACCATCACTACATGTATCATATTAGACACCATCACCACGTGTCTCACAATAGACACCATCACCACATGTCACACAGTAGACACCATCACCATGTGTCTCATAATAGACACCATGACCACGTGTCACACATTAGACACCATCACCACATGTCACACATTAGACACCATCACCACATGTCACACATTAGACACCATCACCACATGTCACACAGTAGACACCATCACCACATGTCTCACATTAGAAACACCACCACATGTCTAACATTAGAAACCATAACCACATGTCAATCATTAGCCACCATCACCACATGTCACAGAATTGACACCATCACCACTTGTCGCACATTAGACACCATCACCACATGTCACACATTAGACACCATCACCACATATTAGACACCACCACATGTCACACATTAGACACATTACCACATGTCTCACATTAGAAACCATTATTACTTGTCACACATTAAAAATTTACCACATTTTTCACATTGGACACCATCACCACATATCTCACATTGGACACCATCACCATATGTCACACATTAGACACCATCACCACATGTCACACATTAAACACCACATGTCACACGTTAGACACTATAATCACGTGCCACATTAGACACCAGCACAACATGTCTCATTAGACACCACCACATATCTCAAATTAGACCATAGCACCACTTGTCACACATTAGACACCACCACCACATGTTTCACGGTAGGCACCATCACCACATGTCACACATTAGACACCTTCACCACATTTCAGACTTTAGATACCATCACTACATGTCACAGATTAGACACCATCACTACATGTCACATATAAGATATCAGACCTTAAACACCATCACGACATGTCACACATTAGACAGTGTCACCACATGTCACACATTTGACATCATCACCACATGTGACACATTAGACCCTACCACCGCATGTCACACATTAGACCCTACCACCACATGTCACACATTAGTCACCATCACATGTCACACATTAGACACCATCACCACATGTCACACATTGGACTCCATCATCTCATGTCACACATTAGGCACCATCACCACATGTCACACATTAAACACCATCACCACATGTCACACATTAGACACCATCACAACATGTCACACAATAAACACCATCACCACATAACACACATTAGAAACAATCACCACATATCAGACATTCGATACCATCACCACATGTTTCACGTTAGACACCATCACCACATGCCTCACATTAGACACCATCACCACATGTCTCACATTAGACACCATCACCACATGTCCCACATTAGACACAATCACCACGTGTCACACATTAGAAACAACAACCACGTGTCACACATTAGACACCACCACCACATGTCACACATTATACACAATCACCACATGTTTCTCCAGTCACTTGATCATGTCATGGGACCGACTTGTCTTGGTTTGTTGTCACACATTTGACACTATCACCACTTGCCGCACATTAGACACCACCACATGTCACATATTAGAAACCATCACCACATGTCTCCATTAGACATCATCATCACATGTCTTACATTAGACACCATCACCACATTTCACACATTAGACACCATCACCACATGTCACACATTAGACACCATCACCACATATCACACATTTAGACACCATCACAATATGTCACGCATTATTCACCACCACATGTCGTATATTAGACACCTTCACTATATGTCACACATTAGACACCATAAACACATGTGTCACATTAGACACCATCACCACATGTCTCACATTAGAAACCACCACCACATGTCAATCATTAGACAACATCACCACATATCACACATTAGACACTAAAACCACAAGTCACACATTAGACACCATCACCACATATTAGACACCTCCACCACAAGTCACACATTAGACACCATCCACACATGTCACACATTAGACACCATCACCACATGTCTCACAATATACACCATCACCACATGTCTCACAATATACACCATCACCACATGTCTCTCATTAGACACCATCAGCAAATGTCACACATTAGACACCATCACAACATGTCACACATTAGACACTGCCACTTAATGTCTCGCATTAGATACCATCACCATATGTCACACATTAGACACCATCACCACATATGAGACATTAGACACCATCACCACATGTCACACATTAGACACCATCACCGCATGTCGCACATTAGACACCATCACCTCATATACATTAGACACAATCACCACATGTCACACATTAGACACCATCACCACAATTCAGACATTTAGACACCATAACCTTATGTCACACATTAGACACCATCACCACATGTCTCACGTTAGACAGCATCACTACATGTCACACCTTAGACAGCATCACCACATGTCACACATTAGACACCATCACCACATGTCACACATTAGACACCATCACGTGTCACACATTAGACACCAATACCACATGTATCACATTAGACACCATCACCACATGTCTCACATTAGACACCACATGTCACACATTAGATACCATCACCACTTGTCGCACATTAGACACCATCAACACATGTCAATCATAAGACACCATCACCGCATATTAGACACCACCACATGTCACACATTAGACACCATCACCACATGTCACACATTAGACACCATCACCACATGTCTCACATTAGACACCATCACCATATGTCACACAGTAGACACCATCACCACATGTCACACATTATACACCACTTGTCACTCATTAGACACTAATAACATGTGTCACATTAGACACCAGCACCACATGTCTCACAATAGACACCATCACCACGTGTCACACATTAGACACCATCACCACATGTCACACAGTAGACACCATCAGCACATGTCCCACATTAGAAACACAACCACATGTCTCACATTAGACACCATCACCACATGTCAATCATTAGCCACCACTTGTTGCACATAGACACCATCACCACATGTCACACATTAGACACCATCACCACATATTAGACACCACCACATGTCACACATTAGACACCATTATTGCATGTCACACATTAGACACCTTCACCACATTTTTCACTTTAGACACCATCACCACATGTCTCACATTGGACACCATCACCATATGTCACACATTAGACTCCATCACCACATGTCAAACATTAAACACCACATGTCACACATTAGACACTAAAATCACATGTCACATTAGACACCAGCACAACATGTCTCGTTAGACAGCACCACATATCTCAAATTAGACCATAGCAACCTTTGTCACACATTAGACACCACCACCACATGTTTCACAGTAGACACCATCAGTACATGTCACACATTAGACACCATCACCACATTTCAGACTTTAGATACCCTCACTACATGTCACACATTAGACGCGATCACTACATGTCACATATTAGACACCATCATAACATATCAGACCTTAGACACCATTTCGACATGTCACACATTAGACACTGTCACCACATGTCACACATTAGACCCTACCACCACATGTCACACATTAGACCCTACCACCACATGTCACACCTTAGACCCTACCACCACATGTCACACATTAGACACCATCACCACATGTCACGCATTAGACACCATCACCATATGTCACACATTAGGTACCATCACCACATGTCACACATTAGACACCATCGTCACATGTCACACATTAGACACCACCACCTCATGTCACATTAAACACCATAACTGCTTGTCACACATTAGACACCATCACCACATGCCACACATTAGACACCATCTCCACAATGCACACATTAGACACCATCACCACATGTCACACATTAGACACCATCACCACATGTCACACAGTGGATACCATCACCACATGTCGCACTTTAGACACCATCACCACATGTCACAGAGTAGACACATCACCACATGTCACACATTAGACACCAACACCACATGTCACACATTAAACACCACATGTCACACATTAGACACTATAATCACGTGTCACATTAGACACCAGCATAACATGTCTCATTAGACACCACCACATATCTCAAATTAGATCATATCACCACTTGTCACACATTAGACACCACCACCACATGTTTCACAGTAGACACCATCACCACATGTCACATTAGACACCATCACCACATTTCAGACTTTAGATACCATCACTACATATCACACCTTAGACACCAACACGACATGTCACACCTTAGACACTGTCACCACATGTAACACATTAGACACCTTCACCACATGTGACACATTAGACCCTACCACCACATGTCACACATTAGAATCAGTAATGACATATCAGACATTAGACACCATCACCACATGTCTCACATTAGACACCATCACCGCATGCCACACATTAGACACAATCACCACGAGTCACACATTAGAAACCACAACCACGTGTCACACATTAGACACTACCACCACATGGCACACATTATACACAAACACCACATGTTTCTCCAGTCACTTGATCATGTCAACGGACCGGCTTGTCTTGGTTTGTTGTCACACATTTCACACTATCACCACTTGTCGCACATTAGACACCACCACATGTCAAATATTAGAAACCATCACCACATGTCACACATTAGACACCTTCACCACATATCACACATTTAGACACCGTCACAATATGTCACACATTAGACACCACCACATGTCATACATTACACACTTTCACTATATGTCACACATTAGACACCATCACCACAGTTCACACATTAGACACCATCACCACATGTCTCACAATATAATCCATCAGCACATGTCTCTCATTAGTCACCATCACCAATTGTCACACATTAAACACCATCACCACATGTCACACATTTAGTCACCATCACCACATGTCACACGTTAGGCACCATCACTACATGTCACATAATAGACACCACCAATACATGTCTCACATTAGACACCGCCACCACATGTCTCGTATTAGGCACCATCACCTCATGTCACACATTAGACACCATCACCACATATCAGACATTAGACACCTTCAGCACATGATTCACATTAGACACCATCACCACATGTCACACTTTACACACCATCACCACATGTAACACATTAGACACCATCACCACATGTCTCTCGTTAGACACCATCTCCACAATACACACATTAGACACCATCACCACGTGTCACAAATTAGACACCAATACCACTTGTCCTACGTTAGACACCATCACAAAATATGTCACACGTAAGACACCATCACCTCATGTCTTACATTAGACACCACTAACACATGTCTCACATTAGACACCACCACATGCCAATCATTAAACACCATCACCATATGTCACACATTAGACACCATCTCCACTTGTCGCACATTAGACACCATCACCACATGTCACACATAAGACACCATCAGCACATATTAGACACCACCACATGTCACACATTAGACACCATCACCACATATCAGACATTAGACACGATTACCATATATCAGACATTAGACACCATCACCACATGTCTCACATTAGACACCATCACCACTAGTCTCACATTAGACACCATCACCACTAGTCTCTCATTAGGCACAGCCACCACATGTCACACATTAGACACCATCACCACATGCCACACATTAGACGCCATCACCACATTTCAGACATTAGACACCACCATTACATGTCTCATATTAGACACCATCAACACATGTCACATATTAGACACCATCACCACATGTCTCACATTAGATTCCATCAACACCTGTCACTCATTAGAGAACATCACCACATGTCACACATTAGACAGCATCACCACATGTCTCACAATAGACACCATCACCACATGTCACACAGCAGACACCATCACCACATGTCGCACATTAGACACCATCACCACATGTCACACAGTAGACACATCACCACATGTCACACATTAGACACCATCACCACATGTCGCACATTAGACATCATCACTACATGTCTCATATTAGACACCATCACCACATGTCTCACATTAGAAACACCACCACATGTCTCACATTAGACACCATCACCACATGTCAATCATTAGACACCATCACCACTTGTGGCACATTAGACACCATCACCACACATTAGACACCATTACCACATGTCACACATTAGACACCATTACCACATGTCACTTATTAAACACCATTATTACATGTCACACATTAAACACCTTCACCACATTTCTCACATTAAACACCTTCACCACATTTCTCACATTAGACACCATCACCACATGTCTCACATCGGATACCATCACCACATGTCACACATTAAACACCACATGTCACACATTAGACATTATACACACGTGTCACATTAGACACCAGCACAACATGTCTCATTAGACACCACCACATATGTCATATTAGATCATATCACCACTTGTCACACATTAGACACCACCATCACATGTTTCACAGTAGACACCATCACCACATGTCACATTAGACACCATCACCACATTTCAGACTTTAGATACCATCACTACATGTCACACAGTAGACACCATCACCACATATAACACATTAGACACCTTCACCACATGTGACACATTAGACCCTACCACCACACGTCACACATTAGACACCATCACCACATGTCACACATTAGACACCATCACCACATGTCACACATTGGACTCCGTCACCATATCTCACGTTAGATACCATCACCACATGTCACACATTAGACACCATCACCACATGTCAAACAATAGACACCATTACCACATATCACACCTTAGAAACAATCACTATATATCACACCATAGACACCATCACCACATGTCTCACATTAGAAACCATCACTAAATATCACACATTAGACACCATAACCACATGTGTCATTAGACACCATCACCACATGTCTCACATTAGACACCACCACCACAAGTCACACATTAGACACCATCACCACATGTCACACATTAGAAACCATCACCACATGTCTCACAATATACACCATCACCACATGTCTCTCATTAGTCACCATCACCAAATGTCAGACATTATACACCATCACCACATGTCACACATTTAGACATCATCACCACATGTCGCACATTAGGCACCATCACCACATATATAATTTCTTTTTATTTTTTTTTTAAGGTAGTTTAATTCCTACTTTATTTTTAATTTCACACATTAGACACAAAAACCTCATGTCACACATTAGACACCGCCACCACATGTCTCGCATTAGACACCATCACCACATATCAGACATTAGACACCATCACCACATGTCACATTATACACCATCACCACATGTCACACAATAGACACCATCACCACATGTCTCTCTTTAGACACCATCACCACATGTCACACATTAGACACCATCACCACAATTCAACATTTAGACACCATCACCACTAGTCCCACATTAGACACCATCACCACATGTCTCACATTAGACACCATCACCACATGTCACACATTAGACACCATCACCATATGTCTCAAATTAGACACCACCACCACAAGGCACATTAGACACCATCACCTCTTATCACACATTAGACACCATCACCACATGTCTCACATTAGACACCATCACCACATGTCACATTAGACACCATCACCACGTGTCACACATTAGACACCATCACCACTTGTCACGCATTAGACGCCAACACCACATGTCACACATTAGACACCATCACCTTATGTCACTTATTAGACACCAACACTACATGTCCCCTATTAGATACCATCACCACATGTCACATTAGACACCATCACCGCTTTTAACACATTAGACACCATCACCAAATGTCACACATTAGACACCATAACCACGTGTCTCACATTAGACACCATCACCACATGTCACACATTAGACATCATTACCACATGTCATACATTAGACACCACATGTCACACATTAGACACCATAATCACATGTGTCACATTAGACACCAGCACCACATGTTTCACATTAGACACCACCACATGTCTCACATTAGACACCACCACCACCACATGTGTAACATTAGACACCACCACCACCACCACATGTCTCGCATTATTCACCATCACATGTGTCACATTAGACACCATCACTACATGTCACACAATATACACCATCACCACTTGTCACACATTAGACACCACCACCATCACATGTCTCACAGTAGACATCACCACATATCAGATATTAGACACCATCACCACATGTCACACATTAGACACCCCCTCCACATGTCACACATGATACACCATCACCACTACTCTCACATTAGACACCATCACCACATCTCACACATTAGACACCCCCTCCACATGTCACACATGATACACCATCACCACTACTCTCACATTAGACACCATCACCACATGACACACATTAGACACCCCCTCCACATGTCACACATGATACACCATCACCACCACTCTCACATTAGACACCATCACCACATCTCACACATTAGACACGATCACCACATGTCACACATTAGACACAATCACCACATATCAGGCATAAGACACCATCACAACATGTCTCACATTAGACACATTAACCAAATGTCACACATTATACACCATCACCACATGCCACACAGACACTATCACCACATATCAGACATTAGACACCATCACCACATATCTCACAACAGACACCACCACAACATTTCTCACATTAGACACCATCACCACATTTCTCACATTAGACACCATCACCACATGACACACAGACACCATCACCACATGTCGCACATTAGACACCATCACTACATGTATCATATTAGACTCCATCACCACGTGTCTCACAATAGACACCATCACCGCATGTCACACAAAAGACACCATCACCACATATCGCACATTAAACACCATAACTACATGTCTGATATTAGACACCATCACCACGTGTCTCAGAATATACACCATCACCACGTGTCACACATTAGACACCATCACCACATGTCACACAGTAGACACCATCAGCACATATCTCACATTAGAAACACAACCACATGTCTCACATTAGACACCATCACCACATGTCAATCATTAGCCACCATTATATGTCACACATTAGACACCATCACCACTTGTTGCACATTAGACACCATCACCACATGTCACACATTAGACACCATCACCACATGTCACACATTAGACACCATCACCACATATTAGACACCACCACATGTCACACATTAGACACCATTATTGCATGTCACACATTAGACACCTTCACCACATTTTTCACATTATACACAATCACCACATGTCTCACATTGGACACCATCACCATATGTCACACATTAGGCTCCATCACCACATGTCAAACATTAAACACCACATTTCACACATTAGACACTAAAATCACATGTCACATTAGACACCAGCACAACATGTCTCGTTAGACAGCACCACATATCTCAAATTAGACCATAGCACCACTTGTCACACATTAGACACCACCACCACATGTTTCACAGTAGACACCATCAGTACATGTCACACATTAGACACCATCACCACATTTCAGACTTTAGATACCCTCACTACATGTCACACATTAGATGCGATCACTACATGTCACATATTAGACACCATCATAACAATCAGACCTTAGACACCATCACGACATGTCACACATTAGACACTGTCACCACATGTCACACATTGGACCCTACCACCACATGTCACACATTAGACCCTACCACCACATGTCACACCTTAGACCCTACCACCACATATCACACATTAGACCCTACCACCACATATCACACATTAGACACCATCACCACATGTCACACATTAGACACCAACACCATATGTCACACATTGGACTCCATCACCACACGTCACACATTAGGTACCATTACCACATGTCACACATTAGACACCATCGTCACATGTCACACATTAGACACCACCACCTCATGTCACATTAAACACCATAACTGCTTGTCACACATTAGACACCATCACCACATGCCACACATTAGACACCATCTCAACAATGCCTACACTACATGTCACACATTAGACACCATCACCACATCTCACACAGTAGATACCATCACCACATGTCCCACTTTAGACACCATCACCATATGTCACACAGTAGACACATCACCACATGTCACACATTAGACACCAACACCACATGTCACACATTAAACACCACATGTCACACATTAGACACTATAATCACGTGTCACATTAGACACCAGCATAACATGTCTCATTAGACACCACCACATATCTCAAATTAGATCATATCACCACTTGTCACACATTAGACACCACCACCACATGTTTCACAGTAGACACCATCACCACATGTCACATTAGACACCATCACCACATTTCAGACTTTAGATACCATCACTACATATCACACCTTAGACACCAACACGACATGTCACTCCTTAGACACTGTCACCACATGTAACACATTAGACACCTTCACCACATGTGACACATTAGACCCTACCACCACATGTCACACATTAGAATCAGTAATGACATATCAGACATTAGACACCATCACCACGTCTCACATTAGACACCATCACCACATGCCACACATTAGACACAATCACCACGAGTCACACATTAGACTCCACCACCACATGGCACACATTATACACAAACACCACATGTTTCTCCAGTCACTTGATCATGTCAACGGACCGGCTTGTCTTGGTTTGTTGTCACACATTTCACAATATCACCACTTGTCGCACATTAGACACCACCACATGTCACATATTAGAAACCATTCCACATGTCACACATTAGACACCTTCACCACATATCACACATTTAGACACCATCACAATATGTCACACATTAGACACCACCACATGTCATACATTACACACTTTCACTATATGTCACACATTAGACACTATCACCACAGTTCACACATTAGACACCATCACCACATGTCTCACAATATAAACCATCAGCACATGTCTCTCATTAGTCACCATCACCAATTGTCACACATTAGACACCATCACCACATGTCACACATTTAGACACCATCACCACGTGTCACACATTTAGTCACCATCACCACATGTCACACGTTAGGCACCATCACTACATGTCACACATTAGACACCACCAATACATGTCTCACATTAGACACTGCCACCACATGTCTCGCATTAGGCACCATCACCTCATGTCACACATTAGACACCATCACCACATATCAGACATTAGACACCTTCAGCACATGATTCACATTAGACACCATCACCACATGTCACACTTTACACACCATCACCACATGTCACACATTAGACACCATCACCACATGTCTCTCGTTAGACACCATCTCCACAATACACACATTAGACACCATCACCACGTGTCACACATTAGACACCAATACCACATGTCACACATAAGACACCATCACCACATGTCACACATTAGACACCAATACCACATGTCACACATAAGACACCATCACCACATGTCACACATAAGACACCAATACCACATGTCACACATTAGACACCACATGTCACACATTAGACACCATCACCACATGTCACAAATTAGACACCAATACCACATGTCACACATAAGACACCATCACCAGATGGCACACATTAGACACCATTACCACATGTCACACATTAGACACCACATGTCACACATTACACACCATAATCACATGTGTCACATTAGACACCAGCACCACATGTTTCACATTAGACACCACCACATGTCTCACATTAGACACCACCACCACCACCACATGTCTTATATTATTCACCATCACAACATGTGTCACATTAGACACCATCACTACATGTCACACAATAGACACCATCACCACATGTCACACATTAGACACCCCCTCCACATGTCACATATGATACACCAGCACCACATGTCACACATTAGACACCAGCACTACATGTCACACATTAGACACAATCACCACAAATCAGACAATAGACACCATCACAACATGTCTCACATTAGACACATTAACCACATGTCACACATTAGACACCATCACCACATATCAGACATTAGACACCATCACCACATATCTCAGATTAGACACCACCACAACATTTCTCACATTAGACACCATCACCACATGTCTCACATTCGACACCATCACCACGTGACACACAGACACCATCACCACATGTCGCACATTAGACACCATCACTACATGTATCATATTAGACACCATCACCACGTGTCTCACAATAGACACCATCACCACATGTCACACAGTAGACACCATCACCACGTGTCTCATAATAGACACCATGACCACGTGTCACACATTAGACACCATCACCACATGTCACACATTAGACACCATCACCACATGTCACACAGTAGACACCAACACCACATATCAGACATTAGACACCTTCAGCACATGATTCACATTAGACACCATCACCACATGTCACACTTTACACACCATCACCACATGTAACACATTAGACACCATCACCACATGTCTCTCGTTAGACACCATCTCCACAATACACACATTAGACACCATCACCACGTGTCACAAATTAGACACCAATACCACTTGTCCTACGTTAGACACCATCACAAAATATGTCACACGTAAGACACCATCACCTCATGTCTTACATTAGACACCACTAACACATGTCTCACATTAGACACCACCACATGCCAATCATTAAACACCATCACCATATGTCACACATTAGACACCATCTCCACTTGTCGCACATTAGACACCATCACCACATGTCACACATAAGACACCATCAGCACATATTAGACACCACCACATGTCACACATTAGACACCATCACCACATATCAGACATTAGACACGATTACCATATATCAGACATTAGACACCATCACCACATGTCTCACATTAGACACCATCACCACTAGTCTCACATTAGACACCATCACCACTAGTCTCTCATTAGGCACAGCCACCACATGTCACACATTAGACACCATCACCACATGCCACACATTAGACGCCATCACCACATTTCAGACATTAGACACCACCATTACATGTCTCATATTAGACACCATCAACACATGTCACATATTAGACACCATCACCACATGTCTCACATTAGATTCCATCAACACCTGTCACTCATTAGAGAACATCACCACATGTCACACATTAGACAGCATCACCACATGTCTCACAATAGACACCATCACCACATGTCACACAGCAGACACCATCACCACATGTCGCACATTAGACACCATCACCACATGTCACACAGTAGACACATCACCACATGTCACACATTAGACACCATCACCACATGTCGCACATTAGACATCATCACTACATGTCTCATATTAGACACCATCACCACATGTCTCACATTAGAAACACCACCACATGTCTCACATTAGACACCATCACCACATGTCAATCATTAGACACCATCACCACTTGTGGCACATTAGACACCATCACCACACATTAGACACCATTACCACATGTCACACATTAGACACCATTACCACATGTCACTTATTAAACACCATTATTACATGTCACACATTAAACACCTTCACCACATTTCTCACATTAAACACCTTCACCACATTTCTCACATTAGACACCATCACCACATGTCTCACATCGGATACCATCACCACATGTCACACATTAAACACCACATGTCACACATTAGACATTATACACACGTGTCACATTAGACACCAGCACAACATGTCTCATTAGACACCACCACATATGTCATATTAGATCATATCACCACTTGTCACACATTAGACACCACCATCACATGTTTCACAGTAGACACCATCACCACATGTCACATTAGACACCATCACCACATTTCAGACTTTAGATACCATCACTACATGTCACACAGTAGACACCATCACCACATATAACACATTAGACACCTTCACCACATGTGACACATTAGACCCTACCACCACACGTCACACATTAGACACCATCACCACATGTCACACATTAGACACCATCACCACATGTCACACATTGGACTCCGTCACCATATCTCACGTTAGATACCATCACCACATGTCACACATTAGACACCATCACCACATGTCAAACAATAGACACCATTACCACATATCACACCTTAGAAACAATCACTATATATCACACCATAGACACCATCACCACATGTCTCACATTAGAAACCATCACTAAATATCACACATTAGACACCATAACCACATGTGTCATTAGACACCATCACCACATGTCTCACATTAGACACCACCACCACAAGTCACACATTAGACACCATCACCACATGTCACACATTAGAAACCATCACCACATGTCTCACAATATACACCATCACCACATGTCTCTCATTAGTCACCATCACCAAATGTCAGACATTATACACCATCACCACATGTCACACATTTAGACATCATCACCACATGTCGCACATTAGGCACCATCACCACATATATAATTTCTTTTTATTTTTTTTTAAGGTAGTTTAATTCCTACTTTATTTTTAATTTCACACATTAGACACAAAAACCTCATGTCACACATTAGACACCGCCACCACATGTCTCGCATTAGACACCATCACCACATATCAGACATTAGACACCATCACCACATGTCACATTATACACCATCACCACATGTCACACAATAGACACCATCACCACATGTCTCTCTTTAGACACCATCACCACATGTCACACATTAGACACCATCACCACAATTCAACATTTAGACACCATCACCACTAGTCCCACATTAGACACCATCACCACATGTCTCACATTAGACACCATCACCACATGTCACACATTAGACACCATCACCATATGTCTCAAATTAGACACCACCACCACAAGGCACATTAGACACCATCACCTCTTATCACACATTAGACACCATCACCACATGTCTCACATTAGACACCATCACCACATGTCACATTAGACACCATCACCACGTGTCACACATTAGACACCATCACCACTTGTCACGCATTAGACGCCAACACCACATGTCACACATTAGACACCATCACCTTATGTCACTTATTAGACACCAACACTACATGTCCCCTATTAGATACCATCACCACATGTCACATTAGACACCATCACCGCTTTTAACACATTAGACACCATCACCAAATGTCACACATTAGACACCATAACCACGTGTCTCACATTAGACACCATCACCACATGTCACACATTAGACATCATTACCACATGTCATACATTAGACACCACATGTCACACATTAGACACCATAATCACATGTGTCACATTAGACACCAGCACCACATGTTTCACATTAGACACCACCACATGTCTCACATTAGACACCACCACCACCACATGTGTAACATTAGACACCACCACCACCACCACATGTCTCGCATTATTCACCATCACATGTGTCACATTAGACATCATCACTACATGTCACACAATATACACCATCACCACTTGTCACACATTAGACACCACCACCATCACATGTCTCACAGTAGACATCACCACATATCAGATATTAGACACCATCACCACATGTCACACATTAGACACCCCCTCCACATGTCACACATGATACACCATCACCACTACTCTCACATTAGACACCATCACCACATCTCACACATTAGACACCCCCTCCACATGTCACACATGATACACCATCACCACTACTCTCACATTAGACACCATCACCACATGACACACATTAGACACCCCCTCCACATGTCACACATGATACACCATCACCACCACTCTCACATTAGACACCATCACCACATCTCACACATTAGACACGATCACCACATGTCACACATTAGACACAATCACCACATATCAGGCATAAGACACCATCACAACATGTCTCACATTAGACACATTAACCAAATGTCACACATTATACACCATCACCACATGCCACACAGACACTATCACCACATATCAGACATTAGACACCATCACCACATATCTCACAACAGACACCACCACAACATTTCTCACATTAGACACCATCACCACATTTCTCACATTAGACACCATCACCACATGACACACAGACACCATCACCACATGTCGCACATTAGACACCATCACTACATGTATCATATTAGACTCCATCACCACGTGTCTCACAATAGACACCATCACCGCATGTCACACAAAAGACACCATCACCACATATCGCACATTAAACACCATAACTACATGTCTGATATTAGACACCATCACCACGTGTCTCAGAATATACACCATCACCACGTGTCACACATTAGACACCATCACCACATGTCACACAGTAGACACCATCAGCACATATCTCACATTAGAAACACAACCACATGTCTCACATTAGACACCATCACCACATGTCAATCATTAGCCACCATTATATGTCACACATTAGACACCATCACCACTTGTTGCACATTAGACACCATCACCACATGTCACACATTAGACACCATCACCACATGTCACACATTAGACACCATCACCACATATTAGACACCACCACATGTCACACATTAGACACCATTATTGCATGTCACACATTAGACACCTTCACCACATTTTTCACATTATACACAATCACCACATGTCTCACATTGGACACCATCACCATATGTCACACATTAGGCTCCATCACCACATGTCAAACATTAAACACCACATTTCACACATTAGACACTAAAATCACATGTCACATTAGACACCAGCACAACATGTCTCGTTAGACAGCACCACATATCTCAAATTAGACCATAGCACCACTTGTCACACATTAGACACCACCACCACATGTTTCACAGTAGACACCATCAGTACATGTCACACATTAGACACCATCACCACATTTCAGACTTTAGATACCCTCACTACATGTCACACATTAGATGCGATCACTACATGTCACATATTAGACACCATCATAACAATCAGACCTTAGACACCATCACGACATGTCACACATTAGACACTGTCACCACATGTCACACATTGGACCCTACCACCACATGTCACACATTAGACCCTACCACCACATGTCACACCTTAGACCCTACCACCACATATCACACATTAGACCCTACCACCACATATCACACATTAGACACCATCACCACATGTCACACATTAGACACCAACACCATATGTCACACATTGGACTCCATCACCACACGTCACACATTAGGTACCATTACCACATGTCACACATTAGACACCATCGTCACATGTCACACATTAGACACCACCACCTCATGTCACATTAAACACCATAACTGCTTGTCACACATTAGACACCATCACCACATGCCACACATTAGACACCATCTCAACAATGCCTACACTACATGTCACACATTAGACACCATCACCACATCTCACACAGTAGATACCATCACCACATGTCCCACTTTAGACACCATCACCATATGTCACACAGTAGACACATCACCACATGTCACACATTAGACACCAACACCACATGTCACACATTAAACACCACATGTCACACATTAGACACTATAATCACGTGTCACATTAGACACCAGCATAACATGTCTCATTAGACACCACCACATATCTCAAATTAGATCATATCACCACTTGTCACACATTAGACACCACCACCACATGTTTCACAGTAGACACCATCACCACATGTCACATTAGACACCATCACCACATTTCAGACTTTAGATACCATCACTACATATCACACCTTAGACACCAACACGACATGTCACTCCTTAGACACTGTCACCACATGTAACACATTAGACACCTTCACCACATGTGACACATTAGACCCTACCACCACATGTCACACATTAGAATCAGTAATGACATATCAGACATTAGACACCATCACCACGTCTCACATTAGACACCATCACCACATGCCACACATTAGACACAATCACCACGAGTCACACATTAGACTCCACCACCACATGGCACACATTATACACAAACACCACATGTTTCTCCAGTCACTTGATCATGTCAACGGACCGGCTTGTCTTGGTTTGTTGTCACACATTTCACAATATCACCACTTGTCGCACATTAGACACCACCACATGTCACATATTAGAAACCATTCCACATGTCACACATTAGACACCTTCACCACATATCACACATTTAGACACCATCACAATATGTCACACATTAGACACCACCACATGTCATACATTACACACTTTCACTATATGTCACACATTAGACACTATCACCACAGTTCACACATTAGACACCATCACCACATGTCTCACAATATAAACCATCAGCACATGTCTCTCATTAGTCACCATCACCAATTGTCACACATTAGACACCATCACCACATGTCACACATTTAGACACCATCACCACGTGTCACACATTTAGTCACCATCACCACATGTCACACGTTAGGCACCATCACTACATGTCACACATTAGACACCACCAATACATGTCTCACATTAGACACTGCCACCACATGTCTCGCATTAGGCACCATCACCTCATGTCACACATTAGACACCATCACCACATATCAGACATTAGACACCTTCAGCACATGATTCACATTAGACACCATCACCACATGTCACACTTTACACACCATCACCACATGTCACACATTAGACACCATCACCACATGTCTCTCGTTAGACACCATCTCCACAATACACACATTAGACACCATCACCACGTGTCACACATTAGACACCAATACCACATGTCACACATAAGACACCATCACCACATGTCACACATTAGACACCAATACCACATGTCACACATAAGACACCATCACCACATGTCACACATAAGACACCAATACCACATGTCACACATTAGACACCACATGTCACACATTAGACACCATCACCACATGTCACAAATTAGACACCAATACCACATGTCACACATAAGACACCATCACCAGATGGCACACATTAGACACCATTACCACATGTCACACATTAGACACCACATGTCACACATTACACACCATAATCACATGTGTCACATTAGACACCAGCACCACATGTTTCACATTAGACACCACCACATGTCTCACATTAGACACCACCACCACCACCACCACATGTCTTATATTATTCACCATCACAACATGTGTCACATTAGACACCATCACTACATGTCACACATTAGACACCACCAATACATGTCTCACATTAGACACTGCCACCACATGTCTCGCATTAGGCACCATCACCTCATGTCACACATTAGACACCATCACCACATATCAGACATTAGACACCTTCAGCACATGATTCACATTAGACACCATCACCACATGTCACACTTTACACACCATCACCACATGTCACACATTAGACACCATCACCACATGTCTCTCGTTAGACACCATCTCCACAATACACACATTAGACACCATCACCACGTGTCACACATTAGACACCAATACCACATGTCACACATAAGACACCATCACCACATGTCACACATTAGACACCAATACCACATGTCACACATAAGACACCATCACCACATGTCACACATAAGACACCAATACCACATGTCACACATTAGACACCACATGTCACACATTAGACACCATCACCACATGTCACAAATTAGACACCAATACCACATGTCACACATAAGACACCATCACCAGATGGCACACATTAGACACCATTACCACATGTCACACATTAGACACCACATGTCACACATTACACACCATAATCACATGTGTCACATTAGACACCAGCACCACATGTTTCACATTAGACACCACCACATGTCTCACATTAGACACCACCACCACCACCACATGTCTTATATTATTCACCATCACAACATGTGTCACATTAGACACCATCACTACATGTCACACAATAGACACCATCACCACATGTCACACATTAGACACCCCCTCCACATGTCACATATGATACACCAGCACCACATGTCACACATTAGACACCAGCACTACATGTCACACATTAGACACAATCACCACAAATCAGACAATAGACACCATCACAACATGTCTCACATTAGACACATTAACCACATGTCACACATTAGACACCATCACCACATATCAGACATTAGACACCATCACCACATATCTCAGATTAGACACCACCACAACATTTCTCACATTAGACACCATCACCACATGTCTCACATTCGACACCATCACCACGTGACACACAGACACCATCACCACATGTCGCACATTAGACACCATCACTACATGTATCATATTAGACACCATCACCACGTGTCTCACAATAGACACCATCACCACATGTCACACAGTAGACACCATCACCACGTGTCTCATAATAGACACCATGACCACGTGTCACACATTAGACACCATCACCACATGTCACACATTAGACACCATCACCACATGTCACACAGTAGACACCAACACCACATATCAGACATTAGACACCTTCAGCACATGATTCACATTAGACACCATCACCACATGTCACACTTTACACACCATCACCACATGTAACACATTAGACACCATCACCACATGTCTCTCGTTAGACACCATCTCCACAATACACACATTAGACACCATCACCACGTGTCACAAATTAGACACCAATACCACTTGTCCTACGTTAGACACCATCACAAAATATGTCACACGTAAGACACCATCACCTCATGTCTTACATTAGACACCACTAACACATGTCTCACATTAGACACCACCACATGCCAATCATTAAACACCATCACCATATGTCACACATTAGACACCATCTCCACTTGTCGCACATTAGACACCATCACCACATGTCACACATAAGACACCATCAGCACATATTAGACACCACCACATGTCACACATTAGACACCATCACCACATATCAGACATTAGACACGATTACCATATATCAGACATTAGACACCATCACCACATGTCTCACATTAGACACCATCACCACTAGTCTCACATTAGACACCATCACCACTAGTCTCTCATTAGGCACAGCCACCACATGTCACACATTAGACACCATCACCACATGCCACACATTAGACGCCATCACCACATTTCAGACATTAGACACCACCATTACATGTCTCATATTAGACACCATCAACACATGTCACATATTAGACACCATCACCACATGTCTCACATTAGATTCCATCAACACCTGTCACTCATTAGAGAACATCACCACATGTCACACATTAGACAGCATCACCACATGTCTCACAATAGACACCATCACCACATGTCACACAGCAGACACCATCACCACATGTCGCACATTAGACACCATCACCACATGTCACACAGTAGACACATCACCACATGTCACACATTAGACACCATCACCACATGTCGCACATTAGACATCATCACTACATGTCTCATATTAGACACCATCACCACATGTCTCACATTAGAAACACCACCACATGTCTCACATTAGACACCATCACCACATGTCAATCATTAGACACCATCACCACTTGTGGCACATTAGACACCATCACCACACATTAGACACCATTACCACATGTCACACATTAGACACCATTACCACATGTCACTTATTAAACACCATTATTACATGTCACACATTAAACACCTTCACCACATTTCTCACATTAAACACCTTCACCACATTTCTCACATTAGACACCATCACCACATGTCTCACATCGGATACCATCACCACATGTCACACATTAAACACCACATGTCACACATTAGACATTATACACACGTGTCACATTAGACACCAGCACAACATGTCTCATTAGACACCACCACATATGTCATATTAGATCATATCACCACTTGTCACACATTAGACACCACCATCACATGTTTCACAGTAGACACCATCACCACATGTCACATTAGACACCATCACCACATTTCAGACTTTAGATACCATCACTACATGTCACACAGTAGACACCATCACCACATATAACACATTAGACACCTTCACCACATGTGACACATTAGACCCTACCACCACACGTCACACATTAGACACCATCACCACATGTCACACATTAGACACCATCACCACATGTCACACATTGGACTCCGTCACCATATCTCACGTTAGATACCATCACCACATGTCACACATTAGACACCATCACCACATGTCAAACAATAGACACCATTACCACATATCACACCTTAGAAACAATCACTATATATCACACCATAGACACCATCACCACATGTCTCACATTAGAAACCATCACTAAATATCACACATTAGACACCATAACCACATGTGTCATTAGACACCATCACCACATGTCTCACATTAGACACCACCACCACAAGTCACACATTAGACACCATCACCACATGTCACACATTAGAAACCATCACCACATGTCTCACAATATACACCATCACCACATGTCTCTCATTAGTCACCATCACCAAATGTCAGACATTATACACCATCACCACATGTCACACATTTAGACATCATCACCACATGTCGCACATTAGGCACCATCACCACATATATAATTTCTTTTTATTTTTTTTTAAGGTAGTTTAATTCCTACTTTATTTTTAATTTCACACATTAGACACAAAAACCTCATGTCACACATTAGACACCGCCACCACATGTCTCGCATTAGACACCATCACCACATATCAGACATTAGACACCATCACCACATGTCACATTATACACCATCACCACATGTCACACAATAGACACCATCACCACATGTCTCTCTTTAGACACCATCACCACATGTCACACATTAGACACCATCACCACAATTCAACATTTAGACACCATCACCACTAGTCCCACATTAGACACCATCACCACATGTCTCACATTAGACACCATCACCACATGTCACACATTAGACACCATCACCATATGTCTCAAATTAGACACCACCACCACAAGGCACATTAGACACCATCACCTCTTATCACACATTAGACACCATCACCACATGTCTCACATTAGACACCATCACCACATGTCACATTAGACACCATCACCACGTGTCACACATTAGACACCATCACCACTTGTCACGCATTAGACGCCAACACCACATGTCACACATTAGACACCATCACCTTATGTCACTTATTAGACACCAACACTACATGTCCCCTATTAGATACCATCACCACATGTCACATTAGACACCATCACCGCTTTTAACACATTAGACACCATCACCAAATGTCACACATTAGACACCATAACCACGTGTCTCACATTAGACACCATCACCACATGTCACACATTAGACATCATTACCACATGTCATACATTAGACACCACATGTCACACATTAGACACCATAATCACATGTGTCACATTAGACACCAGCACCACATGTTTCACATTAGACACCACCACATGTCTCACATTAGACACCACCACCACCACATGTGTAACATTAGACACCACCACCACCACCACATGTCTCGCATTATTCACCATCACATGTGTCACATTAGACATCATCACTACATGTCACACAATATACACCATCACCACTTGTCACACATTAGACACCACCACCATCACATGTCTCACAGTAGACATCACCACATATCAGATATTAGACACCATCACCACATGTCACACATTAGACACCCCCTCCACATGTCACACATGATACACCATCACCACTACTCTCACATTAGACACCATCACCACATCTCACACATTAGACACCCCCTCCACATGTCACACATGATACACCATCACCACTACTCTCACATTAGACACCATCACCACATGACACACATTAGACACCCCCTCCACATGTCACACATGATACACCATCACCACCACTCTCACATTAGACACCATCACCACATCTCACACATTAGACACGATCACCACATGTCACACATTAGACACAATCACCACATATCAGGCATAAGACACCATCACAACATGTCTCACATTAGACACATTAACCAAATGTCACACATTATACACCATCACCACATGCCACACAGACACTATCACCACATATCAGACATTAGACACCATCACCACATATCTCACAACAGACACCACCACAACATTTCTCACATTAGACACCATCACCACATTTCTCACATTAGACACCATCACCACATGACACACAGACACCATCACCACATGTCGCACATTAGACACCATCACTACATGTATCATATTAGACTCCATCACCACGTGTCTCACAATAGACACCATCACCGCATGTCACACAAAAGACACCATCACCACATATCGCACATTAAACACCATAACTACATGTCTGATATTAGACACCATCACCACGTGTCTCAGAATATACACCATCACCACGTGTCACACATTAGACACCATCACCACATGTCACACAGTAGACACCATCAGCACATATCTCACATTAGAAACACAACCACATGTCTCACATTAGACACCATCACCACATGTCAATCATTAGCCACCATTATATGTCACACATTAGACACCATCACCACTTGTTGCACATTAGACACCATCACCACATGTCACACATTAGACACCATCACCACATGTCACACATTAGACACCATCACCACATATTAGACACCACCACATGTCACACATTAGACACCATTATTGCATGTCACACATTAGACACCTTCACCACATTTTTCACATTATACACAATCACCACATGTCTCACATTGGACACCATCACCATATGTCACACATTAGGCTCCATCACCACATGTCAAACATTAAACACCACATTTCACACATTAGACACTAAAATCACATGTCACATTAGACACCAGCACAACATGTCTCGTTAGACAGCACCACATATCTCAAATTAGACCATAGCACCACTTGTCACACATTAGACACCACCACCACATGTTTCACAGTAGACACCATCAGTACATGTCACACATTAGACACCATCACCACATTTCAGACTTTAGATACCCTCACTACATGTCACACATTAGATGCGATCACTACATGTCACATATTAGACACCATCATAACAATCAGACCTTAGACACCATCACGACATGTCACACATTAGACACTGTCACCACATGTCACACATTGGACCCTACCACCACATGTCACACATTAGACCCTACCACCACATGTCACACCTTAGACCCTACCACCACATATCACACATTAGACCCTACCACCACATATCACACATTAGACACCATCACCACATGTCACACATTAGACACCAACACCATATGTCACACATTGGACTCCATCACCACACGTCACACATTAGGTACCATTACCACATGTCACACATTAGACACCATCGTCACATGTCACACATTAGACACCACCACCTCATGTCACATTAAACACCATAACTGCTTGTCACACATTAGACACCATCACCACATGCCACACATTAGACACCATCTCAACAATGCCTACACTACATGTCACACATTAGACACCATCACCACATCTCACACAGTAGATACCATCACCACATGTCCCACTTTAGACACCATCACCATATGTCACACAGTAGACACATCACCACATGTCACACATTAGACACCAACACCACATGTCACACATTAAACACCACATGTCACACATTAGACACTATAATCACGTGTCACATTAGACACCAGCATAACATGTCTCATTAGACACCACCACATATCTCAAATTAGATCATATCACCACTTGTCACACATTAGACACCACCACCACATGTTTCACAGTAGACACCATCACCACATGTCACATTAGACACCATCACCACATTTCAGACTTTAGATACCATCACTACATATCACACCTTAGACACCAACACGACATGTCACTCCTTAGACACTGTCACCACATGTAACACATTAGACACCTTCACCACATGTGACACATTAGACCCTACCACCACATGTCACACATTAGAATCAGTAATGACATATCAGACATTAGACACCATCACCACGTCTCACATTAGACACCATCACCACATGCCACACATTAGACACAATCACCACGAGTCACACATTAGACTCCACCACCACATGGCACACATTATACACAAACACCACATGTTTCTCCAGTCACTTGATCATGTCAACGGACCGGCTTGTCTTGGTTTGTTGTCACACATTTCACAATATCACCACTTGTCGCACATTAGACACCACCACATGTCACATATTAGAAACCATTCCACATGTCACACATTAGACACCTTCACCACATATCACACATTTAGACACCATCACAATATGTCACACATTAGACACCACCACATGTCATACATTACACACTTTCACTATATGTCACACATTAGACACTATCACCACAGTTCACACATTAGACACCATCACCACATGTCTCACAATATAAACCATCAGCACATGTCTCTCATTAGTCACCATCACCAATTGTCACACATTAGACACCATCACCACATGTCACACATTTAGACACCATCACCACGTGTCACACATTTAGTCACCATCACCACATGTCACACGTTAGGCACCATCACTACATGTCACACATTAGACACCACCAATACATGTCTCACATTAGACACTGCCACCACATGTCTCGCATTAGGCACCATCACCTCATGTCACACATTAGACACCATCACCACATATCAGACATTAGACACCTTCAGCACATGATTCACATTAGACACCATCACCACATGTCACACTTTACACACCATCACCACATGTCACACATTAGACACCATCACCACATGTCTCTCGTTAGACACCATCTCCACAATACACACATTAGACACCATCACCACGTGTCACACATTAGACACCAATACCACATGTCACACATAAGACACCATCACCACATGTCACACATTAGACACCAATACCACATGTCACACATAAGACACCATCACCACATGTCACACATAAGACACCAATACCACATGTCACACATTAGACACCACATGTCACACATTAGACACCATCACCACATGTCACAAATTAGACACCAATACCACATGTCACACATAAGACACCATCACCAGATGGCACACATTAGACACCATTACCACATGTCACACATTAGACACCACATGTCACACATTACACACCATAATCACATGTGTCACATTAGACACCAGCACCACATGTTTCACATTAGACACCACCACATGTCTCACATTAGACACCACCACCACCACCACCACATGTCTTATATTATTCACCATCACAACATGTGTCACATTAGACACCATCACTACATGTCACACAATAGACACCATCACCACATGTCACACATTAGACACCCCCTCCACATGTCACATATGATACACCAGCACCACATGTCACACATTAGACACCAGCACTACATGTCACACATTAGACACAATCACCACAAATCAGACAATAGACACCATCACAACATGTCTCACATTAGACACATTAACCACATGTCACACATTAGACACCATCACCACATATCAGACATTAGACACCATCACCACATATCTCAGATTAGACACCACCACAACATTTCTCACATTAGACACCATCACCACATGTCTCACATTCGACACCATCACCACGTGACACACAGACACCATCACCACATGTCGCACATTAGACACCATCACTACATGTATCATATTAGACACCATCACCACGTGTCTCACAATAGACACCATCACCACATGTCACACAGTAGACACCATCACCACGTGTCTCATAATAGACACCATGACCACGTGTCACACATTAGACACCATCACCACATGTCACACATTAGACACCATCACCACATGTCACACAGTAGACACCAACACCACATGTCTCACATTAGAAACACCACCACATGTCTAACATTAGAAACCATAACCACATGTCAATCATTAGCCACCATCACCACATGTCACAGAATTGACACCATCACCACTTGTCGCACATTAGACACCATCAACACATGTCACACATTAGACACCATCACCACATATTAGACACCACCACATGTCACACATTAGACACATTACCACATGTCACACATTAGCACTATTATTACTTGTCACACATTAGACACCTTTACCACATTTTTCACATTAGACACCATCACCATATGTCTCACATTGGACACCATCACCATATGTCACACATTAGACACCATCACCACATGTCACACATTAAACACCACATGTCACACGTTAGACACTATAATCACGTGCCACATTAGACACCAGCACAACATGTCTCATTAGACACCACCACATATCTCAAATTAGACCATAGCACCACTTGTCACACATTAGACACCACCACCACATGTTTCACAGTAGGCACCATCACCACATGTCACACATTAGACACCATCACTACATGTCACATATTAGACACCATCATAAGATATCAGACCTTAAACACCATCACGACATGTCACACATTAGACACTGTCACCACATGTCACACATTGGACACCATCACCACATGTCACACATTGGACTCCATCATCTCATGTCACACATTAGGCACCATCACCACATGTCACACATTAAACACCATATCACTACATGTCACACATTAGACACCATCACAACATGTCACACAATAAACACCATCACCACATATCACACATTAGAAACAATCACCACATATCAGACATTCGACACCATCACCACATGTTTCACGTTAGACACCATCACCACATGCCTTACATTAGACACCATCACTACATATCACACATTAGACACCTTCAACACATGTCACACATTAGACACCACCACCACATGTCTCACATTAGACACCACCACAGGTCTCACATTACACACCACCACCACATGTCACACATTAGACACCATCACCACATATCAGACATTACACACCAACACAACATATCAGACATTAGACATAATCACAACATTTCTCACATTAGACACCATCACAACATGTCTCACATTGGACACCTTCACCACATGTCACACATTAGACACCATCAACACATGTCACACATTAGACACATCACCACATGTCACACATTAGACACCAACACCACATGTCACACATTAAACACCATATGTCACACATTAGACACTATAATCACGTGTCACATTAGACACCAGCATAACATGTCTCATTAGACAGCACCACATATCTCAAATTAGATCATATCACCACTTGTCACACATTAGACACCACCACCACATGTTTCACAGTAGACACCATCACCACTTGTGGCACATTAGACACCATCACCACATGTCACACATTAGACACCATCACCACACATTAGACACCATTACCACATGTCGCACATTAGACACCATTACCAAATGTCACACATTAAACACCTTCACCACATTAGACACCATCACCATATGTCTCACATCGGACACCATCACCACATGTCACACATTAGACACCATCATATGTCACACATTAAACACCACATGTCACACATTAGACATTATACACACGTGTCACATTAGACATCAGCACAACATGTCTCATTAGACACCACCACATATGTCATATTAGACCATATCACCTCTTGTCACACATTAGACACCACCATCACATGTTTCACAGTAGACACCATCACCACATGTCACATTAGACACCATCACCACATTTCAGACTTTAGATACCATCACTACATGTCACACAGTAGACACCATCACCACATGTAACACATTAGACACCTTCACCACATGTGACACATTAGACACTACCACCACACGTCACACTTTAGACACCATCACCACATGTCACACATTAGACACCATCACCACATGTCACACATTGGACTCCATCACCACATCTCACGTTAGACACCATCACCACATGTCACACATTAGACACCATCACCACATGTCAAACAATAGACACCATTACCACATATCACACCTTAGAAACAATCACTATATATCAGACCATAGACACCATCACCACATGTCTCACATTAGAAACCATCACTAAATGTCACACATTAGACACCATAACCACATGTGTCATTAGACACCATCACCACATGTCTCACATTAGACACCACCACCACATGTCACACATTAGACACTATCACCACAAGTCACACATTAGACACCATCACCACATGTCACACATTAGACACCATCACCACATGTCTCACAATATACACCATCACCACATGTCTCTCATTAGTCACCATCACCAAATGTCAGACATTAGACACCATCACCACATGTCACACATTTAGACATCATCACCACATGTCGCACATTAGGCACCATCACCACATGTCACACATTAGACACAAAAACCTCATGTCACACATTAGACACCGCCACCACATGTCTCGCATTAGACACCATCACCACATATCAGACATTAGACACCATCACCACATGTCTCACATTAGACACCATCACCACATGTCACATTATACACCATCACCACATGTCACACAATAGACACCATCACGACATGTCTCTCTTTAGACACCATCACCACATGTCACACATTAGACACCATCACCACAATTCAACATTTAGACACCATCACCATTAGTCCCACATTAGACACCATCACCACATGTCTCACATTAGACACCATCACCACATGTCACACATTAGACACCATCACCATATGTCTCAAATTAGACACCACCACCACAAGGCACATTAGACACCATCACCGCTTGTCACACATTAGACACCATCACCACATGTCTCACATTAGACACCATCACCGCATGTCACATTAGACACCATCACCACGTGTCACACATTAGACACCATCACCACTTGTCACACATTAGACGCCAACACCACATGTCACACATTAGACACCATCACCTTATGTCACTTATTAGACACCAACACTACGTGTCCCCTATTAGATACCATCACCACAGGTCACAAATTAGACACCACCACCACCACATGTCACATTAGACACCACCACCAACACCACATGTCACATTAGACACCATCACCGCTTGTAAAACATTAGACACCATCACCAAATGTCACACATTAGACACCATAACCACGTGTCTCACATTAGACACCAACACCACATGTCACACATTAGACATCATTACCACATGTCATACATTAGACACCACATGTCACACATTAGACACCATAATCACGTGTGTCACATTAGACACCAGCACCACATGTTTCACCATAGAAACCACCACATGTCTCACATTAGACACCACCACCACCACATGTGTAACATTAGACACCACCACCACCACATGTCTCGCATTATTCACCATCACAACATGTGTCACATTAGACACCATCACTACATGTCACACAATATACACCATCACCACTTGTCACACATTAGACACCACCACCAACATCACATGTCTCACAGTAGACATCACCACATATCAGATATTAGACACCATCACCACATGTCACACATTAGACACCCCCTCCACATGTCACACATGATACACCATCACCACTACTCTCACATTAGACACCATCACCACATCTCACACATTAGACAGGATCACCACATGTCACACATTAGACACAATCACCACATATCAGACATTAGACACCATCACAACATGTCTCACATTAGACACATTAACCAAATGTCACACATTATACACCATCACCACATGCCACACAGACACTATCACCACATATCAGACATTAGACACCATCACCACATATCTCACAATAGACACCACCACAACATTTCTCACATTAGACACCATCACCACATGTCTCACATTAGACACCATCACCACATGACACACAGACACCATCACCACATGTCGCACATTAGACACCATCACTACATGTATCGTATTAGACTCCGTGACCACGTGTCTCACAATAGACACCATCACCGCATGTCACACAAAAGACACCATCACCACATGTTGTACATTAGACACCATCACCACAAGTCACACAGTAGACACCATCACCACATGTCACACATTAGACACCATCACCACATATCGCACATTAGACACCATCACTACATGTCTGATATTAGACACCATCACCACATGTCTCACAATAGACACCATCACCACGTGTCACACATCACACACCATCACCACATGTCACACAGTAGACACCATCAGCACATCTCTCACAATAGAAACACAACCACATGTCTCACATTAGACACCATCACCACATGTCAATCATTAGCCACCATTATATGTCACACATTAGACACCATCACCACTTGTTGCACATTAGACACCATCACCACATGTCACACATTAGACACCATCACCACATATTAGACACCACCACATGTCACACATTAGACACCATTATTGCATGTCACACATTAGACACCTTCACCACATTTTTCACATTAGACACCATCACCACATGTCTCACATTGGACACCATCACCATATGTCACACATTAGACTCCATCACCACATGTCAAACATTAAACACCACATTTCACACATTAGACACTAAAATCACATGTCACATTAGACACCAGCACAACATGTCTCGTTAGACAGCACCACATATCTCAAATTAGACCATAGCACCACTTGTCACACATTAGACACCACCACCACATGTTTCACAGTAGACACCATCAGTACATGTCACACATTAGACACCATCACCACATTTCAGACTTTAGATACCCTCACTACATGTCACACATTAGACGCGATCACTACATGTCACATATTAGACACTGTCACCACATGTCACACATTAGACCCTACCACCACATGTCACACATTAGACCCTACCACCACATGTCACACCTTAGATCCTACCACCACATGTCACACATTAGACACCATCACCACATGTCACACATTAGACACCATCACCATATGTCACACATTGGACTCCATCACCACACGTCACACATTAGGTACCATCACCACATGTCACACATTAGACACCATCGTCACATGTCACACATTAGACAGCACCACCTCATGTCACATTAAAAACCATAACTGCTTGTCACGCATTAGACACCATCTCCACAATGCACACATTAGACACCATCACTACATGTCACACATTAGACACCATCACCACATGTCACACAGTAGATACCATCACCACATGTCGCACTTTAGACACCATCACCACATGTCACACAGTAGTCACATCACCACATGTCACACATTAGACACCAACACCACATGTCACACATTAAACACCACATGTCACACATTAGACACTATAATCACGTGTCACATTAGACACCAGCATAACATGTCTCATTAGACACCACCACATATCTCAAATTAGATCATATCACCACTTGTCACACATTAGACACCACCACCACATGTTTCACAGTAGACACCATCACCACATGTCACATTAGACACCATCACCACATTTCAGACTTTAGATACCATCACTACATATCACACCTTAGATACCAACACGACATGTCACACCTTAGACACTGTCACCACATGTAACACATTAGACACCTTCACCACATGTGACACATTAGACCCTACCACCACATGTCACACATTAGAATCAGTAATGACATATCAGACATTAGACACCATCACCACGTCTCACATTAGACACCATCACCACATGCCACACATTAGACACTTTCACCACGAGTCACACATTAGAAACAACAACCACGTGTCACACATTAGACACCACCACCACATGGCACACATTATACACAAACACCAAATGTTTCTCCAGTCACTTGATCATGTCAACGGACCGGCTTGTCTCGGTTTGTTGTCACACATTTCACACTATCACCACTTGTCGCACATTAGACACCACCACATGTCACATATTAGAAACCATCACCACATGTCACACATTAGACACCTTCACCACATATCACACATTTAGACACCATCACAATATGTCACACATTAGACACCACCACATGTCACATATTAGAAACCATCACCACATGTCACACATTAAACACCTTCACCACATATCACACATTTAGACACCATCACAATATGTCACACATTAAACACCACCACATGTCATACATTACACACTTTCACTATATGTCACACATTAGACACCATCACCACAGTTCACACATTAGACACCATCACCACATGTCTCACAATATAAACCATCAGCACATGTCTCTCATTAGTCACCATCACCAATTGTCACACATTAGACACCATCACCACATGTCACACATTTAGACACCATCACCACGTGTCACACATTTAGTCACCATCACCACATGTCACACGTTAGGCACCATCACTACATGTCACACATTAGACACCGCCACCACATGTCTCACATTAGACACCGCCACCACATGTCTCGCATTAGGCACCATCACCTCATGTCACACATTAGACACCATCACCTCATGTCACACATTAGACACCATCACCACATATCAGACATTAGACACCTTCAGCACATGTCACACATTAGACACCATCACCACATGTCACACTTTACACACCATCACCACATGTCACACATTAGACACCATCACCACATGTCTCTCGTTAGACACCATCTCCACAATACACAAATTAGACACCAATACCACATGTCACACATAAGACACCATCACCAGATGGCACACATTAGACACCATTACCACATGTCACACATTAGACACCACATGTCACACATTAGACACCATCACCACATGTCACAAATTAGACACCAATACCACATGTCACACATAAGACACCATCACCAGATGTCACACATTAGACACCATTACCACATGTCACACATTAGACACCACATGTCACACATTACACACCATAATCACATGTGTCACATTAGACACCAGCACCACATGTTTCACATTAGACACCACCACATGTCTCACATTAGACACCACCACCACCACCACATGTCTTATATTATTCACCATCACAACATGTGTCACATTAGACACCATCACTACATGTCACACAATAGACACCATCACCACATGTCACACATTAGACACCCCCTCCACATGTCACATATGATACACCAGCACCACATGTCACACATTAGACACCAGCACTACATGTCACACAATAGACACCATCACCACATGTCACACATTAGACACCCCCTCCACATGTCACATATGATACACCAGCACCACATGTCACACATTAGACACCAGCACCACATGTCACACATTAGACACAATCACCACAAATCAGGCAATAGACACCATCACAACATGTCTCACATTAGACACATTAACCACATGTCACACATTAGACACCATCACCACATATCAGACATTAGACACCATCACCACATATCTCAGATTAGACACCACCACAACATTTCTCACATTAGACACCATCACCACATGTCTCACATTAGACACCATCACCACGTGACACACAGACACCATCACCACATGTCGCACATTAGACACCATCACTACATGTATCATATTAGACACCATCACCACGTGTCTCACAATAGACACCATCACCACATGTCACACAGTAGACACCATCACCACGTGTCTCATAATAGACACCATGACCACGTGTCACACATTAGACACCATCACCACATGTCACACATTAGACACAATTACCACATGTCACACAGTAGACACCATCACCACATGTCTCACATTAGAAACACCACCACATGTCTAACATTAGAAACCATAACCACATGTCAATCATTAGCCACCATCACCACATGTCACAGAATTGACACCATCACCACTTGTCGCACATTAGACACCATCACCACATGTCACACATTAGACACCATCACCACATATTAGACACCACCACATGTCACACATTAGACACATTACCACATGTCACACATTAGACACCATTATTACTTGTCACACATTAGACACCTTTACCACATTTTTCACATTTGACACCAAACCACATGTCACACATTAAACACCACATGTCACACGTTAGACACCATAATCACGTGCCACATTAGACACCAGCACAACATGTCTCATTAGACACCACCACATATCTCAAATTAGACCATAGCACCACTTGTCACACATTAGACACCACCACCACATGTTTCACAGTAGGCACCATCACCACATGTCACACATTAGACACCATCACCACATTTCAGACTTTAGATACCATCACTACATGTCACAGATTAGACACCATCACTACATGTCACATATTAGACACCATCATAAGATATCAGACCTTAAACACCATCACGACATGTCACACTTTAGACACTGTCACCACATGTCACACATTAGACACCATCACCACATGTGCCACATTAGACCCTACCACCGCATGTCACACATTAGACCCTACCACCACATGTCACACATTAGTCACCATCACATGTCACACATTAGACACCATCACCACATGTCACACATTGGACTGCATCATATCATGTCACACATTAGGCACCATCACCACATGTCACACATTAAACACCATCACCACATGTCACACATTAGACACCATCACAACATGTCACACAATAAACACCATCACCACATATCACACATTAGAAACAATCACCACATATCAGACATTCGACACCATCACCACATGTTTCACGTTAGACACCATCACCACATGCCTCACATTAGACACCATCACCACATTTATCACATTAGACACCATCACCACATGTCCCACATTAGACACAATCACCACGTGTCACACATTAGAAACAACAACCACGTGTCACACATTAGACACCACCACCACATGTCACACACTATACACAATCACCACATGTTTCTCCAGTCACTTGCTCATGTCATGGGACCGACTTGTCTTGGTTTGTTGTCACACATTTGACACTATCACCACTTGCCGCACATTAGACACCACCACATGTCACATATTAGAAACCATCACCACATGTCTCCATTAGACATCATCACCACATGTCTTACATTAGACATCATCACCACATTTCGCACATTAGACACCATCACCACATGTCACACATTAGACACCATCACCACATATCACACATTTAGACACCATCACAATATGTCACACATTAGCCACCACCACATGTAGTATATTAGACACCATCACTATATGTCACACATTAGACACCATAAACACATGTGTCACATTAGACACCATCACCACATGTCTCACATTAGAAACCACCACCACATGTCAATCATTAGACAACATCACCACATGTCACACATTAGACACTATCACCACAAGTCACACATTAGACACCATCACCACATATTAGACACCACCACAAGTCACACATTAGACACCATCCACACATGTCACACATTAGACACCATCACCACATGTCTCACAATATACACCATCACCACATGTCTCACAATATACACCATCACCACATGTCTCTCATTAGACACCATCAGCAAATGTCACACATTAGACACCATCACAACATGTCACACTTTAGACACTGCCACTTCATGTCTCGCATTAGATACCATCACCATATGTCACACATTAGACACCATCACCACATATGAGACATTAGACACCATCACCACATGTCTCACATTAGACACCATCACCACATGTCACATATTAGACACCACCACCACAATTCTCACATTAGACACCATCACCGCATGTTGCACATTAGACACCATCACCTCATATACATTAGACACAATCACCACATGTCACACATTAGACACCATCACCACAATTCAGACATTTAGACACCATAACCATATGTCACACATTAGACACCATCACCACATGTCACACATTAGACACCATCACATGTCACACATTAGACACCAATACCACATGTATCACATTAGACACCATCACCACATGTCTCACATTAGACACCACATGTCACACATTAGACACCATCACCACTTGTCGCACATTAGACACCATCAACACATGTCAATCATAAGACACCATCACCGCATATTAGACACCACCACATGTCACACATTAGACACCATCACCACATGTCACACATTAGACACCATCACCACATGTCTCACATTAGACACCATCACCATATGTCACACAGTAGACACCATCACCACATGTCACACATTATACACCACTTGTCACTCATTAGACACTAATCACATGTGTCACATTAGACACCAGCACCACATGTCTCACATTAGACACCACCGCCACATGTCTCACATTAGACACTACCACCACATATCTCACATACACCATCACTACATGTGATACATTAGACACCATCACCACTTGTCACACATTAGACACCACGACCACCACTTGTGTCACAGTAGATACCATCACCACATGTCACACATTAGACACCATCACCACATGTCACATATTAGACACCATCACATGTCACACAGTAGACACCATCATTACATATCAGACATTAGACCCATCACATCATGTCTTACATTTGACACCATCACCACATGTTACACATCAGACACCATCACTACTAGTCTCACAGAAGACACCATCACCACATGTCACATATTAGAGACCATCACCACATGTCACACATTAGACACCATCACTACATGTCTCACGTTAGACACCATCACCACATGTCTCACATTAGAAACCACCACCACATGTCAATCATTAGACAACATCACCACATATCACACATTAGACACTATCACCACAAGTCACACATTAGACACCATCACCACATATTAGACACCTCCACCACAAGTCACACATTAGACACCATCCACACATGTCACACATTAGACACCATCACCACATGTCTCACAATATACACCATCACCACATGTCTCACAATATACACCATCACCACATGTCTCTCATTAGACACCATCAGCAAATGTCACACATTAGACACCATCACAACATGTCACACATTAGACACTGCCACTTAATGTCTCGCATTAGATACCATCACCATATGTCACACATTAGACACCATCACCACATATGAGACATTAGACACCATCACCACATGTCACACATTAGACACCATCACCGCATGTCGCACATTAGACACCATCACCTCATATACATTAGACACAATCACCACATGTCACACATTAGACACCATCACCACAATTCAGACATTTAGACACCATAACCATATGTCACACATTAGACACCATCACCACATGTCTCACGTTAGACAGCATCACTACATGTCACACCTTAGACAGCATCACCACATGTCACACATTAGACACCATCACCACATGTCACACATTAGACACCATCACGTGTCACACATTAGACACCAATACCACATGTATCACATTAGACACCATCACCACATGTCTCACATTAGACACCACATGTCACACATTAGACACCATCACCACTTGTCGCACATTAGACACCATCAACACATGTCAATCATAAGACACCATCACCGCATATTAGACACCACCACATGTCACACATTAGACACCATCACCACATGTCACACATTAGACACCATCACCACATGTCTCACATTAGACACCATCACCATATGTCACACAGTAGACACCATCACCACATGTCACACATTATACACCACTTGTCACTCATTAGACACTAATAACATGTGTCACATTAGACACCAGCACCACATGTCTCACAATAGACACCATCACCACGTGTCACACATTAGACACCATCACCACATGTCACACAGTAGACACCATCAGCACATGTCCCACATTAGAAACACAACCACATGTCTCACATTAGACACCATCACCACATGTCAATCATTAGCCACCATTATATGTCACACATTAGACACCATCACCACTTGTTGCACATAGACACCATCACCACATGTCACACATTAGACACCATCACCACATATTAGACACCACCACATGTCACACATTAGACACCATTATTGCATGTCACACATTAGACACCTTCACCACATTTTTCACTTTAGACACCATCACCACATGTCTCACATTGGACACCATCACCATATGTCACACATTAGACTCCATCACCACATGTCAAACATTAAACACCACATGTCACACATTAGACACTAAAATCACATGTCACATTAGACACCAGCACAACATGTCTCGTTAGACAGCACCACATATCTCAAATTAGACCATAGCAACCTTTGTCACACATTAGACACCACCACCACATGTTTCACAGTAGACACCATCAGTACATGTCACACATTAGACACCATCACCACATTTCAGACTTTAGATACCCTCACTACATGTCACACATTAGACGCGATCACTACATGTCACATATTAGACACCATCATAACATATCAGACCTTAGACACCATTTCGACATGTCACACATTAGACACTGTCACCACATGTCACACATTAGACCCTACCACCACATGTCACACATTAGACCCTACCACCACATGTCACACCTTAGACCCTACCACCACATGTCACACATTAGACACCATCACCACATGTCACGCATTAGACACCATCACCATATGTCACACATTAGGTACCATCACCACATGTCACACATTAGACACCATCGTCACATGTCACACATTAGACACCACCACCTCATGTCACATTAAACACCATAACTGCTTGTCACACATTAGACACCATCACCACATGCCACACATTAGACACCATCTCCACAATGCACACATTAGACACCATCACCACATGTCACACATTAGACACCATCACCACATGTCACACAGTGGATACCATCACCACATGTCGCACTTTAGACACCATCACCACATGTCACACAGTAGACACATCACCACATGTCACACATTAGACACCAACACCACATGTCACACATTAAACACCACATGTCACACATTAGACACTATAATCACGTGTCACATTAGACACCAGCATAACATGTCTCATTAGACACCACCACATATCTCAAATTAGATCATATCACCACTTGTCACACATTAGACACCACCACCACATGTTTAACAGTAGACACCATCACCACATGTCACATTAGACACCATCACCACATTTCAGACTTTAGATACCATCACTACATATCACACCTTAGACACCAACACGACATGTCACACCTTAGACACTGTCACCACATGTAACACATTAGACACCTTCACCACATGTGACACATTAGACCCTACCACCACATGTCACACATTAGAATCAGTAATGACATATCAGACATTAGACACCATCACCACATGTCTCACATTAGACACCATCACCGCATGCCACACATTAGACACAATCACCACGAGTCACACATTAGAAACCACAACCACGTGTCACACATTAGACACTACCACCACATGGCACACATTATACACAAACACCACATGTTTCTCCAGTCACTTGATCATGTCAACGGACCGGCTTGTCTTGGTTTGTTGTCACACATTTCACACTATCACCACTTGTCGCACATTAGACACCACCACATGTCAAATATTAGAAACCATCACCACATGTCACACATTAGACACCTTCACCACATATCACACATTTAGACACCGTCACAATATGTCACACATTAGACACCACCACATGTCATACATTACACACTTTCACTATATGTCACACATTAGACACCATCACCACAGTTCACACATTAGACACCATCACCACATGTCTCACAATATAATCCATCAGCACATGTCTCTCATTAGTCACCATCACCAATTGTCACACATTAAACACCATCACCACATGTCACACATTTAGTCACCATCACCACATGTCACACGTTAGGCACCATCACTACATGTCACACAATAGACACCACCAATACATGTCTCACATTAGACACCGCCATCACATGTCTCGTATTAGGCACCATCACCTCATGTCACACATTAGACACCATCACCACATATCAGACATTAGACACCTTCAGCACATGATTCACATTAGACACCATCACCACATGTCACACTTTACACACCATCACCACATGTAACACATTAGACACCATCACCACATGTCTCTCGTTAGACACCATCTCCACAATACACAAATTAGACACCATCACCACGTGTCACAAATTAGACACCAATACCACTTGTCCTACGTTAGACACCATCACAAAATATGTCACACGTAAGACACCATCACCTCATGTCTTACATTAGACACCACTAACACATGTCTCACATTAGACACCACCACATGCCAATCATTAGACACCATCACCATATGTCACACATTAGACACCATCTCCACTTGTCGCACATTAGACACCATCACCACATGTCACACATAAGACACCATCAGCACATATTAGACACCACCACATGTCACACATTAGACACCATCACCACATATCAGACATTAGACACGATTACCATATATCAGACATTAGACACCATCACCACATGTCTCACATTAGACACCATCACCACTAGTCTCACATTAGACACCATCACCACTAGTCTCTCATTAGGCACAGCCACCACATGTCACACATTAGACACCATCACCACATGCCACACATTAGACGCCATCACCACATTTCAGACATTAGACACCACCATTACATGTCTCATATTAGACACCATCAACACATGTCACATATTAGACACCATCACCACATGTCTCACATTAGATTCCATCAACACCTGTCACTCATTAGAGAACATCACCACATGTCACACATTAGACAGCATCACCACATGTCTCACAATAGACACCATCACCACATGTCACACAGCAGACACCATCACCACATGTCGCACATTAGACACCATCACCACATGTCACACAGTAGACACATCACCACATGTCACACATTAGACACCATCACCACATGTCGCACATTAGACATCATCACTACATGTCTCATATTAGACACCATCACCACATGTCTCACATTAGAAACACCACCACATGTCTCACATTAGACACCATCACCACATGTCAATCATTAGACACCATCACCACTTGTGGCACATTAGACACCATCACCACACATTAGACACCATCACCACACATTAGACACCATTACCACATGTCACACATTAGACACCATTACCACATGTCACTTATTAAACACCATTATTACATGTCACACATTAAACACCTTCACCACATTTCTCACATTAAACACCTTCACCACATTTCTCACATTAGACACCATCACCACATGTCTCACATCGGATACCATCACCACATGTCACACATTAAACACCACATGTCACACATTAGACATTATACACACGTGTCACATTAGACACCAGCACAACATGTCTCATTAGACACCACCACATATGTCATATTAGATCATATCACCACTTGTCACACATTAGACACCACCATCACATGTTTCACAGTAGACACCATCACCACATGTCACATTAGACACCATCACCACATTTCAGACTTTAGATACCATCACTACATGTCACACAGTAGACACCATCACCACATATAACACATTAGACACCTTCACCACATGTGACACATTAGACCCTACCACCACACGTCACACATTAGACACCATCACCACATGTCACACATTAGACACCATCACCACATGTCACACATTGGACTCTGTCACCATATCTCACGTTAGATACCATCACCACATGTCACACATTAGACACCATCACCACATGTCAAACAATAGACACCATTACCACATATCACACCTTAGAAACAATCACTATATATCACACCATAGACACCATCACCACATGTCTCACATTAGAAACCATCACTAAATATCACACATTAGACACCATAACCACATGTGTCATTAGACACCATCACCACATGTCTCACATTAGACACCACCACCACAAGTCACACATTAGACACCATCACCACATGTCACACATTAGAAACCATCACCACATGTCTCACAATATACACCATCACCACATGTCTCTCATTAGTCACCATCACCAAATGTCAGACATTATACACCATCACCACATGTCACACATTTAGACATCATCACCACATGTCGCACATTAGGCACCATCACCACATATATAATTTCTTTTTATTTTTTTTTTAAGGTAGTTTAATTCCTACTTTATTTTTAATTTCACACATTAGACACAAAAACCTCATGTCACACATTAGACACCGCCACCACATGTCTCGCATTAGACACCATCACCACATATCAGACATTAGACACCATCACCACATGTCACATTATACACCATCACCACATGTCACACAATAGACACCATCACCACATGTCTCTCTTTAGACACCATCACCACATGTCACACATTAGACACCATCACCACAATTCAACATTTAGACACCATCACCACTAGTCCCACATTAGACACCATCACCACATGTCTCACATTAGACACCATCACCACATGTCACACATTAGACACCATCACCATATGTCTCAAATTAGACACCACCACCACAAGGCACATTAGACAACATCACCTCTTATCACACATTAGACACCATCACCACATGTCTCACATTAGACACCATCACCACATGTCACATTAGACACCATCACCACGTGTCACACATTAGACACCATCACCACTTGTCACGCATTAGACGCCAACACCACATGTCACACATTAGACACCATCACCTTATGTCACTTATTAGACACCAACACTACATGTCCCCTATTAGATACCATCACCACATGTCACATTAGACACCATCACCGCTTTTAACACATTAGACACCATCACCAAATGTCACACATTAGACACCATAACCACGTGTCTCACATTAGACACCATCACCACATGTCACACATTAGACATCATTACCACATGTCATACATTAGACACCACATGTCACACATTAGACACCATAATCACATGTGTCACATTAGACACCAGCACCACATGTTTCACATTAGACACCACCACATGTCTCACATTAGACACCACCACCACCACATTTGTAACATTAGACACCACCACCACCACCACATGTCTCGCATTATTCACCATCACATGTGTCACATTAGACACCATCACTACATGTCACACAATATACACCATCACCACTTGTCACACATTAGACACCACCACCATCACATGTCTCACAGTAGACATCACCACATATCAGATATTAGACACCATCACCACATGTCACACATTAGACACCCCCTCCACATGTCACACATGATACACCATCACCACTACTCTCACATTAGACACCATCACCACATCTCACACATTAGACACCCCCTCCACATGTCACACATGATACACCATCACCACTACTCTCACATTAGACACCATCACCACATGACACACATTAGACACCCCCTCCACATGTCACACATGATACACCATCACCACCACTCTCACATTAGACACCATCACCACATCTCACACATTAGTCACGATCACCACATGTCACACATTAGACACAATCACCACATATCAGGCATAAGACACCATCACAACATGTCTCACATTAGACACATTAACCAAATGTCACACATTATACACCATCACCACATGCCACACAGACACTATCACCACATATCAGACATTAGACACCATCACCACATATCTCACAACAGACACCACCACAACATTTCTCACATTAGACACCATCACCACATTTCTCACATTAGACACCATCACCACATGACACACAGACACCATCACCACATGTCGCACATTAGACACCATCACTACATGTATCATATTAGACTCCATCACCACGTGTCTCACAATAGACACCATCACCGCATGTCACACAAAAGACACCATCACCACATGTCGCACATTAGACACCATCACCACAAGTCACACAGTAGACACCATCACCACATGTCACACATTAGACACCATCACCACATATCGCACATTAAACACCATAACTACATGTCTGATATTAGACACCATCACCACGTGTCTCAGAATATACACCATCACCACGTGTCACACATTAGACACCATCACCACATGTCACACAGTAGACACCATCAGCACATATCTCACATTAGAAACACAACCACATGTCTCACATTAGACACCATCACCACATGTCAATCATTAGCCACCATTATATGTCACACATTAGACACCATCACCACTTGTTGCACATTAGACACCATCACCACATGTCACACATTAGACACCATCACCACATGTCACACATTAGACACCATCACCACATATTAGACACCACCACATGTCACACATTAGACACCATTATTGCATGTCACACATTAGACACCTTCACCACATTTTTCACATTATACACAATCACCACATGTCTCACATTGGACACCATCACCATATGTCACACATTAGGCTCCATCACCACATGTCAAACATTAAACACCACATTTCACACATTAGACACTAAAATCACATGTCACATTAGACACCAGCACAACATGTCTCGTTAGACAGCACCACATATCTCAAATTAGACCATAGACCACTTGTCACACATTAGACACCACCACCACTTGTCACACATTAGACACCACCACCACATGTTTCACAGTAGACACCATCAGTACATGTCACACATTAGACACCATCACCACATTTCAGACTTTAGATACCCTCACTACATGTCACACATTAGATGCGATCACTACATGTCACATATTAGACACCATCATAACAATCAGACCTTAGACACCATCACGACATGTCACACATTAGACACTGTCACCACATGTCACACATTGGACCCTACCACCACATGTCACACATTAGACCCTACCACCACATGTCACACCTTAGACCCTACCACCACATATCACACATTAGACACCATCACCACATGTCACACATTAGACACCAACACCATATGTCACACATTGGACTCCATCACCACACGTCACACATTAGGTACCATTACCACATGTCACACATTAGACACCATCGTCACATGTCACACATTAGACACCACCACCTCATGTCACATTAAACACCATAACTGCTTGTCACACATTAGACACCATCACCACATGCCACACATTAGACACCATCTCAACAATGCCTACACTACATGTCACACATTAGACACCATCACCACATCTCACACAGTAGATACCATCACCACATGTCCCACTTTAGACACCATCACCATATGTCACACAGTAGACACATCACCACATGTCACACATTAGACACCAACACCACATGTCACACATTAAACACCACATGTCACACATTAGACACTATAATCACGTGTCACATTAGACACCAGCATAACATGTCTCATTAGACACCACCACATATCTCAAATTAGATCATATCACCACTTGTCACACATTAGACACCACCACCACATGTTTCACAGTAGACACCATCACCACATGTCACATTAGACACCATCACCACATTTCAGACTTTAGATACCATCACTACATATCACACCTTAGACACCAACACGACATGTCACTCCTTAGACACTGTCACCACATGTAACACATTAGACACCTTCACCACATGTGACACATTAGACCCTACCACCACATGTCACACATTAGAATCAGTAATGACATATCAGACATTAGACACCATCACCACGTCTCACATTAGACACCATCACCACATGCCACACATTAGACACAATCACCACGAGTCACACATTAGACTCCACCACCACATGGCACACATTATACACAAACACCACATGTTTCTCCAGTCACTTGATCATGTCAACGGACCGGCTTGTCTTGGTTTGTTGTCACACATTTCACAATATCACCACTTGTCGCACATTAGACACCACCACATGTCACATATTAGAAACCATTCCACATGTCACACATTAGACACCTTCACCACATATCACACATTTAGACACCATCACAATATGTCACACATTAGACACCACCACATGTCATACATTACACACTTTCACTATATGTCACACATTAGACACTATCACCACAGTTCACACATTAGACACCATCACCACATGTCTCACAATATAAACCATCAGCACATGTCTCTCATTAGTCACCATCACCAATTGTCACACATTAGACACCATCACCACATGTCACACATTTAGACACCATCACCACGTGTCACACATTTAGTCACCATCACCACATGTCACACGTTAGGCACCATCACTACATGTCACACATTAGACACCACCAATACATGTCTCACATTAGACACTGCCACCACATGTCTCGCATTAGGCACCATCACCTCATGTCACACATTAGACACCATCACCACATATCAGACATTAGACACCTTCAGCACATGATTCACATTAGACACCATCACCACATGTCACACTTTACACACCATCACCACATGTCACACATTAGACACCATCACCACATGTCTCTCGTTAGACACCATCTCCACAATACACACATTAGACACCATCACCACGTGTCACACATTAGACACCAAAACCACATGTCACACATAAGACACCATCACCACATGTCACACATTAGACACCAATACCACATGTCACACATAAGACACCATCACCACATGTCACACATAAGACACCAATACCACATGTCACACATTAGACACCACATGTCACACATTAGACACCATCACCACATGTCACAAATTAGACACCAATACCACATGTCACACATAAGACACCATCACCAGATGGCACACATTAGACACCATTACCACATGTCACACATTAGACACCACATGTCACACATTACACACCATAATCACATGTGTCACATTAGACACCAGCACCACATGTTTCACATTAGACACCACCACATGTCTCACATTAGACACCACCACCACCACCACATGTCTTATATTATTCACCATCACAACATGTGTCACATTAGACACCATCACTACATGTCACACAATAGACACCATCACCACATGTCACACATTAGACACCCCCTCCACATGTCACATATGATACACCAGCACCACATGTCACACATTAGACACCAGCACTACATGTCACACATTAGACACAATCACCACAAATCAGACAATAGACACCATCATAACATGTCTCACATTAGACACATTAACCACATGTCACACATTAGACACCATCACCACATATCAGACATTAGACACCATCACCACATATCTCAGATTAGACACCACCACAACATTTCTCACATTAGACACCATCACCACATGTCTCACATTCGACACCATCACCACGTGACACACAGACACCATCACCACATGTCGCACATTAGACACCATCACTACATGTATCATATTAGACACCATCACCACGTGTCTCACAATAGACACCATCACCACATGTCACACAGTAGACACCATCACCACGTGTCTCATAATAGACACCATGACCACGTGTCACACATTAGACACCATCACCACATGTCACACATTAGACACCATCACCACATGTCACACAGTAGACACCAACACCACATGTCTCACATTAGAAACACCACCACATGTCTAACATTAGAAACCATAACCACATGTCAATCATTAGCCACCATCACCACATGTCACAGAATTGACTGCATCACCACTTGTCGCACATTAGACACCATCAACACATGTCACACATTAGACACCATCACCACATATTAGACACCACCACATGTCACACATTAGACACATTACCACATGTCACACATTAGCACTATTATTACTTGTCACACATTAGACACCTTTACCACATTTTTCACATTAGACACCATCACCACATGTCTCACATTGGACACCATCACCATATGTCACACATTAGACACCATCACCACATGTCACACATTAAACACCACATGTCACACGTTAGACACTATAATCACGTGCCACATTAGACACCAGCACAACATGTCTCATTAGACACCACCACATATCTCAAATTAGACCATAGCACCACTTGTCACACATTAGACACCACCACCACATGTTTCACAGTAGGCACCATCACCACATGTCACACATTAGACACCATCACCACATTTCAGACTTTAGATACCATCACTACATGTCACAGATTAGACACCATCACTACATGTCACATATCAGACACCATCATAAGATATCAGACCTTAAACACCATCACTACATGTCACACATTAGACACCATCACAACATGTCACACAATAAACACCATCACCACATATCACACATTAGAAACAATCACCACATATCAGACATTCGACACCATCACCACATGTTTCACGTTAGACACCATCACCACATGCCTTACATTAGACACCATCACTACATATCACACATTAGACACCTTCAACACATGTCACACATTAGACACCACCACCACATGTCTCACATTAGACACCACCACAGGTCTCACATTACACACCACCACCACATGTCACACATTAGACACCATCACCACATATCAGACATTACACACCAACACAACATATCAGACATTAGACATAATCACAACATTTCTCACATTAGACACCATCACAACATGTCTCACATTGGACACCTTCACCACATGTCACACATTAGACACCATCAACACATGTCACACATTAGACACATCACCACATGTCACACATTAGACACCAACACCACATGTCACACATTAAACACCATATGTCACACATTAGACACTATAATCACGTGTCACATTAGACACCAGCATAACATGTCTCATTAGACAGCACCACATATCTCAAATTAGATCATATCACCACTTGTCACACATTAGACACCACCACCACATGTTTCACAGTAGACACCATCACCACTTGTGGCACATTAGACACCATCACCACATGTCACACATTAGACACCATCACCACACATTAGACACCATTACCACATGTTGCACATTAGACACCATTACCAAATGTCACACATTAAACACCTTCACCACATTAGACACCATCACCATATGTCTCACATCGGACACCATCACCACATGTCACACATTAGACACCATCATATGTCACACATTAAACACCACATGTCACACATTAGACATTATACACACGTGTCACATTAGACATCAGCACAACATGTCTCATTAGACACCACCACATATGTCATATTAGACCATATCACCTCTTGTCACACATTAGACACCACCATCACATGTTTCACAGTAGACACCATCACCACCTGTCACATTAGACACCATCACCACATTTCAGACTTTAGATACCATCACTACATGTCACACAGTAGACACCATCACCACATGTAACACATTAGACACCTTCACCACATGTGACACATTAGACACTACCACCACACGTCACACTTTAGACACCATCACCACATGTCACACATTAGACACCATCACCACATGTCACACATTGGACTCCATCACCACATCTCACGTTAGACACCATCACCACATGTCACACATTAGACACCATCACCACATGTCAAACAATAGACACCATTACCACATATCACACCTTAGAAACAATCACTATATATCAGACCATTGACACCATCACCACATGTCTCACATTAGAAACCATCACTAAATGTCACACATTAGACACCATAACCACATGTGTCATTAGACACCATCACCACATGTCTCACATTAGACACCACCACCACATGTCACACATTAGACACTATCACCACAAGTCACACATTAGACACCATCACCACATGTCACACATTAGACACCATCACCACATGTCTCACAATATACACCATCACCACATGTCTCTCATTAGTCACCATCACCAAATGTCAGACATTAGACACAAAAACCTCATGTCACACATTAGACACCGCCACCACATGTCTCGCATTAGACACCATCACCACATATCAGACATTAGACACTATCACCACATGTCTCACATTAGACACCATCACCACATGTCACATTATACACCATCACCACATGTCACACAATAGACACCATCACGACATGTCTCTCTTTAGACACCATCACCACATGTCACACATTAGACACCATCACCACAATTCAACATTTAGACACCATCACCATTAGTCCCACATTAGACACCATCACCACATGTCTCACATTAGACACCATCACCACATGTCACACATTAGACACCATCACCATATGTCTCAAATTAGACACCACCACCACAAGGCACATTAGACACCATCACCGCTTGTCACACATTAGACACCATCACCACATGTCTCACATTAGACACCATCACCGCATGTCACATTAGACACCATCACCACGTGTCACACATTAGACACCATCACCACTTGTCACACATTAGACGCCAACACCACATGTCACACATTAGACACCATCACCTTATGTCACTTATTAGACACCAACACTACGTGTCCCCTATTAGATACCATCACCACAGGTCACAAATTAGACACCACCACCACCACATGTCACATTAGACACCACCACCAACACCACATGTCGCATTAGACACCATCACCGCTTGTAAAACATTAGACACCATCACCAAATGTCACACATTAGACACCATAACCACGTGTCTCACATTAGACACCAACACCACATGTCACACATTAGACATCATTACCACATGTCATACATTAGACACCACATGTCACACATTAGACACCATAATCACATGTGTCACATTAGACACCATCACCATATGTCACACATTGGACTCCATCACCACATGTCACACAATATACACCATCACCACTTGTCACACATTAGACACCACCACCAACATCACATGTCTCACAGTAGACATCACCACATATCAGATATTAGACACCATCACCACATGTCACACATTAGACACCCCCTCCACATGTCACACATGATACACCATCACCACTACTCTCACATTAGACACCATCACCACATCTCACACATTAGACAGGATCACCACATGTCACACATTAGACACAATCACCACATATCAGACATTAGACACCATCACAACATGTCTCACATTAGACACATTAACCAAATGTCACACACTCCAGCACCACATGTTTCACCATAGAAACCACCACATGTCTCACATTAGACACCACCACCACCACATGTGTAACATTAGACACCACCACCACCACATGTCTCGCATTATTCACCATCACAACATGTGTCACATTAGACACCATCACTACATGTCACACAATATACACCATCACCACTTGTCACACATTAGACACCACCACCAACATCACATGTCTCACAGTAGACATCACCACATATCAGATATTAGACACCATCACCACATGTCACACATTAGACACCCCCTCCACATGTCACACATGATACACCATCACCACTACTCTCACATTAGACACCATCACCACATCTCACACATTAGACAGGATCACCACATGTCACACATTAGACACAATCACCACATATCAGACATTAGACACCATCACAACATGTCTCACATTAGACACATTAACCAAATGTCACACATTATACACCATCACCACATGCCACACAGACACTATCACCACATATCAGACATTAGACACCATCACCACATATCTCACAATAGACACCACCACAACATTTCTCACATTAGACACCATCACCACATGTCTCACATTAGACACCATCACCACATGACACACAGACACCATCACCACATGTCGCACATTAGACACCATCACTACATGTATCGTATTAGACTCCGTGACCACGTGTCTCACAATAGACACCATCACCGCATGTCACACAAAAGACACCATCACCACATGTTGTACATTAGACACCATCACCACAAGTCACACAGTAGACACCATTACCACATGTCACACATTAGACACCATCACCACATATCGCACATTAGACACCATCACTACATGTCTGATATTAGACACCATCACCACATGTCTCACAATAGACACCATCACCACGTGTCACACATCACACACCATCACCACATGTCACACAGTAGACACCATCTGCACATCTCTCACAATAGAAACACAACCACATGTCTCACATTAGACACCATCACCACATGTCAATCATTAGCCACCATTATATGTCACACATTAGACACCATCACCACTTGTTGCACATTAGACACCATCACCACATGTCACACATTAGACACCATCACCACATATTAGACACCACCACATGTCACACATTAGACACCATTATTGCATGTCACACATTAGACACCTTCACCACATTTTTCACATTAGACACCATCACCACATGTCTCACATTGGACACCATCACCATATGTCACACATTAGACTCCATCACCACATGTCAAACATTAAACACCACATTTCACACATTAGACACTAAAATCACATGTCACATTAGACACCAGCACAACATGTCTCGTTAGACAGCACCACATATCTCAAATTAGACCATAGCACCACTTGTCACACATTAGACACCACCACCACATGTTTCACAGTAGACACCATCAGGACATGTCACACATTAGACACCATCACCACATTTCAGACTTTAGATACCCTCACTACATGTCACACATTAGACGCGATCACTACATGTCACATATTAGACACTGTCACCACATGTCACACATTAGACCCTACCACCACATGTCACACATTAGACCCTACCACCACATGTCACACCTTAGATCCTACCACCACATGTCACACATTAGACACCATCACCACATGTCACACATTAGACACCATCACCATATGTCACACATTGGACTCCATCACCACACGTCACACATTAGGTACCATCACCACATGTCACACATTAGACACCATCGTCACATGTCACACATTAGACAGCACCACCTCATGTCACATTAAAAACCATAACTGCTTGTCACGCATTAGACACCATCTCCACAATGCACACATTAGACACCATCACTACATGTCACACATTAGACACCATCACCACATGTCACACAGTAGATACCATCACCACATGTCGCACTTTAGACACCATCACCACATGTCACACAGTAGTCACATCACCACATGTCACACATTAGACACCAACACCACATGTCACACATTAAACACCACATGTCACACATTAGACACTATAATCACGTGTCACATTAGACACCAGCATAACATGTCTCATTAGACACCATCACATATCTCAAATTAGATCATATCACCACTTGTCACACATTAGACACCACCACCACATGTTTCACAGTAGACACCATCACCACATGTCACATTAGACACCATCACCACATTTCAGACTTTAGATACCATCACTACATATCACACCTTAGATACCAACACGACATGTCACACCTTAGACACTGTCACCACATGTAACACATTAGACACCTTCACCACATGTGACACATTAGACCCTACCACCACATGTCACACATTAGAATCAGTAATGACATATCAGACATTAGACACCATCACCACGTCTCACATTAGACACCATCACCACATGCCACACATTAGACACTTTCACCACGAGTCACACATTAGAAACAACAACCACGTGTCACACATTAGACACCACCACCACATGGCACACATTATACACAAACACCAAATGTTTCTCCAGTCACTTGATCATGTCAACGGACCGGCTTGTCTTGGTTTGTTGTCACACATTTCACACTATCACCACTTGTCGCACATTAGACACCACCACATGTCACATATTAGAAACCATCACCACATGTCACACATTAGACACCTTCACCACATATCACACATTTAGACACCATCACAATATGTCACACATTAGACACCACCACATGTCACATATTAGAAACCATCACCACATGTCACACATTAAACACCTTCACCACATATCACACATTTAGACACCATCACAATATGTCACACATTAAACACCACCACATGTCATACATTACACACTTTCACTATATGTCACACATTAGACACCATCACCACAGTTCACACATTAGACACCATCACCACATGTCTCACAATATAAACCATCAGCACATGTCTCTCATTAGTCACCATCACCAATTGTCACACATTAGACACCATCACCACATGTCACACATTTAGACACCATCACCACGTGTCACACATTTAGTCACCATCACCACATGTCACACGTTAGGCACCATCACTACATGTCACACATTAGACACCGCCACCACATGTCTCACATTAGACACCGCCACCACATGTCTCGCATTAGGCACCATCACCTCATGTCACACATTAGACACCATCACCTCATGTCACACATTAGACACCATCACCACATATCAGACATTAGACACCTTCAGCACATGTCACACATTAGACACCATCACCACATGTCATACTTTACACACCATCACCACATGTCACACATTAGACACCATCACCACATGTCTCTCGTTAGACACCATCTCCACAATACACAAATTAGACACCAATACCACATGTCACACATAAGACACCATCACCAGATGGCACACATTAGACACCATTACCACATGTCACACATTAGACACCACATGTCACACATTAGACACCATCACCACATGTCACAAATTAGACACCAATACCACATGTCACACATAAGACACCATCACCAGATGTCACACATTAGACACCATTACCACATGTCACACATTAGACACCACATGTCACACATTACACACCATAATCACATGTGTCACATTAGACACCAGCACCACATGTTTCACATTAGACACCACCACATGTCTCACATTAGACACCACCACCACCACCACATGTCTTATATTATTCACCATCACAACATGTGTCACATTAGACACCATCACTACATGTCACACAATAGACACCATCACCACATGTCACACATTAGACACCCCCTCCACATGTCACATATGATACACCAGCACCACATGTCACACATTAGACACCAGCACTACATGTCACACAATAGACACCATCACCACATGTCACACATTAGACACCCCCTCCACATGTCACATATGATACACCAGCACCACATGTCACACATTAGACACCAGCACCACATGTCACACATTAGACACAATCACCACAAATCAGGCAATAGACACCATCACAACATGTCTCACATTAGACACATTAACCACATGTCACACATTAGACACCATCACCACATATCAGACATTAGACACCATCACCACATATCTCAGATTAGACACCACCACAACATTTCTCACATTAGACACCATCACCACATGTCTCACATTAGACACCATCACCACGTGACACACAGACACCATCACCACATGTCGCACATTAGACACCATCACTACATGTATCATATTAGACACCATCACCACGTGTCTCACAATAGACACCATCACCACATGTCACACAGTAGACACCATCACCACGTGTCTCATAATAGACACCATGACCACGTGTCACACATTAGACACCATCACCACATGTCACACATTAGACACAATTACCACATGTCACACAGTAGACACCATCACCACATGTCTCACATTAGAAACACCACCACATGTCTAACATTAGAAACCATAACCACATGTCAATCATTAGCCACCATCACCACATGTCACAGAATTGACACCATCACCACTTGTCGCACATTAGACACCATCACCACATGTCACACATTAGACACCATCACCACATATTAGACACCACCACATGTCACACATTAGACACATTACCACATGTCACACATTAGACACCATTATTACTTGTCACACATTAGACACCTTTACCACATTTTTCACATTAGACACCATCACCACATGTCACACATTAAACACCACATGTCACACGTTAGACACTATAATCACGTGCCACATTAGACACCAGCACAACATGTCTCATTAGACACCACCACATATCTCAAATTAGACCATAGCACCACTTGTCACACATTAGACACCACCACCACATGTTTCACAGTAGGCACCATCACCACATGTCACACATTAGACACCATCACCACATTTCAGACTTTAGATACCATCACTACATGTCACAGATTAGACACCATCACTACATGTCACATATTAGACACCATCATAAGATATCAGACCTTAAACACCATCACGACATGTCACACTTTAGACACTGTCACCACATGTCACACATTAGACACCATCACCACATGTGCCACATTAGACCCTACCACCGCATGTCACACATTAGACCCTACCACCACATGTCACACATTAGTCACCATCACATGTCACACATTAGACACCATCACCACATGTCACACATTGGACTGCATCATATCATGTCACACATTAGGCACCATCACCACATGTCACACATTAAACACCATCACCACATGTCACACATTAGACACCATCACAACATGTCACACAATAAACACCATCACCACATATCACACATTAGAAACAATCACCACATATCAGACATTCGACACCATCACCACATGTTTCACGTTAGACACCATCACCACATGCCTCACATTAGACACCATCACCACATTTATCACATTAGACACCATCACCACATATCCCACATTAGACACAATCACCACGTGTCACACATTAGAAACAACAACCACGTGTCACACATTAAACACCACCACCACATGTCACACACTATACACAATCACCACATGTTTCTCCAGTCACTTGCTCATGTCATGGGACCGACTTGTCTTGGTTTGTTGTCACACATTTGACACTATCACCACTTGCCGCACATTAGACACCACCACATGTCACATATTAGAAACCATCACCACATGTCTCCATTAGACATCATCACCACATGTCTTACATTAGACATCATCACCACATTTCGCACATTAGACACCATCACCACATGTCACACATTAGACACCATCACCACATATCACACATTTAGACACCATCACAATATGTCACACATTAGCCACCACCACATGTAGTATATTAGACACCATCACTATATGTCACACATTAGACACCATAAACACATGTGTCACATTAGACACCATCACCACATGTCTCACATTAGAAACCACCACCACATGTCAATCATTAGACAACATCACCACATGTCACACATTAGACACTATCACCACAAGTCACACATTAGACACCATCACCACATATTAGACACCACCACAAGTCACACATTAGACACCATCCACACATGTCACACATTAGACACCATCACCACATGTCTCACAATATACACCATCACCACATGTCTCACAATATACACCATCACCACATGTCTCTCATTAGACACCATCAGCAAATGTCACACATTAGACACCATCACAACATGTCACACTTTAGACACTGCCACTTCATGTCTTGCATTAGATACCATCACCATATGTCACACATTAGACACCATCACCACATATGAGACATTAGACACCATCACCACATGTCTCACATTAGACACCATCACCACATGTCACATATTAGACACCACCACCACAATTCTCACATTAGACACCATCACCGCATGTTGCACATTAGACACCATCACCTCATATACATTAGACACAATCACCACATGTCACACATTAGACACCATCACCACAATTCAGACATTTAGACACCATAACCATATGTCACACATTAGACACCAATACCACATGTATCACATTAGACACCATCACCACATGTCTCACATTAGACACCACATGTCACACATTAGACACCATCACCACTTGTCGCACATTAGACACCATCAACACATGTCAATCATAAGACACCATCACCGCATATTAGACACCACCACATGTCACACATTAGACACCATCACCACATGTCACACATTAGACACCATCACCACATGTCTCACATTAGACACCATCACCATATGTCACACAGTAGACACCATCACCACATGTCACACATTATACACCACTTGTCACTCATTAGACACTAATCACATGTGTCACATTAGACACCAGCACCACATGTCTCACATTAGACACCACCGCCACATGTCTCACATTAGACACTACCACCACATATCTCACATACACCATCACTACATGTGATACATTAGACACCATCACCACTTGTCACACATTAGACACCACGACCACCACTTGTGTCACAGTAGATACCATCACCACATGTCACACATTAGACACCATCACCACATGTCACATATTAGACACCATCACATGTCACACAGTAGACACCATCATTACATATCAGACATTAGACCCATCACATCATGTCTTACATTTGACACCATCACCACATGTTACACATCAGACACCATCACTACTAGTCTCACAGAAGACACCATCACCACATGTCACATATTAGAGACCATCACCACATGTCACACATTAGACACCATCACTACATGTCTCACGTTAGACACCATCACCACATTTCGCACATTAGACACCATCACCACATGTCTCACATTAGACACCACCACCACATGTCTCACATTAGACACCACCACCACATGTCTGACATTAGACACCATCACCACATTTCTCACATTAGACACCATCACCACATGTCACACATTAGATACCATCACGTGTCCTACATTAGACACCATCACCACATGTCACACATTAGACACCATCACCACATGTCACACATTAGACACCATCACCACGTCACATTAGACACCATCACCACATGTCACACAGACACCATCTCCACAATGCATACATTAGACACCAACAGAACATGTCACACATTAGACACCATCACCACATGTCACACAGACAACATCTCCACAATGCACATATTAGACACCATCACCACATGTTACACATTAGACACCAACACCACATGTCACACATTAGACACCGTCACCTTATGTCACTTATTAGACACCATCACCACATGTCTCACACCACACAATCAAAACATTGCCATTTTAGCTATAAAAAACAATCCTCAAACTCGCCGTTTGTGTGTGCCATCTCATTAACAAAGAGAACCCACTTACCTCAATACAAACCACATGTTTCCAATTCAAAATCTTCTCGGGCTTCTAGCCAGGTAAAAACTTGGCTTGACACCAACGTTTCGAAGAAGTGCATCTTCCTCGTCTTCGTCTTCATCAGTTCACCCTGAAGACGAGGAAGATGCACTTCTTCGAAACGTTGGTGTCAAGCCAAGTTTTTACCTGGCTAGAAGCCCGAGAAAATTTTGAATTAACACGTCGCCAGGAAAGCTTTAGTTCTTATTTCACATGTTTCCAGTTCTCAGAAGAGAAAAAAAAATAAGGTGTTATAACTTAAATCAACTCATATTATTAATGAATATGGCAATTTTTTTTTTTTTTTAGTGCGAAGAATGTTTATTAAAACAGCTTTCGCTGAGGAGTTCTACTATAGTGCCTGAATTTGTTTTTATGCTCAGAAATACCTAACATTAAAAAATGTTTCTAGAATTAGCTAATTTGATAACTTTAAAACCATTATAATGCCATGAATATTGTAGTTGCAGAATTTTTCAAATGCATAAGATTTAATTGTGAAACATGAAAGAAAACCAGGAAATTGATTTTCAATTTTTTATACAGAGTGAGACAGGTAAGAAGATTGTTGTGCCTTTCACTGAGGTTAAAGTATAGCAGAAAGCTGTACTTTGTTGCAGGTTCTAAGGTCAACCCCCTGAGGAAGAGGATCTTGGCAAACTTGGGAATGAACAAGATATTACAATATATGGAACAGGAAGAATGGAGTCATGCCTTTGATATATACAAGTGGATGCAAGACAACGAGATCTGCATCGAAGATACACAGGTAACACTACATTACTGGTGACAGGGGGTGCCGGTAATTGAAACTCCATTACGTGGCTACTGTTTCTGGTATAAACATTAATGGGAATCAGTGTTGCCAGAAGCATTTCTCAAAATTTCGCCCAAATCATTAAAAAATATTGCAAAGTTTCAGTTGAAGTCTCCAAATATTCTTATTAAAATATGCAGTTTATTATATATACAAACATACTCTTCTGGAATATTTTCAATTGATTGTTATAAACGGTATCTGTGTAAGTATAGCACAATCTTAATACTGGAACACTAACTAGTGCGAGCTGTGCTGACACAGATTCACGAAAGAGTATGAAAATGCGAGGCGTTTACGCCTATAATTGTATTGAAATATTACCTGAAGCATTTATTTTATTAATTACTTCCCTCAGTTGAGGGCTGCCTTATAGACTTATAACCATACAATCTTATTAACAGAACAATAAATGTTGCATTTTAGGAACCGATTCTCCGATGTGTTGCTATGGTGACATACATTTTATTCGTTTTGTTTTACTTCCCGCACTAATGCTTTTGATCATGATTAAATTTAATTGTGAAAATATCGATAAAACCAAACCAACAATTCTAATGTATAAGAAGTATAATGAAACATTAACTACCAGCACGGAAATTTCTTTTGCTTTCATTGAAACGTCACCCTCCGTGGTGTAATGGTTACCATGCTAACTTCATATACCCAAGGTCGCGGGTTCAAACCTGGCAGAGGACGATGGATTTTTTCAGGCGTAAAAATCCTTAGCTTGGCTTCCTTCGGAAGGGAAGTAAAGCCGTGGGTCCCGTATTGTAGATTTACAGCACGTTAAAGAACCTCAAGCCTGATAAGAGAGGCCTCTGAGCAAAATTAAGCGATCTTTCACGCCCAATATAGAATGGGACGCTGAGAACCAAAGCAGTTAAAGAGCGTCCATAAATAACAGGCCATTTCCATTTTTTTTTTTTTTTTTCATTGAAACCGTTTGCAAGTGAGAATGCCAACTTATGATCCATCCATAGCAACAATATTAATATGTACCGCAAATTAACTATATTGCGCGCGCAAAAAAAAAGTTATTGGCAGGCTTAAAATAATGTTATATAAATAGTTTTACTCACCTCAGAGAGGATTTAGTATTTGTCTTTCGTCAACTTAGATTTAGAGCTCTCTTCCCTACCAAACGACACATAAAGTTGAAAACAGACAATAAAAGTTATATTTTGCAGAAATATTTTAGTAGCCCAAAGATTCGCAAATCGCCTTCAACAAAATTTGGTTGTAAAAAGTGGATTTTAGTAGCCCAATTGGGAACTTTTTGCCCAATATGGCAACACTGATGAGAATGCACAGTGAAGTAACTAATATTAAGAATCACTCCATCGAAGATGGAGGCAATAACTACCGAAACATGTCCAAAGTAAGTTACTTTACTTCAAGAGTGAAGTTTTGAGTGTAATCTATGTTTTTACTCTTAGTTGATGTCTATTTTGTTTGAGTCTTGTCGTTCTGCATATGTATATCATTGCATTCTATTTGGTAAATTCTGAGTGGCTAAGGTAATGTCTTTTGGAAGATTTGAGATGATCAGGGAAGTCTGAATGTGATTCCCGCCTGTCCCGTCACCTTGGTCTAAATGGGGCAAGTGTAACACTCTGTGTCAACTTGTTTACAGGTGGTTGACAAGTTGAAGACACCGTGCATGAAGATCCTCTCATGTGCAGAAATTTGTATACGCTCAGGGAAGCTGACCGAGGCTGTGAGACTGCTCAGAAGTAAGTAAGTCTGAATGAGAACTTGCACACAGCCATAACTTAAATCATTATTACATGAGCTGTTGGCAGCATTTTCATAAATAATATCACAAGTGTTTTCATGACCAGAGCAAAACGGCCTAAAAGATGAAAACACGAGTTGTACTTGATATGACAATTCAGTGAAATAGATGATTAATAATATATAGGAAGGGAGATTTTATCATTGTAATTCTTACATGACTTCTTCACTGCCTCCTGAATTCGTATATCAATATACGAATATTGATAGCAACAATAGAAATAGGTAACAATTATTTTATTTCAGGTTTTAATAACTAATACATGAAATGGAAACAACGTTATTTTAATTCAATTAACACGTCGCCAGGAAAGCTTCAGTTCTTATTTTAACCTTATTTTATTTGAGATTATTGCACTCATCTCACATATAAGAAACACAAATAATAATTATTTTCACTTGTTTTTTGAACTGGATGAAACTTTAAATAAAGATTATAACTGGATTAATTGAAAGTAGAGCTATTAAAAGTAAAGGCTGGCTACCTTGTTACTAATAAGCAGGACAGGAGATTAACCAAATAAATGTAAGATGCAACAAGTTGACCTGCGATAAGAGTTTTCGACAATGTGGCTCCAGTCAGATGGTCACGATTGTTGAAAGTGCCACTTCAATTGTGTAAATAATGCCCTTTCTTTATAGTTAAAGTGTATAGCCATGGGGCATAGAGGATCTGGAAAACCTGCCAAAGTCAGAAATTTCATTTTTCCAAAATTTGTAGCAACCCTGGTCATGACAAGATGGGTTGAAGGAGGACATTATGGGATAGCATACCCGATGTGGAGTCACATACAAATCATAAAAAAGCCTTTTCATAAAGCATACTAAGGGGGTTCAATGTTCCGAGCTGAGGAGCTTCTTGGGTGCGAAGCCCTGTTAGATTTGTCCTTATGAACCAATCTCCCCTTTTTATACTAGTCCAATTTTTCGTTTATTCTGTGAATTTACCTGTACTTAGTTTATAAAATTCTCCAGGAATACTCTTCTGCTATCATGTCTGGGTTCATTATCAGAATGGTTCACCACTGGGGTTAATTATGGACGTTCATGTTGCAGCCCTAATTTGGACATTCAGCTTGGATTTATAAATCCCAAGAAATGTAGTAACATTAGGAAAATCCTGGTGAACAGACAGAATAATTTATAACAACAAAAATTTATCAAAATCTAAGTATCGAAACTAATATTCCTCAGCACGACATAGTAATATGTTTTGAAAATTTATCGGATATTGTTCTAATGTGTTCCATTCATATGACTTTATCTATTTTGCAAACAAACTATTTTATTCATAATCTAAATCAAGCGAATCAAGATAAACATTACCAGAAATTGTCTTATGACTTGCTTTCTTGTAATTAGAAGTGAAATATGGGAATACACTAGGCTAATCTTTTAAAAGCAAACATTCTGTGAAACAATTGAAATTTAGTTATCTTTGCATGGCTAGGAGTAAAATAAAAGAGGTATGGAATGAAAGTTTACTTCCCATTTGAAACAACTTTAAGTAGTTTAAAATAACAAGGAATATCTTGGAAACAGTAGTTCTACAAACAAATGTATGATACAAATTTTGTGTTAACCAGATCTATATTTTTTTGTTAGTAAGCTTTGCCAATCTTTTACAGTTTACCAGTCAAAATCATCCAGAACGAAGAGGTCTTGAGAGGCTATTCTCAGAAAATTAAAGTTAAACATTTAATTTTCATGAAAACATCTTAAGCTTATAATATTTTAATCAAAATGGTTAGAGCCATTTTTGTGAAAATAGACATTTTTGAAAAATGCTCAATGAAAGGCTGTGTTGGTGTGGGGATTTCCATGAAAATCGTCATATCACATCCATGGAAGGTAGTGAAGTATGTTAAACACCAATATCTCTCTCCCTCCGTGGTGTAACTTCATATACCCAAAGTTGCAGGCTCAAACCCGGTGGAGAAACCTGGATTTTTTTCGGTGTAGAAATCCTCAGCATGGGAAGTAAAGCCGTTGGTCCCGTGTCATAGATTTAAGGCACATAAAAGAACCTTAAGTCTGATAAAGAGGAGTCAGCAAAATTAAGTGGTCTCTCACGCCCAAGTTAGAATGGCACACCGAGAGCCACAGTATTTAAAGAATATCCATAAATAAAACTCCATTTCCATTACACAAACATGCATTTTTTTAAATTCAGAGGATCTCAAAACATGTATTGAATTTTGGGTGGAAAGCAATCCTTTCATATGAGCTAGAGAAACTAAACAGTAGTAATTGCTAAAATAAAATTGTTCTACAGATTTCATAATAGAGAAAGTTTATTTTAGCAAAATTAAAAATATAGTAAAAGTTGTGACTTTTTCATCATAATGTTTTGAGTAATGAAGAATTAACAGCAATAGATGCTATATCAAAAAGTATTTAATGTACTAAATAAGGAAATTTGCACCAAAATCACAATTGCCATTTTAGTACCATTTTCTTTGCCAAGAAACAAGAGTGCAGCAGAATAATGAGTTTTTGTTTACAGGTAAAAAGCTACTCGCAATGAATAAAAAGCACTGGGACATTGAAGGTTCATCAGAAGATGAGAAAACTTTGCAACTAACTTGGACTCACATAATGGAGGTGTTGATGAAGAGGAACGTGGAAGATGCTTTTGATCAGTTCCGAGAACTGAGCAGGCATCAGATTGGGCTGGATGCTCGTAAGTTAGTAATAAAATGACATAGACAGCTGAATCTTTTGTCATTTTTAGTAAACCTTTTTGTCTACTGTATAATATGGAATACAAGTCTCTTCAACATTTAAAAAAAAAAATATATATATACACACACATGCGTGCACACACACTCAGAGACAAGAAAGCACTATTAATGAAAACAGCACAAAGCAATAGGATATATTACTGTACTTGTGTTGTTGCTACTGAATGATTGTCTGGTTACACGTCTGTAAATCCATTTTGATAAGTACACTGATTATTTGCATGTTGTTATCTGATACATTTTCATCACTGAAGCTAGAACATATATCTTAATGTCAGAAACTCTTTCATCAAGCTCTGAAAATTCAAAATCACACACTTTGTTGTAATACATTGTGAACTGCAACTCTTTATTTCCACTTGTGTTTGTAACGTTTTGCTAGAGGACGCCATGTTTCAACCAACATAAACAAACACTGGCTAGAGAAATTAAATTTGGAGCTAATTTAGCGCTTTGGAGTGTAAAGAAACACTGCAGAAAACCTTTCTCTATGTCTATGACATAGAACGTACACAGACTTTGCCACTGGAAAGAGTTAAAAGGTAATGATTCACACTAAAAGAGTTAGGTTAGCATTTCATAAAGAGGATAAGTTAAATTGGCAGGAGAAGTTGTATTTTGCTGGATGCATCTCTCAGCGACATAACTTTGTGTACTGTTTCCTTGAGGTTTCTCTTAGTCTGCCCAATTGGCAAATGCCTCATTTTTGTGTGTTTGGTATGGTGGCTTTTAAAGGGCTCCTGAGCTTGTATTTGTTTTGAAGGGCCCAGCTCTATATTGTAATAATGTATTTATATTCAATATCTGACATTGTCAGTTCAATTACAATGATTTACAGCTTACATTTATATCATTGAATATTGCATATTTACAAATTACATGTACAATAATACCTCATTAACTAAAATTACAATTCATCAATGTTATACAAAGCCTTGTTTATTAAATAATTTTTGAGCTCCTTGTTGAAAGCATTTTTTGACTTAATTTGTTTAATTTATTTTATTTTATTTATTTATGCTAAGCTTTATACAGGTGAATATGACCGGTGTTCAGCCCTGGCTCTTTACCGGTCATACTCATATTTTACAATAGTTTATTAATTCTAGTTTATTACACCATTTTGTCTATTTACTGTCCGTATCCATTTATTTTTCACTTTGTATAAGAATTGTCCAATCTTCTTACTATCTTTTTGAAACATTTCAACTACTACTACATTTCTATCTATTTTAAACCATTTCTTATTAATATACTCTTTTCTCCAAATTTCAGTCCCTTTACATTTAAATAAAATGTGTTCCATATCTTCATTTCCGCCACATATAGGACATTGATTTTGTGGAATACCTTTCCTTAAACCTTTTAATCTCCATACTCCTGCTTTCAGCCATGCAATACCTTCTCGCTCCTCTTTATTTGTCACATCAATGTACTTTTCCCTTCCCCATGAGACTTTCATTGGTATATAGAAAACTAAAGATCTCTTTTCAGTTATTTCACTAAATATTTTTTGTGTTTCTATATCCTCAAATCTTTTCCTTGCCAACTTCCAGAAGTTATTCACATTATTTTCTCTTCTTCTCCACATTTCCCCTAACCCACTACTTTCCAGGTTATTTCGAAGACAGTCTACCCATCCCTTGTTCTTTAAACTTTTCTCTTGATATACTAAATACTGTTTTAACAAATTCCTTTCTTCCAATTTCAATATTCTATGCCAAAATTTCAATGCCCTTTCCATAATCTTTCCCTTACTTGCCACTCTACCCAGCTCTATTTGTGCTACCTGCCTAACAGTTGAATTTGGTAACCCCAGTATTTCTTTGCAAAATTTCCTATGCACCTCATCTATGCCTTCCCATCCTCCTTCTAATCCCCATACTTCTATCCCATATAGCATTTTTGCCTCAACCACCATATTGTACACTTTTTCCAGCCATTTAATATTTATATTAGGTGCTTTGTATTTGCAACTTCTAATAGCTGATAAAGCTCCTTTTCCTTTTGCCAATGCAAATTTCTTTTGCTTTTCCCAATTGCCACCACTATCAATTTTAACTCCTAGATAAATACATTCTCTCACTACCCTGTACTCCTTTTCATTCTCATTCTTCCATTTTTCATACTTGCTCAATTTCCCCCCTTTTTTGAACACTACAATCTGCGTCTTGTCCTGGTTCAATTTTAAACTCCACTCTTTACAGTAATTATTTAATGTTTGCAAGGATTGTTTCAAGCCATTCACTGTAATTGCACCTATAACTAGATCATCTGCAAACAGTAATCCTGGAATCTGAATATTATTAATTACTGGCATCGAGTTATTATTTCTGTTAATACATCATCTATATATAAATTGAATAGGACTGGACTTAACTTACATCCCTGTCTAAGGCCTTTCTCTTGTTGGATTTCTCTTGTTACAACCCCTTCCTCCACTCTTATACAAAAAGTATTTTCCTTATATAATGCTCTAAGGGTGTCCACCATTTGTTTACTCACTCCTTTAGTCAACAACTTATGCCACAGCAGTTGAAGCTCTATCCTATCGTATGCTTTCTCTAAATACTTAAAAGCCATATATAACTTTCCTCTTTTGTCTTTCAAGTATTTATCTACCAGTGTTTTTATAATAAATAAGTTATCAACTGTCCTCCTCCCTTTTCTAAAGCCCATCTGAAGTTCCGAGAGGATATTATATTCTTCAACCCATGTTTGTATCCTGCTTGCCATAATACCAGTAAAAATTTTTCCTGGCTACCGCTCTATAGTTGTTTGGTTTGTCAACACTACCCTTGCCTTTGTATATTGGATGTATGATTGCTTTCCTCCACTTATCTGGTATATAACCCTTCACCTTAATTGTGTTAAATAAGTCTATTAAAACCTTAACTCTGTTTATTTCAGTGCACCATTCCTTAAGGAACTCTGTTGGGATTCCATCTATTCCCGTTGCTTTATTTCTCTTCATTATTTTCCCTGTTGAATTATTTCTTCACTTCTTATTATATCATCGAGTATATCTACATAGTTATTACCTATTTCCCAATTTCCTATCTCATTTTTACTCTTTTTCTCCCCATACAAATTTTTAAAATATTCCATCCATTCTCCTGGTTTTATACTTGGTTTTGTTACATATTTATTATACATTGATTTCATAACCTTCCATATCTCATTTGCATTATTTTCATTTAGGATTCGTATCAAATTACTTTCATATTTTTTCATCCAGCTTGTTTTCTTTTGTTCCAGTAATGAATTATATAAATCCCTCCCTTGCATATACTCTTTCTTTAATTCTATGTATCCTAATTCCCTCCACTTTATGAGCAGCTGTTTGACTTGTCTTTTAGTTACTCTACATTCTTCATCAAACCAGCCCTCATCTCTTTTGTAAACCTTCTTTCTCATTTTCATTTCCTCCCCAGCCCTTAGCATAATGATATTTAAGATATCCATAGCACTTTCAATTTCTTGTTCTTTTATCATAAAACTTATTCCACACTGACATATCTGGCCATAATTAGAGTTTAGTGTCTGCCTAAATTTATTGCAATACTCTTCCTTCCATTTGTATCTACTGTATTCTTCTATGTTACACTTTTCCTCCCTTAAATTATAGACTATTTGCTCTGTGCATGTTTTTATGTCTACTATCAATGGAAAATGCCCACTGTTGGAACTTAAATTTAGTACCTTAAAATTACTTGAAATATACCCCATATTAATTGGCCATAATACATAATCAATCACACTTTGACCATTATTACTAACATACGTATATTCTCCATATTTCCCATTCAAAATATCAAAGGCATTCAATTCACAGAATTCTATAAATTTCATATACCCTTTATCAGCTATCTTATCTTTGCTGTATCTAATTTTCTCAGGTTTCTCTAATGTATCATTACTCATCCAGCTATTCCCTCCAATAACATCATTTTCGCCAATCCTAATGTTAAAGTCTCCCATTAATATAATCTCAGAATTACCATATCTCTCCTTTAAATGTTCTATTTCTATCTCTAGGTGTTTAAGGAGGTCTGGATTATGAAAGCGCGAAGGAAGAGGAGGATTGTATACTATGCCTATTACATATAACATTTTCAACTATTTGTTTCTCCTCTAATACAATCCATAGTATTTCTTTTCTCCTTGACCAAGTTTCTTTAACTCCTTTACTTAACGTCTTCTTTACAAAAAAGCCTATGCCTCCAGATGCCCTCCCCTTTCTTGCTACCTTATCTCCTTTTATCCCTACAAAATCAAAATCCTTTACGTAAACCTGGTCCTCTTTTAACCATGTTTCAGCTACCGCGAGATAATCAAGTTTAAACTCCCCGCATATATTTTGTTTTTAACTCCCTCACAATTCCAGAATCCAAGCCTCCTTATATTCTCCCTTCCCTATTGTGAGCCTGATCTAAATCTAAATATTTCTAGTGTTCTTTTACTCCTTAATTGTATCCCTTCTCCGGAAGGAATCGCTTTATTTCTGTCTAAAACTAGAATGCTGCCATGTTCGGATGATATAATGCTGTCTTCTTCCCCTTCTGTATTCATCCCCGCTACTCTGTTGCCACGCCTTCTTTCCCTTCGAAGCCAAATTACGTGCTGCTATTACTTCCCCTCTTCTCGGTGACACTATTTTCTTGGGTGATGTCACTCTGGTGGCTCCTCCTCCTGTTGCTTCCTTTGTTGCCGTCATTACTTCGTCAGCTGTTACTTCTCTCGTAAGGATGTTGGATGACGTCCTATCTGCCGTTCTCATGTCCATGCTGACAGGCGGATTTCGGTTCAAACACACACTTTCCCCTTCTTCACCTACATCCATTCCTTTTTGCTTGGACTTTGATCTTCCTGTTGTACTTCCTAAAGTTGGCGTTGACATCTGCTGAGTAATTTCCTCTGTGCCTGATTGGGGTTCTCTTAGCTCCTTCTTGTCCAGATGCGATGTCTTTTCTCCGTCAATCCACAATTGGAAATTTCTAATATAAGCTCTTCTTCCCTGGGCTCTTGCTTCTTTCATTTTTTGTACCAAATTTCTTTGCAGAGCTCTCTTCTTAGGTGATAAATCTTTATTAATAAAAATGTCTGTTCCTTTTAATTTCTTGGCTCTTTTAAGTACTTCATGTACTAATTGGGCTGTTGCAAATTTCACTATAATTGCTCTCTTGCCAAGTTGTCTTCCAACTCGATAAGCTTCAATAATTTCCCATCTATACAATTCCAAATTCAGCTTTTCCTTCGTTATTTCTAATATTTCTTCTGCTGGTCATTTATACCTTCTTTCCTTAACTCCTATGAACACTAAATTAAATCTTCTCTCCCTTTCTTCCAATCTTTCCATTCTTTCCTTAACCATTTCAACTTCCCTTCTTGCTTCTTGCACCTCAACTCTAACATCTTCTTTGATATCTGTTGCCATCTTTTCCAATTGTTTACCTATTCGTTGTTCCATGCCTTCTATTTTGTTCATTTTCTCAGTCAGGTTTTCCAGCATTGTTATTATATCTGCAGGGCCGGGGTTTACCTCAATTCCTCCAATCACTAACAACAAAGTTATAACACTTGCTAAAACCAATATGTTTGTCATCTTCTCTCCAAAACTGTGTTTACTATTCACCAATTTTACTTTTCTAAACTGTCCAATTCTTGCTCTATACACTGTAATGTCCACTCCCATCGTGACTTAGATCCTTCTTCCTTCACCGCAGGAGCACCTCTCAAAACACAACCTTCCTCTATCACTGCTGGCTTAGCACCCACATTTGTTTAATAGAATTTAGTAACTTGTTGTACAGTATTATTGTTATCACATTTGGATCCTTAATGCTACTATTTATTCTAAAACCTTGTGTGAAGAAATCACTGTTATGTCGTGTACTATAATGATGTATCTTAAATTATCCTTCCCCATCATATATATATGTAGTGAAAACACTGTAAAGATTTGCTTTTCCCTAAAGTATTGGCTACTGTTTAGATGCTATATTACTCTGTTTGCAATTTTAATACTCTCTCCATATTTGATTCTGCACCCAAATGTCAATCCCATACAGCAAATAAGGATATAGTAATTGTTTCTCTTGAAGTGCCCAAGTAAGGGCAAAGATTCTCCCACTGTCCTGAATGTGAGCTTTGGATCTATTATAATACCCAGAAACTTATGTTCATTTTCAAAGTGTATGTTGGAATCTCATAATTGTATAGAGTCTGGTTCATTACTTGAACTCCCTGAATTTTAGACATGTTACATTTTAAATTGTTTGATTGAAGTACCGCAGCATATAGTTGTTGTATCATGTGCTGTACTGTTCCTATTGGTGGGTATGTCATTCACAAAACCCTGCACAACCCCATAATTTTTCGTTTCGAAGCTGGATGTAGTTTTTATTGTTAGATGTTTCCTGCCAATAAGGTACAAAGTAATTAAATCTTTTGCTAGACCCCTAATTCCGTATGCTTCTAACTTAGTAGAATAATGTGATCATCACAGTCGGACGCTTTTGTGAGGTCAAAGATTAATGTTGCAGTGTTTTCTAAGTGTTTTGTTATATTATTTATGCATTCCAAAATCTCAGTATGTTTCCTAAAAGCATGTTGTGAATTCGTAATGGTGTTATTTTTTTCAGGAAGCCCGTCAGTCTCTGCAATATAACCTTTCAAAAATGTTAGCTAATTCTGATGTTAGTGTAATTATTTATATTCTTATGTATGAGTCTAACAATGGAAATTGCCCTCTTGAAATAGAATAAAATGTTAGCTAATTCTGATGTTAGTGTAATTATTTATATTCTTATGTATGAGTCTAACAATGGAAATTGCCCTCTTGAAATAGAATAATTGGCGAGTTGCTCAAGAACATGTTTACATTGCTTAAGGACTAGTGTACCCACAAGCAGCTTTGTTTGGTAACCTATTTATTATTTCAGTGCTCGTAACAGGATTAATAAAAAAGGATGGATAGATTTCCCTTATGTAGAATTTGGTTGGTTTACATTGTGATCTTGAAATACTTGTGGCTGCACTGTTTAGTATTTTGTTTTCCTTGTATCTTTGTGTTTGTTGGCTAATTCTGTTTCAAAATCATTTTGTGTGGCAACATTTCTGACATGTTGGTATTCTTTTTTTAATCCTTTAACCTGGTTGGTCACATTGGATGATAAATGAAATCTGTGAAATGATCTAAAGCTGTTCAACGTTTGTCTTCTCAAGATAAGGGAAAACCCTGAACTGGGCAACTCGCCCTAAGCAAGATTCAATCTGTTGAATGTGAGGCAGACATGCAACCGTTTGGTATTGTTGTTGATATTATCGAAACATGAACATGAAGGAAGTAAGTGTGTAAATGATTTGTTGGTGTTTGCAGACCTGATAACAATTGGCGTGGCTGTTCTGGTGGAGCTGCTACAGAAACGAAGGGACAAGAAAGCTGTGGAGCTGTACACGCTGATTGGATTGAACCACGTGATTTATATGGACTTGCCAACAGTGAGAATGTTGATTGTCACTTTGATGCAACAGAACATGGAGCGCCACGCCAGGACCTTGTTTGTTAGAGCCACCATGTCGGGCTTTTTCCAAATTAAAGTAAGCACTTAGAGATTCAGATGTTTGCACGTGCTGAGAACCCTTGAAACCAAAAGAAAAGCATTTGTGAGGGTTGCACAATAAATAATGCCCCATATTTTTTGCTACAAAAATAAAATTTACATATATGAAAGAATAATGTTTTGTCTGCTCAGCTTATTTTTCTGCAAGTTCGACGGCCTTTCTCCAGTGAGACATGAGGAGGTGTATTCCCTGCTGTACAAATGTTTACTCTACCCGGAGAGGCAGGTTTTCACCTCTTTGTGTTCCAGTGACCCAAACAAGTGAAAATCTGGTGTCTGGTTACACTGTCCAATGTGTGGGTTCAAACCCGGTGGAGGACAATGGCATGGCTTCCTTCAGAAGGGAAGTAAAGTTGTGGGTCCCGTGTCGTAGATTTATGGCAGGTAAAAGAATCTCAAGCCTGATAGAGAGGCTTCTGAGCAAAATTAAGCAGTGAATATAGAATGGGACGCTGAGAACCACAGCAGTTAAAGAGTGTCCATAAATAAAACACCAAGAAGTGCTCAAACTCTTGTGAGGACGAGCTTCATTGTGCTGAATGAAAACCGCCCATGGGTTGACAAGGCACTGCTTAAGTTTGTCTAATGTTTTGACGTAACTTTCTGAATTAATGGTACTGTATCACATCACAATCCCAAAACACTGTGATCGTGACTTGCGAGCATGACTCTATTCCTTGGATTGTGTTTTTTTTTTTGGGCTCAAAGTGATGCAATGTCTTTGTGATGGACAGTAAGGCACCGAGGAGCCCTGCAGCGCCACATATTCTGTACACTTTGTACAAATGTTTATCAATATTCTGTGCTACGAGAAATTAAATCACAGCACGTTATTTACAGCGGATGACACTAACAGACACCATTTTAAAACATTCCTACACCTACAATTTCTGTCGGAAGGAACTGAAACTTTGCGTACACACGTGGTAAACTTCAAGTAAGTTACCCTAAATTTGTACGTTTCTCAAAAATGTTTTTCTCTGCAAAATAAATTGTGGGGCAATGTTTATTAAGTAAGCCTCTCACATGAAATAAAGATTAGGGAGCTAAAAAAAGCTAAATGTGTACTAGCTGAAGTAGAAGTGTAAAATTAACTTGACAGTTAACAGTACTTTGATGATGTAGGCAACATACGCCTTCGAAACATGTCCAGGTAACTTGTGTTATTAATGAGAGGATTTGTTTGTTGTTCCATAAGTGTTTAATTTGCGTAAGTAAGTACAATGTTTTAAGCCTTAGTGCAGCACGTCTGGTTACCACATACTAAGTATTGTGTTCCACCAAATAATTTGATTTCTCTCAATATACATGTATTGAGGTCTGCAGAATCCAAAAAATGTATTTTACTTTCACTAGCACATATGTAAAAGATAGTAGATAGAGAAATTATTGTATTCCACCTAAAAATTCTTTACTGGGAGTTCACTGGAAATAAATGAGTCCTCTGAATCCGAAAAGAGCATTTTTAGAAAAAGGTCTGTGTGGGTGGGGTTTTCTTTTTTTTACAGTTAAGTGTTTGTGAGATATTTGGTGTTATTGGTTTCAATTTTAAGCTACTTATACTTTTTTCAAATGGGAAGCCCTCTTTATTTTCTTCTCTTGTTTAACGCTTATCAAGCAAAGGGAATTGAATTTCAAGTGTTTTGCATTACGACCAGCTTTTAAAAGATTTGACTATTGCTTTAACCTAATGTATTCCTTCATTTCCCTTCTATTTACAAGGAAGTAAGTAATTAGACAATTTGTGCTAATGTTTATCTTGATTTTCATGATGTAGGTAATGGAATAATCATTTGTAAAAAAAATTGGTTTGTGGAATAGCTAGAGAAAGTTATGTGAATGAAACACATGAGACTGTTGCATATTTGAAAAGATGCATTGCTTGACACATGTGTTGCAGAATGAAGGAAGTACGATGTCTGTCATGTTGATGTCCTACATGACCAAGGAGGAGATTATGCTGGGAGTAAAACAATTATTCAATGAAATTTACAATGCAACAAAAGGCAATGCAAGCTTGTTCAATAAGTATCAGGCAAAAATTCTGATCCAGGTAAGTAAATATAAATACTGTAATCATCTTTTCCAGAACTGGCAATATGTATCATACAGGGAATAAGTAAGTTACAAACTTCGCCTAGGGGAAATGGTAGAAATTACGCTAATGTTGCTGACTAAGGGTCTGTTGGGCATCTAAAGGACAAAATATGTAATTAACATTGTGGGAAAGCAAGGATGGTGTTGGCATAATGGCAGCACTTCCATAGTGTTGTGAGTAAACAGTGAAATAGGCAATGAATTACATTAAGGAGAAATTAGGAAGGCAAAAAATAGCACAGGAAATAGGGAGGCCAGGAAGCAATAATAATAATGATGATGATGATACCATATTATTTTGATTTACTACCAATTCTACTATGTGTTCATTAAAAGAAACAAAACAATTGATAAGTATCTCTCAGAAAATGTATTTTGCTCTATAGAGGAGTATAAAATGTTAAATAAGTTATGCTGTACCCCCTGTTTTTTTTTTTGTAAAGTGTATATACTCATGTTATTATTTACACTATATGTTTAGTTTTGTAATCAATGTGACCGATCCTTGTAAATCATGTATTACAAATGGAGATAATAAAGAAATAGAAACATTTTTATTTGATAGCAGCCTTGTGTATTAATCTTCTCCATTTAACCCAAAATATTACTTGATGAAATGTATTAAGAGCACCACAATCGCAATGTGACAGTGACAGGGGATGAAATAATGTTTAGCTAGCTCGTGTACCACACAAGCTCAAATAACCAACATCTACAATAGGATGGTATACTATCCGGGTTCTGTCGTTTCTCCACCATTTTCAGATTCCAAGAAGGATCATTGGTTTAAAACTTTTTAATTTTAAAGAATTCCAACAACAAAAATATGCTTTATACGTTTTATTTCTTTATTTAAAGAATGTGACAAAGGGAACGATAATTAATACACACAATATATTTGATTTTGACTGTTATCTTGCGTCATTGACTCCATAACCAGGTGCATTCCCTTAGCATTGAATGGAGAAGAAAACTAGAGCAGTACTACGACCATAAAGAAGTACATTTTTGTTTCTTTATTTTAAACGATACAAGCACAGTTAACACATAAAAATGCATTTTAACTTCACTGTTATGTTACCGTATCAATGAATGGGGAAGAAAAACAGAGCACTAATACTTCCATTTAGCAAATATAAGCATGCTGCAGCTGTTAACTTGCAAAGTTGGCTCATTTCTAAAGTTGGTATGGATTTGCTGCGTTGCGCAGTAAACAGACCCTTAGTCGGCAACATTACCTAAATTACTGTCAAGGTTACAACATATGCAGCAGATTCTGTGCCAAGAATGAGCTGTTAACTGGCAAAGTTGGCTCATTTCTAAAGTTGGTATGGATTTGCTGTGTTGCGCAGTAAACAGACCCTTAGTCGGCAACATTACCTAAATTACTGCAACATACGCAGCAGATTCTGTGCCAAGAATGAGCTGTTAACTGGCAAAGTCGGCTCATTTCTAAAGTTGGTATGGATTTGCTGTGTTGCGCAGTAAACACACCCTTAGTCGGCAACATTACCTAAATTACTGTCAAGGTTACAACATATGCAGCAGATTCTGTGCCAAGAATGAGCTGTTAACTGGCAAAGTCGGCTCATTTCTAAAGTTGGTATGGATTTGCTGTGTTGCGCAGTAAACAGACCCTTAGTTGGCAACATTTCCTAAATTACTGTCAAGGTTACAACATATGCAGCAGATTCTGTGCCAAGAATGAGCTGTTAACTGGCAAAGTTGGCTCATTTCTAAAGTTAGTATGGATTTGCTGCGTTGCGCAGTAAACAGACTCTTAGTTGGCAACATTACCTAAATTACTGTCAAGGTTACAACATATGCAGCAGATTCTGTGCCAAGAATGAGCTGTTAACTGGCAAAGTCGGCTCATTTCTAAAGTTGGTATGGATTTGCTGTGTTACGCAGTAAACAGACCCTTAGTCGGCAACATTACCTAAATTACTGTCAAGGTTACAACATATGCAGCAGATTCTGTGCCAAGAATGAGCTGTTAACTGGCAAAGTTGGCTCATTTCTAAAGTTGGTATGGATTTGCTGTGTTGCGCAGTAAACAGACCCTTAGTCGGCAACATTACCTAAATTACTGTCAAGGTTACAACATATGCAGCAGATTCTGTGCCAAGAATGAGCTGTTAACTGGCAAAGTTGGCTCATTTCTAAAGTTGGTATGGATTTGCTGTGTTGCGCAGTAAACAGACCCTTAGTCGGCAACATTACCTAAATTACTGTCAAGGTTACAACATATGCAGCAGATTCTGTGCCAAGAATGAGCTGTTAACTGGCAAAGTCGGCTCATTTCTAAAGTTGGTATGGATTTGCTGTGTTGCGCAGTAAACAGACTCTTAGTCGGCAACATCACCTAAATTACTGCAATATATGCAGCAGATTCTGTGCCAAGAATGAGCTGTTAACTAGCAAAGTCGGCTCATTTCTAAAGTTGGTATGGATTTGCTGTGTTGCGCAGTAAACAGACCCTTAGTTGGCAACATTTCCTAAATTACTGTCAAGGTTACATCATACGCAGCAGATTCTGTGCCGAGAATGAGCAGTTAACTGGCAAAGTCGGCTCATTTCTAAAGTTGGTATGGATTTGCTGTGTTGCGCAGTAAACAGACCCTTAGTTGGCAACATTTCCTAAATTACTGCAACATACGCAGCAGATTCTGTGCCAAGAATGAGCTGTTAATGAGCCTAAGAGGATTCTCACTGGAAAAAAGATTACTCTGTGAGACGACAATAAAATTACAGGACTTGCTTTCACATTGGTGGTTGAGGGGTTAGCTGCACATTTCCCCTCCTTGGGCCACACACATATGCTCCAAAGTGAATTTACAAGCAAATTCTAACTAGGTAAATTGTTTTACAATATATTAAGTATGTTGTATTAACAGAAAATGGCATCCATAAATAATTGCCGCTACAGCTACACTGCCATCATCGCATATACTGTACATTTCATTCTCCCTTTCTTGTCTCTCCCGCTCGCAATGTGAATTTCTGCGCAAATTCAAATCAAGTAAACACATTTACAAGTATGTTGTCTAAATACAAAATCATACTCATCATGGTTGTTACACCGTCATGCTGTACTATCGCACCCTACTGCCTCTCCGGCAACAGTTCAAAACAGGAATTTCCACACAAATTCAAATTAAGTACAAAAAGTAAATAAATAAGGTACTTAATCAGCTTGTGTCCATTAGTTTGTTCAAAATATATGACAAAGCTTTAAATTTCATTGAAACATTATTCTGTTTATATAGCTATGACTTTTAAACATGTCTTACGTAGATGATATGCTAAATTCCAAAATTAAGTTCTGAAAAATGGGGATTGTCTTGTATTTGAGTAAATACGGTATGTAAACAAAGAATTTATTCCTATGTATTGTTATGGCATAATGGGCATAAGAGTCGGTTGAGGAACTTAATGGCTGGCATGGTAGCACAGTGGTTAGTGGTGCATATCCCAGGGTATAGCATTGAATTTTTCAGTCAGACTCTTCATTTCAATCTCCTGTCAACTTTTTTATCCAAAGTGAAATGTCCATTATGGATTTAGTTTTTAGTATAACATTTAAACCAACAACATGGTTTTTATTTATTTTTTGACCTTGCTCCATTTTTGGATATGTTTTAGATTCATCTGTGTCTTTTGCTATCAATAGTTTTATTCATTGTTTTTTTTATAACTGACTTTTTTATTTTATTTTTGCTTTATTTTTTAAATTGTTTTTACTTATGATGTTTGGTCAAATTTGTTGCATGACCATAATAGTTAAGCATCCTTAAATATGATCATCAATCCTGTATTGATAGCATCTGGTGTATGGGAATGAGACATCAAAAGCCTGACTGCGGATGGTAGAGCTGTTTAGGGAAATTAGTAGCTGCACCACCTGTCAACAGTAAGACCAACAGCAGTAATAATAAGAATACTAAGTTTCTTCTTTTCAGATCCTTGAAGCAGAAGGAGAAATTAAATGGAATTCTAACTTTTAGCCAAAGCACACAAAGATGAATTGCTGCGCCAAGTTGTGCTTAGGGAAATAGTAAATATGTAAAGGAAAGGGATATTATAAAATGTAATAATTACTATAGAGATTTAATCAATATAATTTTATTTCTGGACAGAAAATGCATAATATAAGTAAATGTTGAAGTATGAAAATATAAATGTTTGTGTAGCATATGTTATGTATGCGAGCATAGCTTTGAAGTGTTGACTTCTAGCCATTCACTGAGCATTGACCAATAAAAAGAATATTGTTTTAACAATGTTACCTTATTTTTGATGATGACTGCATCTCATTGCTGACAGAGAAGGGAACAAGTGTGAAGCATCACACATGTCTTTGCGATAAGCTCGCAGCTTTTGATGCCCATCTTGGGAATTATACATCAACAAATAGTGAAATATCTAATGACAGTCAAAGGAGTGGAATGTTGCAGCAGCTATTGTGTTAACCCAGCCTGCATCCTTATAGGTCCTTTCATTTGTTTCTTTTTTACTTTCTCTACACTTATTATGTAGGTACATAGTGTATAGAAAAGGTATTGTATTGCACCCAAAAATTCAACACCAAGTTTCATCGGAAATATATGTTTTGAGACCCCCTGAATAAAAACAAAATCAATTTTAAAAAAATGTATGTGTTTATGTAAAATGTCCAAAATTTTGATTTTCTCAAAAAAAAAAATGGCTCTAACAATTTTGATTAAAGTATTGTATATTCAAGACATTTACCTGACAAATAAAATGTACATCTTGAATTTTCTGGGAATAGCCTCCAAAGACAACTTTATTCTGGATGAATTTTGTATAAGTGGTAAACTGTAAGAGAAAGGCAAAACCTTACTTAACAAAAAATGTAGAGCTCGTTAAAACACATAATTTATGTTAAATACACTTTTTTGTGGAGTTAACCATTTTTGAGATATTCATTGTTATTGGTTTCAGTTTTCTCATATGGGAATTTGTCAACTCCTGGCCATCCAAACAAAGCAACTTCAACCACATGGCAGCCAGTTTTTTAAAATATTTGACTATCACTTTAGCCAAGTGCATTCCCTTATTTTTTTCATGATTAGCATGAAGTACATAGAAGAATAAGCTTTTTAACAATAATTTGTTGCAGAGATGTAGAGAAAGTGATGTGAATGGAACACCATGAACCCGTGGTAGTTCAGCTGTTTCATTTATTCCCTTACTGGAACTCATTTTACTTTAATCTAATGTATTATTATATTGTGTTTCTTCTTACTTTGTCTCTTGCAAGCTTCTCCTTTCATAACTACAAATATTTATGTAAAATATAAAATACATTGCACCACCATGTGCTATAAAATTTACATAGATTGTAACTTTAATAGTGGTAAATCTACAAGTGATAGCTCTGAGAAATCTCTACAGTTGTTCAATGGAAGGTGTAGTATTCCTGTAGCAGATTTTTCTGAAGGACCAAAATATTGGGAACAGTCTGGAATCAAACTTTACAAAGGGGTCATGTTTAGGATTAAGTCCGGCGAATGTGGTGGATGGAAAAGCACTTCCCACCTCCGAAGATGAGCTATGTGTACTATCTTGCAAAATGATGGGACAGCCTAAGTGAGTTTGCTTCCAACAAATCCCAAGGAAGCCACCAACATTAAATTTGTCTCATTTTTAGGCATTTCTTTAGAATACAAAAAACAGTCCTGTATGGCAATGCTGCCTCAACAAGACCGTCATGCCCACCTGCCTCACATTCAACAGGTCATGAGTTGGAATCTCGCTTAGAGTGAGTTACCCGGATAAGGTTTTCCCTTATCTTCAGAAGGCGAATGTTGAGTAACTTAAAGCTCCACGGACCCCGAGATCATTTGAACATCATTTCACCAATTTCATTCTTTGTCTGATATGACCAATTAGGTTAAAGAATGTTAAGCATAACAAAAAGGCATCATGACACTGTCTGCTGTACAACGATGGGCTCATTAAATTTTCATCTCAGATCACCGCTCTTGCTTTGTGAACATGGCAAAACAACTGTTTAGAGTGACACTAACAGGAGACTAACTTCAACTCTTCACTGCAATGTGCTGAGAGTCAGACATAGACTAACATTTGCTAGAAGTGACAACAATCAAGTCTATCTTTTACAGCAGTGCTGCCATTGCCTTGTGCCTTGCTCCTATAAGCTGAATAAGATGATTTTAAAAACTTTCCTCATCCCTTCAACATTTTTTCTCGCTTGGTCCATGTTGTAAACCCAATAATGAAAGTTTCTCACTGCCTAGATACGGAACCTTCTGAAAATGATAATGGTCATCTTATTAGAGATAGAGCATTAAAACTAGGAAGATATCAACAAACCGATTTACTCTAGCTAAAAAAAAATCTTGCTATGTTCTGACCTTTTAATTACTTACTGTGTGATAAGCATAGAAACAATAAATATCACACTTTTGCTGTAAAAATATTCTCATTAGAAATTTGGGCCCATTTAAATGTAAAAATTATGTAATCTGAAGTAGAGGTGTATTGTGCATACAATAATGTGTTGAAAGCTGTGAATATTATTAGTAAATTGGTGACAATGTGAGAGTAGAATGGCAACAAGAGACAAGTAAATCCTGAGGCAAGCTTTAAGTGCTACGAGGGATGTTCAATAAGGCCTTAGAAAAAGATACAACAAAATTATTTTTGCTAGATTTTTTTTTTATTATTATTATTATTTTTCATATAATCTCCTTTTAGCTCGATACATTTTTCCCAGTGTTTCTCCAACTGTTTTAAGCCTTCCAAAAAGTAGCATTTCAGAAGGTCCTTAAAATAGGCAGATGACCTCTTCGTTAGACATGAATCATTTTCTTTCAAGCCACATTTTCAGTTTGGAAATTAAAAAAAGTTACTGGAGGCCATATCTGGTGAATATGGTGGATGATGTAGTAATTCAAACCTTAATTCTACAATTTTTGCAATCGAAACTGTGAAGGTGTTTACCCTTGCATTGTCTTTATGGAAGAACCTTTTTTCTTTGCCAGATGAGCATTTTTTCTTGATTTCTCCGTTCAAGGGGCGCAATAACAATGCATAATACTCTCCGTTTATTGTTCTTCCTTTCTGCAAGTAATCAATATAGATGATTCTCAGTCTGCAGATTTCACTAGCTTTGCCTTTTAAACCCTCTGTTTCAACTGTACTTTTTTCTCTGGAGTGTAGTTGTACATCCACAGTTATGTATAAATGCAGAAACTCTTTAGGATTAGGACAGAAAAGTGCCAAACCAGCTTCCAAATTGTATTTTTTCTTCATTGCTGAGACCTTTGTCAGATATAATTTTTGGTGCAAAATTGAGTACATTGTACCATGTGATATGCCTGTGACCTATTATTTTGCGAACTTTGTCAATAATTTCGGAGGAAGTCATGTCTACTGGGCATCAGGTACGATGTTCATCATTTGTGGATGTACGGCCACGTTTAAATTCATTATCCAATTGTAAATTGCTGCAAATGCAGGAGCAGATGTGCCATGAACTTCATTCAACTCAGCTTTTATCTCTTTTGGTGTTAAGCCTTTTAAATTGTAGTGTTTAATCACCGCAAGAAACTTGTTTTTAAAGAAGCACAAGATTGCTGATTCAATCATCTATGACAATGAAACCACATGATGGATATAGCTGAAAGTTTAACTGCCATCTAGTAAGAATTGATGGTTACTAGATACTAGATACAAACTTTTTTTTGATGCTACGAGTGTAAGGTCTTATTGAACACCGTTCATATAATGCACAGCTAGCAAATGTGTTTGAAGTGTAGTTGTTTTAATGAATAACTGTATGCCATGTTTTCATAGAAATGAATGTTTGTTGCAGGTGAAAGACCTTAAGAATTTGAAACACAACTATTTCTATTTATACTCGACAACAGTAAACACACAGAGTGAAGCTCAGAGAAGAGTTATTGCAGTGCTTCAGTGTTTAATACCAAGCATTGTTGTAAGGCAGTCGTATGATAACTGCCTTATTGTAGATTCCAAATATGTACAGGAGTATATGTTGTACCTCAAAAATCTGGATCAACCACTGAGACCCACAGGAGCACCTAAATAATAGGTAGCTATGTCAACTCTATTAGAACAACATTTCTTGTATTCTACTACCTCACATTAACACATAAATAGGGGCTAACGTAGTGTCAATGAATTTGTGTGTTGCACTATCTCACATTAGTAGGCACAGGAAAATTTCAGTGGGTTTTAACGCAATAAAGTTGATTTTAGAGACATGTTTGCGATGCATAATTTTAAGGTTTGTATCTTTCTTTCTTTTTTCTTTTTTTGACTGTTGGTTCCCAATCAACATGTGGAAGAAAGACCTTTATTTTTATTTTAGTCTCAGAGAGAGAAATGTTTTTCCTAATAAGAATGCTTATAGGCTGTTAAGAGGGAACCTTTAGGTGTGCTGCACTGGTTAAAACCTTGCCTGTAAGCATGAACATTTTCCCTAAGCTTCGCCACAAAGTTTGAAACTTAATTTTTGCTGCATGCTATTTGGAAAACATCACAAACGCATGACGACCCCTGTTCTGGACATAAACTTTTTGGAAAAAAGCAGTGTCTTGTAGTTGGATAAATACAGTACTATATCAGCATCAAACTTGAATCCTTCATTTGGTAAACCAAATATAAGTCAACATTCTGTTGCTTTTTATATCTGGATAAATATCATTTTGTTAAAAACTCATGCAAAGTATAGTATTTCACATATAAACCCAATTTTTGCATTATTTTGTGATCTAAAATTGGCAAACTGTGCCATTTTTTAATGCCTTAAATATATTCCCACTGTGTTTTCATGATTTTAATGTTCTTTTGGGTCTTATTGTTTAAAAAAAATTTTCCCATCCCTACAAATTAGTACATAAAGAAGGGCATAGTGACAGTGAATGTGTGTTGTGCTATCTGACCAAGTACACCCTGCATATCCCTGTCTCGGCCCAGCCACAGGTTCAACTCCAGCCTAGACTCCTTTGTCACATCTGGTCTGATTACAGTCACGGCTGCAGTCCATTCTATGAGGTGTATTCAAGCTGTAACACCTGCCATTTTTTTCTGAGAACTGGAAACATATGGTTTGTTTTGAAGTATGTGGACACTCTTTGTTAATGAGATAACACACAGAAACGGCGAGAGTGAGGATTGTTTTGTATAGCTAAAATGACAATGTTTTGATTGTGTGGTGTGAGACATGTGGTGATGGTGTCTAATGTGTGACAAGTGGTGATGGTGTCTAATGTGTGACAAGTGGTGGTGGTGTCTAATGTGTGACAAGTGATAATGTCTAATGTGTGACAAGTGGTGATGGTGTCTAATGTGTGACAAGTGGTGATGATATCTAATGTGTGACATGTGGTGGTGGTGTCTAATGTGTGACAAGTGATAATGTCTAATGTGTGACATGTGGTGATGGTGTCTAATGTGTGACATGTGGTGATGGTGTCTGTGTGACAAGTGCTGGTGGTGTCTAATGTGTGACAACAAACCAAGACAAGTCGGTCCGATGACGTGATCAAGTGAGTGGAGAAACATGTGCTGGTGGTGTCTAATGTGTGACATGTGGTGGTGGTGTCTAATGTGTGACAACAAACCAAGACAAGTCGGTCCGATGACGTGATCAAGTGAGTGGAGAAACATGTGCTGGTGGTGTCTAATGTGTGACATGTGGTGGTGGTGTCTAATGTGTGACAAGTGGTGATGGTGTCTAATGTGTGACAAGTGGTGATGGTGTCTAATGTGTGACAACAAACCAAGACAAGCCGGTCCGATGACGTGATCAAGTGAGTGGAGAAACATGTGGTGGTGGTGTCTAATGTGTGACAAGTGGTGATGGTGTCTAATGTGTGACAAGTGGTGATGGTGTCTAATGTGTGACAACAAACCAAGACAAGCCGGTCCGATGACGTGATCAAGTGAGTGGAGAAACATGTGGTGGTGGTGTCTAATGTGTGACAACAAACCAAGACAAGTCGGTCCGATGACGTGATCAAGTGAGTGGAGAAACATGTGGTGGTGGTGTCTAATGTGTGACAAGTGGTGATGGTGTCTAATGTGTGACAAGTGGTGATGGTGTCTAATGTGTGACAACAAACCAAGACAAGCCGGTCCGATGACGTGATCAAGTGAGTGGAGAAACATGTGGTGGTGGTGTCTAATGTGTGACAACAAACCAAGACAAGTCGGTCCGATGACGTGATCAAGTGAGTGGAGAAACATGTGCTGGTGGTGTCTAATGTGTGACATGTGGTGGTGGTGTCTAATGTGTGACAAGTGGTGATGGTGTCTAATGTGTGACAAGTTGTGATGGTGTCTAATGTGTGACATGTGGTGATGGTGTCTAATGTGTGACAACAAACCCAGACAAGCCGGTCCGATGACGTGATCAAGTGAGTGGAGAAACATGTGGTGGTGGTGTGACATTTCTCATGCTCCCTAACCTGGCTCTAAGCGACTTTTGACTGTTTCTGACGATGAAAGACACTCTCTGTGTCACTATTGCATTAGCAATTTTCCAGTATCAAACCGACTCCTAGAAAAGCGTTCAAGGTGGCCATGTAATCATTGCTTTGACGTTGTGTAAAATGTTTATGGCTGCAGGGAGATTACGTCAAGAAGTAATAATATGGTTCCATAATTTTTGTGCGATTAGTGAGAAGAAAAAAAAATTGTAGTGTTATGTGTTGAATGCACCTCATACTGCTGAAGGTGCAGGTTTATGAAGTTGGGCTTGACTTGCCCCTCCTCACAGCATACACCCTGAGCTGCTCCTGTCACACACAAAGGAGTCAGTCACTTCCTAGGATCCTCACCGTTATCATGCTGCCTTCCACCATTCATGCCAGAAACGCTGTAATATTTTCATTACCACGTGGCTTATTGTAATGTAAAATGAATAGGCCATTCTGGCACTGGCTTTTTATATTTCCTCATTTCTAACCTTTCAGTGCATGCAAAATTTATACTTAATGCACACATAGACTCTGCTGTCAGGTTAACAATATCCTTGAGGTCAGCATGGGGTGTTTGTTATACAGTTTGTGAAACAATTCAATATTACATCTTTCTCACCACAAACTGCAAACAACATTCTCCTATTCACTTTGGTGCCTGGTTGTCACATATAGGACATGATTCTGCTTAAACAAAAATTCCCCACCCTTTACATGGAACTAATAGCTCTTTTGATTAAAACAGCATTTGTTTAAGATATTATATAACAAAGTAAACGCATATCTTGAATTTACTGGGAATAGACTCTGAAGACCTTCAATCTGTATAACTGCTAAACTGTAAGAGACACACACAAAATGTTGTCATGTACATTTTTGTGTGGAGCTAACTATTGCTGAGATGTTTCTTGTTATTAAACTTTTAGTGCCATCCGGAATAACAAAATGCTGTCTGAAAAGTACCGAGCAATTTTAGTGCAGAATGCAGCCTTTTAAATTATTAGTACCAACTGACATAGAGGGTCAATTAAATAAAAATCAGTAAATTCTTATAAGTAACTACTTGACAAGGAAAGTTAAGACTGATCAGGAAAAGAAATTACTGATTTTTAATTGAATAACAGTTTACTTTTACTGATAAGTAATACCTTGGAAAATGTTCAGTACAAACTGAATAAACAAATGAATAGCTGGAGCAGTAGGTGCGTGTGTAGAGTGAACTGAAGGAAATCTAAAGCATGAAGACCAGTTTTCTTTTGCTTCTTGAAACTTGATCCAGTCACCTGCCTTTGCCACAAAGTCACAACTGGGTTCATTTTCTGATGTGAACCTAATGCTCCATACCGTCTAGAACATGGTTTGTTAAAAAGTTTCCACTTTGAAAGCTCAGAAAGCTCTCTAAATCACTGGGACTCACTGGGTGTTTGGGTAAAAATGCTGCCATACTTATTTGCTGCAAAAGCTAGTAATTACTGAACAAATAAAGGTGATAACTTATCAGTAATCAATAAAGTCTGTAAGTAATTTACCTATGGTTTATTCAACTGACCCAGGGAGCTGAATATTTTATTTTTAGTAATCCCTTTTGATTACTGTATAATATGTTTTATATGGATGAGGTCTCTTCAATATTTTTAAAAAATTGAAAACAAAAGAAAACTTGAAAATAAAATTAAAAATTAAAAAATAATCAATAATTAGGCATACAAAGGCTTACTACACAGAAAGTTGAGGCTAATTAAGTGAAAGTACAGATATTTCTTTACTAAAACAACATCCTGTTTTGGTCTGGTGTTTTATTTTTCAAAATATAAAAAATTAATTCATGTAACCTGAGGCTGAAAAGTGAGAAAAAAAATCAGATGAAAAAAATAAAAGAAAACAAAAAAAAAACATGCACACACACACACACACACACTCTCTCTCTCTCTCTCTCTCTCTCTCTCTCTCTCTCTCTCTCTCTCTCTCTCTCTCTCTCTCATTTTTATGAGAGTGGCACAAAGCAATAGGATACAAATGTAATGTAGATTACTTGTATTGTTACGTAGCTGAATGGTTGATTCACATCGTTTGGTTACACGTCTGTAAATCCATTTTGATAAGCACACTGACTATTTGTGTGTGAAAGGGGGCCGTTGTTATCGGATGCATTTTCATCGCTTATAATAGAATATATATTTTCTTATCTTATGTCGATGTCATAAACTCTTTCATCCAGGTCTGAAAATTCAAAATCGCACACTTTCTTCTAATACATTGTGAAGCTGTTATTTCTTCTTCGGTTCGTAACCTTTTCTAGATGACACCATTTTTCAACCATCAGCTAGAGCTTATATGTACTTTGGAGAGGATAAAGATAAGTTTCTGAAATGCTCCAGAAAGCATTTCTCTATGGCTATGACAACTGGGCATCATGATTAGCACTAAAAGGGTTAAACAGACTTTTAACATACAGCACCAGATGGCTTTGTGTCTCAAGTTCCATATTGTTTCAGGACTTCAAGAAACAAAATGGGTCAGGTATCAAGACAGAAGCGAAGCTGTGATTCTTTCAAGTTTTGTAACTACGGCATTTTAATAATATATTGTAAATAATGTTACAGGGGCTCAGTGTAAATAATTATAGTTTTACTATATTTGTACAATATGATATTTTTATAAAATGTAGCATGAAAACAATGAATCTTTGAAACTATTACAATGTTTTGTATAAATGAAAGCTAGTAGTGCATGTGAGTTACTTATCTGTACCTCAGTTCTGTATAAGAGTTGAATAGCCAACACAACATTTTACTGTAAAATGGGGTGTAAATAAAAATGCAGATTAAGTACTGTGTTGTCAACCTTATCCACTCCCAGCTCGCATCCTAATTAAAATAATGTTAAAGTTACTATTCAGCAATGCCTTTACTTCTCTTCATTACAAGGAAAGGTATAATGTACGTAGTGTATAGAGAAGGTATTGTATTGATTCAATACTGAGATTTCACTGGAAATGTATGTTTTAGGGTGATCTGTATCCAAAACTCGCATTTTTAGAAAAAGTTCTGGGTATGTGTGTGTTTCTGTGAACACCAAAAATCAAAAAGGAAAAGTCAGTAAAGTATCAAACTTGGTATTTGTTGAGTATCTTCCAAAGATACGACACAAAGATCTTAGGAAAATCGCTCCACCTCCAACTGGAACATTTTTCGAAAATTTTGATTTTCTCAAAAATGGCTCTAATAATTTTGATTAAAATGCCATATATTTAAGATATCCATCTACTGCGCTGCCCAACCTTAGTCAACAAGATGACATCAAAATACTGGAATGCAAGAGAGCGAATGGCTTCACTGCCAACTGCTCAACATCAGATACCAACCATATTTAAGATATTTTTATGACAAAAAAGAATATATTTTGAATTTTCTGGGAATATCCTCTGAAGACCTCTTCATTCTGAATGATTTCTGTGTAATTGGTAAACGTAAGAGATATACAAAAAATGTACATATCTTTAAAACACACAATTTGTCATTTACATTTTGTTTGTAGAGTTAAGCATTTTCGAGATCCAATTTATTGATTTCAATTTTAAGCTACTTTAACTTTTCTAAAATGCCAAAACATCTTTCTTTTTTAGTTTGTGTTTCGTTTACTCCTGGCAAGCAAAGGAAATGGAATTTCAATTGTTTACATAGTGATGGCTTTTAAAACATTTGACTACTATCACTTTATGCTAGTGTATTCCCTTCTACTTACAAGGAAGCAAGTAATATCTCAATTAGTGTAATGCAGATAAAATAATACTCTTTTGTAATAAAAGTTTGTTTTTGGAACAGCTAGAGAAAATCATGTGAAAGAAACAATCAGATTTTTGTGTTTTTTATTCAATATACTACTGTTTCAGTTGGTAGCTTTAGCTGTTTTATTTATTTACTTGAATAATGCATACATCATTTTTCATTTCTTCCAGTTTACCATTTCATTTCATCCAAGCTCCTGCTGTACTACAAATATTTAAATAAGACACAAAATAAATGACTTACATTAACACTTGAAAGTGTTCCAGAAACATTTGCTTACAAACTTATGTTAACTTTACCATACATACAAGTTACATGATGTTGGTTCCAGTCAATATGGAGTGTTGGTCAAATGCATTTGTAATTGAAACGTTTTTCAAAAGTGGTGATAGTGTTACAGGAATGCAGCATTCGTTTGAACAAAAATGATAAAAGTTGCATCCAGGAAGACAGTTACAAGATGTAAGAAAGAAGAAGCCCCCTGGTAGGCAGACAACACTGCTAGTGGTGCAGGCACAGCTTCTGGAGATGACTGATGTGAATACAGGTACTGGGCACCTAACAGAAGTGACTGTGTGGCGTTGCAACAGTTGGTAAAGCAGCTTAAACATGTCCATATGTGGTTTCAACTGGCCAGCTTTCACGCTGTATATAGGCCTTCCTCAGCATTTAAATATATCTCTACAAGGAAATGATCTCTTGTCATTTTATAAGACTGCAAGAATTTGTGCAAGTGTTCATTTCAAGAGATGGCTTATTCAACCTTTCCATATTTTTGCTGCCAACTGTACTAAGATTAGATTAGACAACTGACACACTTCTGTGCCCTTGACAACTTCCAGAAGCCTTAACATTGTCTCCTTTCTAGAGACGGGCAATCAACTGCACTAGCAAATACCAACGAGATCGTTGATGTGCAAAACAGCATGCAACTTGTACTTCATTTTGTGTATTTGTTTTCTTGTTGCATATACTGGCTGCAATATAATCAAATTATTCCGTGTGGTTTTGTTAGATATAAGTGTTTTGATTTTGTTGGTTGTGAAGCCAGAAGTTATAAAACAGGCTGATGATAAGCACGGAGAGGGCACTCTGAGACTATTGGTAGTCGAGTGAGGTCAACTGTCACTTTGTGCAACATATTTCCTAGGCAGTAAAGTTTCTGTGCAAGTATATACTTGCAGCAGGATACAAATTGACTTTAGCTTATTGAATTGGAAAGTAATAAAACATTTTTGATCCGAGGAAGTAAATGAAATTGTTGGACAAGAAGAATTGCAAGAGATACAATATCACTACTGATTGCAATTTCGTATCAAAATAAATTACAATTGTGCGAGAGAATTTGTGCTATGGATTATTTGAAATTGCTTAGCTACGTTTACAGCTTGGATCTGGAGCCCATAAACCCCTGAGAGAAACGTCCCATAGCCCGCACTGATATAAAACCTTTATTAGTGCCGAGATAATTATTGTTGTCAATTTCTGCACCAACCCATTTCCGTTTCAAACTCCAGGATAAATTTACAAATAAAGCTAATCTTAAGGATTTTTATAAACGTTTTCCCCAAATGCTTGAGGGCTATGTACTTAAAGCAGGTGTTTCCACAAACTCTCGCTATAGATGTCAACTGTCAGATTGTAACCTGCAATCTCTCAGTTACACAAAAACTAATATCTAAACTTAAAAAATTAGTAATGTGAAATCCAGTAGTCAAGAAAATTTGTGTATTTATTTGTTGAAGTTGCTATATCATATGTACAGTTTATTATTTATGGAAATGCAAGATTATCTTAAACCTGCATTTAAAACCAATTATTTTTATATAAATAGGTTTAGTTCACTTGTATATTTATTATTGTTGAGTACTTGTCAGTTTGCTTTTCTGTAATTTATCTAAAAATAAGGACATTTCACAATTACTATAGCTTTAATATGAAAAAGATAGCAATACATTTACACAGGCAGTAGTTTGATGGAGAATAAGACAGGTTTCATTAATATGTATTACTTTTGCATAGCTGTAATATTTTTTAAAACCGGAACAACAGGTGTTAAGCATAAAGATTCGGGGAAGAAATGGATCATTAAACTCTGTGAATTACTTGACTAAACTCAACATGTCTGATGGGCTCAGTGCGTTTAATAGCTTGCCAGAGGAAATGTAAGTTCTAGGATAAATTATATATATTTCTAAATGAAACAGATAGACTTGGGTATAATATTATTGTAACAAATGTCTTTATTGACTTAAAAATTGGTTACAAATGAAGTAATTCATTCTAGAAACAATTCATACACTTGATGGCTTTCTCGCAACCCTAGCGTGCAATTCTTGCTCCTTTTCTAGCTAGAAAATGATGTCACACACTTTTTTGAAGCAACTGGATGATTCTAGTACATGTCACATTTAGTATAAGCATAAGGTAGATGCCACTGAGCAGCAACAACCCAAGCCTGTGAATTTTCAATACTGAAAGAAGGTGATTGCTAACAAATGTCTCTTTATTGTAATTTTTAAAAAATCATGACAGCTGAGAATCTGGGTCCCTACAGCCTTGCCATTTGTTTCTGAAGCACAGTAGTTACAGCACATGAAACCCTTCACTTGGCGATAGATGTAGCTAGCCACAAATGACACTCGTAGCATCGAGTATTTGCTAGATGGCAGTTAAAGTTCCAGCTATATCCATCATGTGGTTTTGTTGCCATAGGCGATTGAATCAACAATCTTGTGCTTATTTAGAAAGATGGAGAAAAACTAGTTTCGTGCGGTGATTAAATACTTCTATTTAAAAGCCGAGTTGGATGAAGTTCATGGCACATCTACTCCTGCGTTTGTAACCATTTACAATTGTGGAATGTCATCAAAGGAATAGCCTGGGTACTGGCGATAGGCGCAGTAAGCAATTCTCACGTGGTACGCACCAGGAATGAACATTATCACTCCAAGGATAATAAGTGGCCATGTGCGATCAGCATACTGAAAATAAAGTAATATTGTAAAACAGCTATATATTAGAGTGCATAGCATTTCACAGGAAATACATGTTTTAAGACTCCCTGAATCCAAAAAAGCATTTTTAGAAAAATGTCCATATGTGTGTCTGTGGGCAGTATGGCTCAAAAATGAAAAATTCGTTAAATACCAAACTTGATATTTAAGTTTAGTATCTTCCAGGATGTGACACTAAAATTTTCTAGAAAATTCCCCCACTCTAAACTACCCTTTGCATGGAAAAACTGTCAAAAAGTTTAATTTTCTCAAAAATGGCTAACGATTTTCATTAAAATATTGTATAATAAAGATGTTTAAATGACAAATAAAATGTATATCTTCAATTTTTCTGGGAATAGCCTCTGAAAACTACTTTATTCTGGATAACTGATAAACCGTAAGAGATGGCCAAAAAGTTACTCACACAATTTATCTCATGTGGAGTTGGCCATTATCTTGTCATTGGTTTCAGTTTTAACTTTTCCCATACAGGAACTTGTCAACTCTTGGCCTCGCAAAGAAACAGATTTCAATCCCATAACAACCATATTTTGCTACAGAGATGTAGAGAAAGTCATGTGAATGGAACACGTCAGATGTCTTCAGCTGTAGTTTCTTGTCTGGCTTGTAGATGGTGTAATGTACTTGTTAAATACATTCCAAAATTCCTGACCCGGTACAAGATTCAAAAACACAATAGCAGAAAGACAAGCATACAAACACCAGAAAATGAAAAGACATTTAAGAAATTTTCGTAACACCCATTTTCCCACAAAAAAACTGCAGAAATTATTCTCCAAACATAACATGATTCTAGTCCCCCAGAATAGATATAATCTCTTAAGAGCACCTCCAAGAAGAAAATATCAGCAACCACACAAAGCTGATAGTGCGTGTGAAACACCCCACTTATCAAAAAGGCGTTTGGAATACTGCCACCAGATGTACATTACGCCATAGATATGGAGAAGACTACACCAGAACATAAACATGTCCTATTTAAAAAACAGCAGAGTGACGTGCAAAACACTATTTTTTTTCATTTATATGCCCCCTTTAACATGTAAGGTCATATCGAGGGCTTTGCACTTGAAACAACTCGCCTGTAGGTTTAATTCATTTTATTTTCCTCAAACATACACATTCAGTCTTGCATACAAACTTCCACACTCTGTGGGAATAATTTTTGCCAAAGAAGAATTCCCCTCCCCAGCTGGGAATCGAACCCGGGACCTCCAGGTGAGAAGTCATGGAGGCAGTCATCAACACATCAGCTGAATGTAAAGCAATCTATTGTACATTACTATACAATAGACTAATAGGTATAGTACAGTTTATTCATGCTTTACTTTTATTTGTGTTAGTTTAACGTCCTTTAACCATATCAGACGAATGAAATTGCTGAAATGGTGCTCAAATATCTCAGGGTCCATGGAGCTTAAGGTTACTTTAACCTGGTTGGTCATATCAGACGATGAATGAAATTGCTGGGTCCATGGAGCTTAAAGTTACTTTAACCTGGTTGATCATATCAGAGGATGAATGAAATTGCTGAAATGGTGCTCAAATATCTCAGGGTCCATGGAGCTTAAAGTTACTTTAACCTGGTTGGTCATATCAGAGGATGAATGAAATTGCTGAAATGGTGCTCAAATATAGGGTCCATGGAGCTTAAAGTTACTTTAACCTGGTTGGTCATATCAGACAATGAATGAAATTGCTGAAATGATCTCGGGGTCCATGGAGCTTAAAGTTACTTTAACCTGGTTGGTCATATCGGACAATGAATGAAATTGCTGAAATGATGCTCAAATGATCTCGGGGTCCATGGAGCTTAAAGTTACTTTAACCTGGTTGGTCATATTGGACAATGAATGAAATTGCTGAAATGGTGCTCAAATGATCTCGGGGTCCATGGAGCTTAAAGTTACTTTAACCTGGTTGGTCATATCAGACAATGAATGAAATTGCTGAAATGATCTCGGGGTCCATGGAGCTTAAAGTTACTTTAACCTGGTTGGTCATATTGGACAATGAATGAAATTGCTGAAATGGTGCTCAAATGATCTTGGGGTCCATGGAGCTTAAAATTACTTTAACCTGGTTGGTCACATCAGATGAATGAAATTGCTGAAATGGTGCTCAAATGATATCAGGGTCCATGGAGCTTAAAATTACTTTAACCTGGTTGGTCATATCAGACGATGAATGAAATTGCTGAAATGGTGCTCAAATGATCTCGGGGTCCATGGAGCTTAAAGTTACTTTAACCTGGTTGGTCATATCGGACAATGAATGAAATTGCTGAAATGGTGCTCAAATGATCTCGGGGTCCATGGAGCTTAAAGTGACTTTAACCTGTTGGTCATATCAGACAATGAATGAAATTGCTGAAATGGTGCTCAAATGATCTCGGGGTCCATGGAGCTTAAAGTTACTTTAACCTGGTTGGTCATATCGGACAATGAATGAAATTGCTGAAATGATGCTCAAATGATCTTGGGGTCCATGGAGCTTAAAGTTACTTTAACCTGGTTGGTCATATTGGACAATGAATGAAATGGTGCTCAAATGATCTCGGGGTCCATGGAGCTTAAAATTACTTTAACCTGGTTGGTCATATCAGATGAATGAAATTGCTGAAATGGTGCTCAAATGATCTCAGGGTCCATGGAGCTTAAAATTACTTTAACCTGGTTGCTCATATCAGACGAATGAAATTGCTGAAATGATGCTCAAATGATCTCGGGGTCCATGGAGCTTTAAGTTACTTTAGCCTGGTTGGTCATATCAGCCGAATGAAATTGCTGAAATGGTGCTCAAATGATCTCGGGGTCCATGGAGCTTAAAGTTACTTTAACCTGGTTGGTCATATCAGAGGATGAATGAAATTGCTGAAATGGTGCTCAAATATAGGGTCCATGGAGCTTAAAGTTACTTTAACCTGGTTGGTCATATCAGACAATGAATGAAATTGCTGAAATGATCTCGGGGTCCATGGAGCTTAAAGTTACTTTAACCTGGTTGGTCATATTGGACAATGAATGAAATGGTGCTCAAATGATCTTGGGGTCCATGGAGCTTAAAATTACTTTAACCTGGTTGGTCATATCAGATGAATGAAATTGCTGAAATGGTGCTCAAATGATATCAGGGTCCATGGAGCTTAAAATTACTTTAACCTGGTTGGTCATATCAGATGATGAATGAAATTGCTGAAATGGTGCTCAAATGATATCAGGGTCCATGGAGCTTAAAATTACTTTAACCTGTTGGTCATATCAGACGATGAATGAAATTGCTGAAATGATACTCAAATGATATCAGGGTCCATGGAGCTTAAAATTACTTTAACCTGTTGGTCATATCAGACGATAAATGAAATTGCTGAAATGGTGCTCAAATGATCTCGGGGTCCATGGAGCTTAAAGTGACTTTAACCTGTTGGTCATATCAGACAATGAATGAAATTGCTGAAATGGTGCTCAAATGATCACGGGGTCCTTGGAGCTTAAAGTGACTTTAACCTGTTGGTCATATCAGACAATGAATGAAATTGCTGAAATGGTGCTCAAATGATCTCGGGGTCCATGGAGCTTAAAGTGACTTTAACCTGTTGGTCATATCAGACAATGAATGAAATTGCTGAAATGGTGCTCAAATGATCTCGGGGTCCATGGAGCTTAAAATTACTTTAACCTGGTTGGTCATATCAGATGAATGAAATTGCTGAAATGGTGCTCAAATGATCTCAGGGTCCATGGAGCTTAAAATTACTTTAACCTGGTTGCTCATATCAGGCGAATGAAATTGCTGAAATGATGCTCAAATGATCTCGGGGTCCATGGAGCTTTAAGTTACTTTAGCCTGGTTGGTCATATCAGCCGAATGAAATTGCTGAAATGGTGCTCAAATGATCTCGGGGCCCATGGAGCTTAAAGTTACTTTAACCTGGTTGGTCATATCAGACAATGAATGAAATTGCTGAAATGATGCTCAAATATCTCAGGGTCCATGGAGCTTAAAGTTACTTTAACCTGGTTGGTCATATTGGACGATGAATGAAATTGCTGAAATGGTGCTCAAATATCTCAGGGTCCATGGAGCTTAAAGTTACTTTAACCTGGTTGGTCATATCAGATGATGAATGAAATTGCTGAAATGGTGCTCAAATGATCTCGGGGTCCATGGATTACTTTAACCTGGTTGGTCATATCAGACGAATGAAATTGCTGAAATGGTGCTAAAATGATTTCGGGGTCTATGGATCTTAAAGTTACTTTAACCTGGTTGGTCATATTGGACGATGAATGAAATTGCTGAAATGGTGCTCAAATGATCTCGGGGTCCATGGAGCTTAAAGTTACTTTAACCTGGTTGGTCATATCAAGACGAATAAAATTGCTGAAATGGTGCTCAAATGATCTCGGGGTCCATGGAGCTTAAAGTTACTTTAACCTGGTTGGTCATATCAAGACGAATAAAATTGCTGAAATGGTGCTCAAATGATCTCGGGGTCCATGGAGCTTAAAGTTACTTTAACCTGGTTGGTCATATCAAGACGAATAAAATTGCTGAAATGGTGCTCAAATGATCTCGGGGTCCATGGAGCTTAAAGTTACTTTAACCTGGTTGGTCATATTGGACGATGAATGAAATTGCTAAAATGGTGCTCAAATGATCTCAGTGTCCATGGAGCTTAAAGTTACTCAACGTTTGCCTTCTCAGGATAAGGGAAAACCTTCTCCAGTAACTCACCGTAAGCGAGATTCAAACTCATGACCTGCTGAATGTGCTACCACCCAGGTGGGCAATTTTACTTTTATGAGGCGTGCTTTTACTATGTATTTAGTGTATAGAGAGGGATTTGTATTGCATCCAAAAATTCAATACCGATATTTCAAGGGAAATGAGACCCGCTGAATCTAAAAAACTGCATTTTTAGAAAAAGATCTGTATCTGTGAACCAATAGCTCAAAAACAAAAAGTCTGTAAAATATCAAACTTGGTATCTTCCAAGGATGTGACACAAATATTTTGAGAAAACTCCCCCACCCCAAACTACCCTTTACATTGCAAAAAACTTTGATTTTCTCACAAGTAGCTCTAACAATTTTGATTAAAATATTGTATATTAAATATATTTACATGACAAATAAAATGCGTATCTGAATTTTCTCTGAACTCTTTATATTCTATAACTGCTAAATCGTAATAAATAAGACAAAAACTTACTATACAAAATATGTAGATCTCCTTAAAAGAGACAATTTATGCCATAAACAGTTGACAGTTTTTGAGATATTCCTTTTATTGGTTTCAGTTTTAAAATACTTAAAACTTTTCTCATACAGGAACTTGTCAACTCCTGGCAACATTTGACTATCACTTTACCCTAGTGCATTCCCTTCTACTTACAAGGAAGCAAGTAATAAGACAATTTCTGGCAACATTTGACTATCACCTTATCCTAGTGTATTCCCTTCTACTTAATAAGACAATTTCTGGCAACATTTGACTATCACCTTACCCTAGTGTATTCCCTTCTACTTAATAAGACAATTCCTGGCAACATTTGACTATCACCTTACCCTAGTGTATTCCCTTCTACTTAATAAGACAATTTCTGGCAACATTTGACTATCACCTTACCCTAGTGTATTCCCTTCTACTTAATAAGACAATTTCTGTTAATGTTTATCTTGATTATCATGATGTAGATAGAAGGATAAGCTGGTGTTACCTTGGCATCAATGTGACCACTGACCAGCAGACTTCCCATGACTAGCAACACGAGACCTGCCACACACAGCAGTGCTGCCAACATTAATGCTCTCCATGGTATCTCTTGTGTTGGTATCTCAAACTGCACACACACACACAGACATACATTACAGTGATGTCCAGACAAAGGTTAGGACACACAAGTTGACTTTACCTGCAGGTCTGTGAAGTGGTCGTCATCGTCATGTTGCAGTTTCTGATAGTTGACGCTACTGAATGCTGTTGTCCTTCTGCGGGACATATTTGCTTTTCTCAGCAGCTCTGAAACACACAACATCACGGCAGACCTTTTTAAAGGTTACTCAAATGTCAACCTGCACAAATCAATATTTCCTCTACTCCAGCCTAAAAGCTTCCTAAATCCCTCCACCTCAAACAATTTTGTTTTCTCAAAACACCATATATTAAACATACTTACACAACAAATTACATTTTCTGGGAATAGTCTCTCAAATTCTCTTTATTCAGAAGTAGTTGTATACAACTAGTAAATGCTAAGTGACAGATGAAATGTGATGTAAGAGATAGACAAGAACTTACTACACAACTTATGTCATACAATCCTGTTATTGGTCTCAATTTTGAAATCCCTCTCTCATATGGGAAGTCCTCTTATCTTTTTTTCTGTAGCCCTGGCCATGGAAAGAACTGAATTTGGATGACAATTACACACAAGCAGCTTTTAAAAGATTTCACTATTGGTTTAGCCTAGAATAGAATATTTATTGTCATATGACATTTACAAGTTTGTACACTGGTGACTTCTTGAGTAAGTTAAATTCTAATATGTAACATTTGTAATTTCAAAATAGACCAGCTGGAGACGAGTGGGTAAATAAACAAGCTTGTGTTGACCAGATGCCACTCTGCTTGAACCATCTCGTCTGTACAACACTGCTATACAAACTTCACCAAGAAGCAAGTAGCAATGAACCTCTAGAACAAGATCAATTGACAACTGTCATTTGCTGCTGGGTCTTTCATTCCTTATTTTTGCACGGAAGCACGTACAGGATGTCAAGCTACATGCACGGATAATGGCTGGATTAACGGGGAGACATTTTTACAGTGGCTGCATTTCTTTTGGAACAAATTCGTCCAACGTGAAATAAAAAGGTCATGCTACTCTTGAACAATCATGGGTCTCATAAATACATAAAGGCTCTTGATTATGCTAAGAAAAATAATGTTGTATTTCTCTGCTTTGCACCCCATACGATGTGTAAAATGGACGTGGCCGTATATGGACCCCTGAAAACAAGAACAAGCAACTTACACCTTTCAAAGGAACCATGTCGATCAGTTTCATTTTACAAACATGGCTTACTTGAGGGTGGCAAATGCTCAAAATGCTATTAGTGATTTCTCTTCTTCTGCAATTTGGCCTTGCAACACAAATATTTTTTGATTCTGACTATGCTCCCTCTTCTCTACCTGCACCTCAAGCTTCTCCGGAATGCCCTCATCAGAGCAATCGCCCAGCACCAGATCCTAAGTCCACATGATACTCGACCTTACGGAAATACTCACTAGTACTCCAATTAGAAAACAGTATCAAGAAACATTTGATAAAAAACAGCAATTGCCAGGAACCTTCCAAAAATTGCGAGTCGAGCAGCCATGAAGACCCAAGTTGAGAAGCACCATTGAGCCACCATTATAGATATGTATTCACTTTGCCCGGAGCAAATAGTACACATTTTCGTAAGCATGTATACATGGAAAACTTATCTGTGCATTCAAAAATTGAAACATCATTGAGGAGCATTTTTTCAAAACTTTACAAATGCAAAAATTCAAATTTTCAGGAAGTGAGTTTTTTATTTTACAGCAATGTCTTATTCATTTCAAGAACCTAAACTATGGGAAACAGTATTACACAAAGAACACTTAACACAATACGATTTTCATAACATTTTATTAATCTAATTTACAAGATTTTTTCAAAACTCTACTTACGAGGTACGTCCAGAAAGTAAGTTCCGTTTCAATTTATCTCCGCTGCAGTGCTGCGATCGCAGCTCCGCACATGCGCGGTAGACGCTCTGTATCAAGGACAAGAAACGTGCGCCATTTTGAGATCGCTGTCAGCCACATACGCTTTGTTGTGCTTGTTTACAATGTCGGTGTTGATTGAAAATGCCGCCGCTTGTGAAATCAGATCTGTGATTCGTTTTCTGAATGCTAAGAAAGTGAAACCAATTGAAATTTATCGGCAAATTTGCGAAGTTTACGGACAAAATGCGATGAGTGATTCAATGGTCAGAAGATGGGTCCGACAGTTCAATGAAGGACGTAGCGAAGTGCACGATAAAGAACGAAGTGGGCGTCCATCTTTGGTTACAGAAGAACTGGTTCACGCGATTGATGACAAGATCCAGGAAAACCGCAAGTTTGCAATTAGTGCTCTCGCTATGGAATTTCCCCAAAGCTCACGATCACTAATTCATGAAATTGTTACCGAAAAAATGAAATTTCGTAAACTTTGCTCACGTTGGGTACCAAAGATTCTTACTGAGCAACACAAAACAAAACGGATGGGTAGTGCACTTCAGTTTTAACCCGTTATGATGAAGACCGCGAAGAATTTCTGACACAGATAATCACAGGAGATGAGACTTGGGTTTCTTACGACACCCCAGAAAGTAAGCAGCAATCAATGGAATGGAGGCACACTTCATCCCCAGCAAAGGTTAAGCCGAAACAAATATTGACACCTCGAAAAATGTTTTGCACAGTGTTCTGGGACTGGAAAGGCATCTTACTCATTGATTTCTTACCGCGTGGTCAAACAATCAAAGCAGATGTTTATTGCGAGACACTTAGGAAATTGCGCTGTGCAATACAGAATAGGCGCCGAGGATTGCTGTCAAAAGGTGTCGTTTTTCTTCACAACAACGCACCTCCACACACGGCAAATGTGACAAAAAAACCTCCTACAGGAATTTGGCTGGTACGTGTTTGACCATCCTCCGTACAGCCCTGACCTCGCTCCTAACGACTTTCATCTGTTCTTACATCTCAAGTCTTTTCTTGGCGGTCAGCACTTCAACAATGACGAAGAGCTGAAAGAAAATGTTTCCAACTTTTTGAAGACAAAGGCGGCAAACTTCTATGAAGAAGGTATACAAAAACGTGTGCCATGCTATGACAAATGCCTGCAAAATTTTGGCAGTTATGTGGAAAAGTAGTTTAAGAATTGTAGAATTTGTGCAATAAATACTTATTTTGTATCTGTACACAATTTAATTTTATTACCAAACGGAACTTACTTTCTGGACGTATCTTGTATTTTCAGAACTGGTTTTACAAAACTCTATATATGTTGTGTTGTTCACGGAAGCCTATGCATTGTTAGGAAACAGTGATACAAACAAATGTTGTAACAACATAAAGACATATTATTGCTACATATGTACTTGACACAGTTTATTGAAGCCCAGGCATTTCTTTAGTTGAAGTGCCAACAAACCCAGAGTTTTTATACTTTGAGTTATTATTTACAGTACATCAATCAAATCTGCCAATAAGTATCGGGACAATCTAAAAGTATGGTACTCATGGGTTTCTCAACAAATAAGAAAATAGTCATAACTTCTAAATTAATATTTTATTTTAAATTTACAAGTATCAAATATAAGTTTGAAAAAATTTGTGTAAAGCAGCTTACACTCCATTTATTGAAAGTTTGAAAAACTCTCCCTCAGAATAGGAATTTTCCAGAGCTTCATTTGTATCTTGAATTTCAGCTTCAGTTCACAGAAATCGAGGAAAATGCAGATTTTTAACAGTTAAGAACATGAAACGTAAGGAAAATGGCGCAACTACCCGAGAGCAGCCAATATTACTAACTCTCCTAAATTTCCTAATAGTTGACTAAAGCAAGGACAGATGGCAGCACAAAAACGACAACTAAACGATAACTGATGTATGTTGTTTGCTGCATAGCCCAAGACCAAGATAAGGTCGTGGAAATACCTGCACGACCTGAGCTATACTCAGGCTTGGGCTTCAATGTGTTATCAAGAACAAAAATGTTTTTCTCCAATTACTATTTCTGCAGAACAAGCTTTACTTTAAGATGCATTGAAACATTAGATTCTTCTTCATCATAGCAATAGCAGAAGCCTTTCTTTACATCAGTTAGCAACTTGCATCACGTAGTTTGTTTCTTCAAAACTTACATATTTCTGCTAAACTGTATGTTGGTAGTATCCATTATGTTTTTGAAATTGATTCTTTCTTTTTGTTTAATCACACCTCCTGCTGCACCACATTTTGAGTTCTCACGACAGGAAGTACGACTGCAACTCCTTTTAATATACTCAATAACTCAAGCCTCTCTCATCTTGAAACAAAGTTTGGTGCTCAGCCTTACATTCATCAGGTCGCGGGTTCCAGTCTCGCTTTGGGTGAGAAGGTGAATGTCAAGTAGCTTTAAGCTGCATGGACCCTGGCATCATTTCACTAATTTCATTCATCGTCCGATATGACTAACCAGGTTAAAGTACGTCAAAATAAAAAAAAAAGTCTGGTAATCATAGATGTGTCGTTTTACTTTTCTTGTGCTCCTAAAATATCACAGTGTTCATCAGGAGAGAGAATAGTTCCAATGTTGCTGATGTTGCCAAAAACCTTGTCACACTGGCCATCATTTTTTCTTAGCTGATATTTTATCGATATGGGCTTTGGCTTTTTACTGTTATCAGATCAATAACTCTGCACCGAGGACTTTGAATATGTATATATTTGAGAAGAAGCTTATCTTGATCGGTCTTGGGTTTATCTTTACTGTTTAACTCTATTTTGTGTGCTTCTGAATGCATCAAATTGCATTGTATCAGTACGGGCAACCTTTGGACATTAAAACTCATTGTTTAAAAATAACGGTGCCAAGAAACATTATCAAAACACCAAGTTTCATTCCTTTTATGATGCTGTAAATTAAATACTACACACAAAATGTATCATCAGTAGAGTAAAATTCTACAAGTGCATGTACTTGTCTGATTTTGCAGAATTTCAAATATTTTACAGATCTGTAACAATTGCTTACTTAAGTGTGATAAGTATGGGAGTTTACCAATGTAAGCCACAAATATTGATATTTTGTTGTACTATGTTTGTTACAATTGAAATAATTTAACATTGACCCTTATAGAGACATAAAAGAGGAATTTGGTTTTTCCATTGAATTGAATTATTTGTTAAAACAGTATTTGACTATGGTTTGACACACAAAATAAAATACATGTTTTAAAATTTCAAATGGGCACTAGAGATACAGAATATTGGCAACGCTTAGGGAAAGCATTGTTGCTGTGTTGAAACAGCTGACTCGATAATATAATGACAGCAGTCAGAGCATTGTTGCATTTTATGTTTGAAGTGTGGCAAGTCTATATGTTGTAATGGATATTCAGAGAGAGCATTTTGTGCAAACATCTGGTTTGGAGAAACGAAGGAATTTCTTAAAGATGAAGAGGACATCACCACAAGAATCCAACCTTCAACACCAATGGAGTTTCTACAACAACTGGCTCAGCCACCCTATAGTCCTGAAGAACCAGCTTCAAGGCCACCAATTCTCTGACCCTCAAGAACCTGTTGCAGTAAGTGGTTCCAATGCTGCATAGTGCCAGGGAGAAACTGGGATAAACCAAACGTTTCTGTCAGTGTTCATTATTTTCTGCATCAATACTTATGTAGAGACTCATAGAAAATCAGTCTGGCTCATTGTTAATATAAGAATGAACTCTTGAGGTGTTTAGTTGCTGCTAAATTTTGGTCTTCCATAAGCAAGGAAAGAAAACATACCCACAATAAAATGAAGTTATTGCACCTAATATGTTTACAAATGTAATTGAACAAAATGACTAAGTGCAAAAAGCACGTTCTAAATATTTTATCACTTTCAGCAACTGAAAGATGAAGTGAAAGTTTGCTGTATAGCACAGAATGCTATACTATTCCTTTCAGCAACTTTTGGACAAGCCAGTTTAAAAAAAAATTACATTAAAATTTGCAGAACCAGTATGGTATTACTAAAAATTATACTTTTCATTGCATTTTATGTGCGTAATGGTGTATGGACCTCCATAGCTGGGCTTAACAGACTACTTTTAATTTATAAAGTGTATTTTCAGGAGTTCACAGAAGACATTAAAAGGGAGAGCATTTACGGCATGCTTCATTAATGTGCAAAAAAAAAAAAAAAAAAAAAAAAAACGCCCACCTGTTACAGAAATATGTGTGTTTTAATTTACACAACATGCACACACGACATTCATATTCCATGTCTGTTTTCTAAACGACATTGCTCAGGTGGCTACCCTTGTGTTTGGGAAAATTGTGACCGTCGTACGCAGTCGTACGATAATTATACAGAGATGTATATTATGCAATGTATACGTAGAAATATGTCAAATATTATAAGCCACTGTTGTTTATAACAAAATTATATGCGAATAATTCTATCATTCGCCATTTGACTAAAAACTTCTTTGTAATGAAATCCAACCAGAGAGTATAGCTGCGTAATAAACAGTGAACGTTATTACGTACAAACATTACCTGTTTTGTTGAATCTATTATGATGTACAGATTTACATAGAAACCCAATTTATTCAATCGCGATATATCTTGAAAGCCTTTAAATAAATGTATTTTATAAGAAAAGGTTATATGGACATTGTGGCCTTTTGCGAATGACGCATATCTTTTCTGTCATCTAAGAAAACCTACCAGAGAGTGTAAAATATGTTTGTTTATTTTAAGGCAATGTCACCAACATCTAAATTCCAAACGAATTATCTTTGGGAAAATTTGAATGAAAGTGCTCTCAATGTTTGTGTGAAAAAATTATTTTTAAGAAATGAAATTTACAATATAGTTATTACACACCAAATTATATTCTTATACGGTAAGGGTGTAGGAACTAGTTATGAGAAATATTTACGTTTGAGAATAACTTGCAGCAAAACTGAATAGCTACTCTTTAGGTTATGCTTCAGTAAGTTATCTCTTGATGGCTGATGCTAGCAAAGCTCTGAAATTAAATCTGCAAGCAAAGAATTTGCAATGCAAGAATTTGCAGGATTACTTAAAGACTTTACCAACAGAAGTACTTGATAGGTTATACAACCACCCAACTACGTGCCTTGCTGTGTACCGGTAAGTTGAAATTGTATGTGTTTATGTCGTTCTTTGTAATTACCAAATGATTTTAAATAGTTGACTGTTTGGTTTTAAAACTTTACTTTTAATTTGAATTATTCTTTGAAGCTTTCCTGTGCTGTCATTTTAGTGAACTTCCTGAGATAGCTCGTCACTATGTAATTCGGATCTTGTTTGTGGAGCAGCCTGTGCCACAAGCCGTGGTAGCTTCATGGGTCTCTCAGGCGTATGCAAAGTGAGTAGTAGAAGGTAAGGTGTGGACATTGTTGCAGCAGTATTGTGTTTTGTGTGATGTGGCATGTGTCTGTGTGTTAGGGAACACAATGAGGTGGCGAAGGTGCTGAGCAGTTTGCGCGTGTGGCAGGAAGCAGCTATACCAGGGGGTCTGCCTGGCTGGATACTCAACTCCACCTTCAAAAGGAACATGAAGATTGCCTTGCTTGGAGGGTAAGTCACATAACATTGTACTTACCACGTTTCCATGGGGACTTGAAATGCTCAATACAATCCTTGTTTCATATGTTAAATTCAATACAAATTGAGATAATTTGGAATATATAAGTTTAAAAATATTTTATCCTATCCTATAGACTTGATGTATCCTAGGAAACTACGAAAACGAGTCTTTATTCCATTGTAAATTATTTTAACTTGTTTGGCAGCTCCCCATTCTTTAAATAATGAAAATTCCTTGTCATTTGAGTCCTTCAGGTGACAAACTAAGTACTAATGTAAAACTTGTTCATTTATTTGGTGCAGTTTAAACAACCAGAATTGAAACTGTTTCTTCTGCTGGGGTTACAAACAAAACACTTCCTCGTAATGATGACTCTATTGATATTAATAAATATAAGAATATTTCAGTTAATATTAGAATAGGATAAAACATTGTATATTACATGTGATTTATTATTTGCTCATGAGAAATTAGAACACTCATATTAAACATCTCACTCACAAATAATTGTCTATTTAAGTCACTTATAACATAGCTATTAATTATCCATTTATGTAGGTCAACGTTTATTAGTTGCAGGTTTTGAAGTTAAATAATGATATTTGAGAATGCATTGCTAACTGTAGAAACCATTAAAGTGGTTCTCTTATAATCGAACACATTGAAGTAAACTTAAACCGTTAACAAATGATGACTAGTAGTATAGCAGAAGAAGCGCTTCTTTACTGTATCCAAAACAATTTGAAAACAGAGATGTTTCTCACTTTCTAAGAGGATCAGAGCTAGAACTCAATATGATTTGAATCCACGTTTCTATGCAGTATTCAAAATGATAAAATCAATTTAAATTCACCATAGGAACTGGTAAGTCTCTTTGGGAGTCGATGCCCTTGTCCCAGTGCTTTTGTCGCTGCTGAACATCTCTGGAAGTCATTTTGGTAAAGCTACACAATGGTTGCACCATGTACGCACACATGCAATGGTCTGAAGAAGTAGTTTAAGTAACTTCTACTGACGATCCATATTCGAGTTATTGAAATGTGAAAGTTGCCAGATTGCCAAAGTTTTGACTTCTTCTTGGGAACATTGGGGTTTCAGCTTCACAGATCACTTGGTTACAGTTTGTGGATTAGGGCCCTAAGTAACTACAAGGCAGCTCTAATGACAGAATAACAAAAGTAGCCAGTAATGCCAACTCGTGTTACATCATATAGTAATAATCTTCTTTAAACACATTCAAAGCCTTGTACAGATAAGATCAGTGTTTTAACTCATGGTAAACAAAAAGTCTGTTGGAGCCAAATGTGAAGTGGGGAACAGTATGCATGTACATAAGGTATTGCTTTCCCACAGATTTCACCACAAATATATGTTTTAGGGTTCTGTGTGTCTGTGAGCATGATAACTGAAAATAAAAAATCGGTAAAACCCAAACTTGGTATTTAAGTTTAGTATCTTTCAGGGATACAACACAAAGATTTTGAGAAAAATCCCCCCACCACAAACTACCATTTACATAGAAAAATTTTGAAAATTTTAAAAAATGGCTTTAATGATTTTGATTAAAATTACTATATATTAAAGATATTTACATGGCAAATAAAATGTATATCTCGAATTTTCTGGGAATAACCTCTGAAGACCTCGGAAGAATTTTGTTGAATATTGTGTAACTGGTAAACCATAAGAGATAGGCAATAACTTACTCTACAAAAAAATGTAGATCTTGTTAAAACCTACAAGATATTTTATATGCATTTTTTTCATGGAGATATTCCTTGTTATTTGTTTTAGATCTAAAATACTTAAATTTTTCTCACAAAGACATTTGTAAAGTCGTGGCCCTGCATAGAAACAGATTTCAATCCCATAGCAACCACATTTTAAAACATAATAGGTCATTGCAGATTTTGTTGTTGTTATCATGATGATAATGTTTAGTTGTTGAGTGGTGTGGTTGCAGGGGCAAGCCCTGGAGCATGTCGTCACAGCTGGAGGTGGACAGCAAGCCCCGAGATATCCCATACTTGGACAGTTACGCCATGCAGCGCTGGGAGTGTGTGCTGCACTATATGGTGGGCTCCCAGCAACAAGAAGGAATATCAGCTGATGCAGTGCGCATCCTGCTTCACGCAGGGCTCATGAAAAGGTAAACACACTTGTTAGGAAATGATCAGAGCAGACTTCACGTGTCCACAACTACCATATTTATCTAAATGCAGGATGACTCCATTTTGGAATTTAGCATAAGACATGTTTAAAAGACATAGCCTTATAAAAAGAAGAATTTTTAATTTAAATTTAAAGGTTTGCCATATATTGTGAACAAACTAATAGGCACTTAAGCAGAGTAAGTCCCTTATTCAGTTTTTTGTACTTAATTTGAATTTATGTGAAAATTCACATTTTGAGTAGTTGCTGAAGAGGGGTATGGGTGTGACAACGATATGGTTTTGTTTTCAGACGTACACATAGCAACTGTGTTTACCTGATTTGAATTTGAACAGAAATTCACATTGCAGTATTTGTGCGGCCCGAGGAGGGGAAGTGCACAGCTAACCTCTTAACCAGCGATGTGAAAGGAAGTCCTGTAATTTTATTTTAGTCTCACACAGTAATTTTTTTTTTTCCAATAAGAATGCTCATACGTTCATAATTGCTAATTTTGAGTGCGAAATGAAATGCTCAAAATGTGGTACACACATCACGACCTTGGCAGTAATGAATATTATTTCCCCAAGCTTACTGCTACCTTACATGCAAAGTTTGAAACTTATTTTTCCCTGTCTGGTATTCAGAAAACATATTGCAAATGCAAGACCACCCCGAGTTCTGATCATTAATATTTTGGAAAGAAACATTGTCTTGTATTGAGATAGACTTAAGTTATTTTCTGTGGAGACAGCGAGGGTCTCCTGTCCCAAATAGTTGAGTTTCCTTGAAAACGACCTGGCAGGAAGTCCAAGAAGAGACATGCAGTCCTGTAAACTATGCTAGACGTCATTGATGTTTCGGGAGCGTGCCATCATCAGGATGGGAAAGATACACACTCCCAAAATGTTAATGATTCTTCATCACTACACCTGGCTTGAGAATGTCTAGAATATGTTCGTCGCCAGGAAAACTTCAGATCCTTGAGGTGTTATTGTGAAGATGATTGATATGCAAGTGTTGTGTTGATGTTTCAGAGACGAGGAGGATGGCAGTCCTGTAATAACACGAGAGGGTTTCCAGTTCTTGTTGTTGGACACCCCTTCACAAGTTTGGTATTTTATTCTTCAGTATTTGGACACGGTGGAATCTCGGGGACTTGATCTTGTGGAGTGTCTCACGTTCCTTTTCCAACTCAGCTTCAGCACAATGGGAAAGGTAAGTGTTCCAATCTTGTGCTAAAACGTTATCATTGTAATACATTAGTTCTCAGTAAGACCATCTTTATTTACCAATGTTTCTTCACTGCCTCCTGAATTATGATATGGCCAACTGTGTCTGTAGCAAATGTACAAATATCGATAGCCACAATACAAATAGGAAACAGTTATTTTATTTCACCTTTAAATAACTAATACATGAAATGGAAACAAATGTTATTTTATTTGAGGTTATTGCACTCATCTCATACATAACAAATACAAATGATGATTATTTTCACTGCATTTTACTTTCCCTACACGTACTATGTACGTAGTGAATTGAGAAGGTATTGTATTGCACCCAAAAATTCAATGCAGAGATTTCACTGGAAGTATATGTTTTAGGATCACCTGAATACAAAAAAAGCATTTTTAGAAAAATGTCTGTGTGTTGTCAAATACAAGAAGACCATTAAATACTAAACTTGCTATTTAAGCTCAGTATCTTCCAAGGATGCATCACAAAGATTTACAAAAAAATCCCCCCACCCCAACTACTCTTTACATGGCAAAATTATCGAAAAATTTAATTTTCTAAAAAATGGGTCTAACGATTTTGATTAAAATATTGTATATTAAAGATACATACCTGACAAATAAAATGTATATCTTGAATTTTCTGGCAATAGCCTCTGAAGACTGCTTTATTCTGGATGAAATTTACGGAATCTTGCATAACTGCTAAACTGTAAGAGTTAGATAAAAACTTATTACACAAAAAATGTAGAGCACCTTAAAACACACAATCTATATTATATGCATTTTTTTCATGGAGTTGATTATTTTTTAGACATTCCTTGTTTTTTGTTTCAGCGTTAAAAAACTTATACTTTTCTCATACAGGAATTTCTCAACTCCTGTCCATACAAACCAAGGAACTTCAGTCACATAGCAACCAGCTTTTGACTTCACTTTAACCTATGGTACTCCCATATTTCACTTCTACTTACAAGGAAGCAAGTAATAAGACTATTTGTGCTATTTTTTTCTCAATTAGGATAAAGTAAATAGAAGGAAAAGCTTTTAAATATAATTTGTTGCACAGATGTAGAGAAAGTCATGTGGATGGAACATATCAGTTTTTTTTTTTAACTAAATACATTATGAACTGGATAAAAGTTTAAATAAACATTGTAACTGGATTAATTGAAAGTAAAATTGTGGAAGTGACAGTTATTAAAAGTGAAGGTTGGCTGTCATCTTGTTACCAATAACCAAGACAGGAGGTTAAACAAACAACAAGATTTCAAAGAAAGAACATGAGCTGTGATAAGATTCAGTTCTTATGTTTGGACAATATTGCTCCAGACAACCATTGATTGAAAATGTTACACCAGGGATGTGTGCTTGGCATCTAGAGAAGCAGAGCACTTAATCATCTACAGTGTGCTGCAACATTTTGTGTTTGAAATACGTAATGCACCTTATATAGCGTAACACTCAGTTACATGTCTCACACCACTTCAGATGCCAACAATACATGTTTTCATAGCTTTGATGGTAATAAAATCTGATGTGTTCCATTCACATGACTTTCTCTACATCTCTGAACAAATTATTGTTAAACAGCTTATGCTTAAACATTAGCAGAAATAGTTCTATTACTTGCTTCCTTGTAACTAGAAGGGAAATAAGGGAGTACCATAGTCAAAAGCTGGTTCCTTTGTTTGTATGGACACGAGTTGACAAATTCCTGTATTAGAAAAGTATAAGTTTTTAAAGCTGAAACTAAAAACAAGGAATATGTGAAAAATAATCAACTCCACAAAAAAATGTATAGAACTTAAATTGTGTGTTTTAATGTGCTCTACGTTTTTTGTATGATAAGATTTTAAAAATCTTTTACGGTTTAACAGTTATGCAAAATTCCATAAAATTCATCCAGAATAAAGTAGTTTTCAGAGGCTATTCCCAGAAAATTCAAGATATACATTTTATTTATCAGGTAAATATCTTTAATATATAGTATTTTAATGAAAATCGTTATAACCATTTTTGAGAAAATAAAAATTTTCGAAAAAAGTTTCATGTAAAGGGTAGTTTGGGGTGGGGGGATTTTTCTCAAAATCTTTCTGTCACATCCCTGGAAGATACCAAACCTAAATACCAAGTTTGGTATTTTACTGACTTTTTGTTTTTGAGTTATCGTGTTCACGGACACACACACACACACAGACCTTTTTCTGAAAAATGCTTTTTTTGGATACAGGGGACCCTAAAATATATATTTCTGGTGAAATCTGGGTATCAAATTTTTGGGTGGGCTGTGAGATGGATTGTCGCCCAGGTGAATAAGCGCATAGCCTATATTTTAATTGATTAAATTGTTTAAGTTAATTACTAAGTAAAATATGTATGTATTGTATATTGGATGTTCAGAGAGATTGTTCCTGGAAAGTGTTTTTTAACTTCAACCCGAGAGTTCTCAAGCGACAAGTTCAGTTGTTTATGCTATTTTTCTTTGTATATTGCAGGAGGGGAAAGATGCTATTATGTAGTCACGTCTCTGAAAGAGAAAGTAGAAGTGACGTATAAGCAGGGGAACCACGAGGAAATTTAGGTCAAAAATCACATGAAAGATGCATTGACCAGTTAGAATTAATCATGTCACGGTAGAAGCTACTTTCGGCGCCAAAATGGGCCAATTCGATTACAATTTGAGAGCTTTGCCCATGGGTAGAAATTGCTATAAATGTAGAGTATTCGCCCTAATTTTCATGCAGTTGAAATGTAACTGCATTAGGAACCTGTGACACCCAAATCAAGAAGCCGCGCAAAATAGCAAAGTTATTGTTGTGATTCACGCAGTTGAAATGTAACTGCATTAGGAACCTGTGATGCCCAAAACAAGAATCCGAACAAAATAGCAAAGTTATTGTTGTGATTCACGCAGTTGAAATGTAAGTACATGAGGAACATGTGACACCCAAAACAAGAATCCGTGCAAAATAGCAAAGTTATTGTTCTGATTCACGCAGTTGAAATGTAATCGCACGGAACCTGCGATGTTTGAATCAAGGAAGCCATGGTAGAAAGTTAAAGTGTCTACAATTATTCTGCATGTAACAGTTGCACTTATCATCGCATAAACTTTTGTGCGCATTACGCTCTTGTTCGAGGGGAATCACCGGAACACAATCATGCCAGGAACTTTTTGGGAACGCTTGTGAAGGGAAATAAACCTTTGACTGTACGAAAAGTGCCGACACTTATTTTGAGTTAATTTCCCATACCATTCCTTGAGATCACCGCCGCTCAATAAATAAGTCTCAATTGCTTGTCGCTGAGTCCACAAATAGCCGAGGGGCGTCAAGAATCGACTTCAGCAGCTGCAACGCCGGAGAGAGGACCAGTCATTGCTGCGCAGCCCAGCACCAAAAGGTACGTCTGCCAGATCTACCAGTTCCCGCCTCAACTGCAATATCTTCTCTATACACTATGTACATAGTACGTGTAGAAAAAGTCCTTAACTTTGTTAATATTATTGTAAGGCTAACTGTAATGAAAAGCTTTATAACAGTAAATACAGGGTGACCAGATTAAAGTGTGTTATGGTGACACGTGAATTCCTCTCAAGTGTCACTACTGTACAAATAGGACAACCATTTGCATAGCTTAGACACATGACTTGTCAAGTTAGCTAATACAACAATAGTATTTACGTAAACTTGTATATATTTAACATATTTTGTTATTGTTGCAAGGTCTTAAAACAAATTTTAACACATGGAATAAACATATAACATTATACAGTACAGTAACTTTACAATATTTAACAAATTTACATACATTGCATAGTGAGATTGATTGTGAAGCAGTTTTACGATAATTTATCATACAATTTGGTGCATTTAAAAAACTGTATCAGTCTAAGACATGAGCTTGAATCCTTCATTGACAGCTTGAGGTTCTCTGGAGTCTTGAGTTTTTTCCTGTAGAGTTGGTAGCGTGGGCAGTTCTCGACTATGTGTTCTTTAGGAATGTGTGTCCAATCTGGTCACGGCGATTTAGGAATTTGACTGAAAAAGGTGCTGTAGAGTTTACTTTTGGGAAAGGTAACCCATGTATTGCATTGAAATGTTGATATGGAATTTTTGCACTTGGATTAAGTTCACTAATATGTATGGTGTTGCATGTATTCATTAAGAGAGTAATATGAGAGATGTATGGTGCAATTTTCTTGTGGCCTAACACTTGTACCTCTGTTACAGGAAAGCATTCCTGAGATGTTTCACAAAGGAAAACTTGCTCAGTGTCGTACTTAAAGCTCAACACAATGACATCCTTCACACATTTACATCACAAATTTTTTGGCAATAGCCTTTTATAAAAAATACAGGGTGTTAATGGAGTACACCGAAATAATTTGCGAGATATAAGTAATTTGAGATCAGTGATGTATGGTCCCCATATAAACATAAAGTTAAATGTGTGGGTATCAGGTGCTGATAAGTCGGTGTTAAAACAAACCAGGTTGAAAAAATGTCTTTAAAACTGCTGCCCGTGTATAAAAATATTGTTACCAGCGTTCTCAAGATTTAATGTCGCAAAAATCTGTAAAATCTCCAACTAATGACTTGACAGTGTGACACGTTAGCTAGCCTGCTCTGGTGGCAGGAAGCTGCTATCCCAAAGGTCATGAGTTCCATTCTTATCAAATAGTAAATCTTTATTATTATTTTTTTCATTCCAGACGAAGTGTCGCATTACATGAACGAGATGCAAACTCGGAAACTATCCTTCACTTGAAATCCAGTATGATAACCTTTACACTAGAGAGGTATGCTGTAATATGTCCCTTCGTTTTTCGTGTTATGCTCTCAAATGGTTGACAAATTAGCCAGTGGCGTACTGGCACTTCAGAAACTTACAGCAGTTAATTGATGTTTGGAGGAATTTACTGACAGTGACGGTCAAATTATATGTTTTATTAATTTGTTGAGTTGGTTTTTTAACACTACTTCACTTACATTTTTATTATGAGGGACTAGTTTCGGAAGCCTATGCTTTCATTTTCATCCTCACGGGTCCAACTGCCGTTGCTGGCTGCATTTGCTTGTACACTCTTCTCTGGTGGCGAAATGATGAACTTCTTAACTAAACTGTCTACTGGCAGGATTTCAAAGTTTATTAGCCGATCTTTATTTTTCCGTATGAGGATGTTTTCCCAGGTTGTGAGTTCATTGTGGCCTGACATGGTTTTAAGCAATTTTGGATTTGGATCTAGATTGTGGTTTTCTTTCCAAAAGTGAAATGTTACTGCCGATTTATCTTCTTGTTTCAATTTTAGGTTTCTAAAGTGCTCTAAAGTGCACAACCGAATTCAACAAAGAGTTAAAAACCATAATTCAAACAGCAGAACAAAATGGATACAGCAAGAACCTTGTGTACAAGAAACTAAACAAAGCAAAGCAGAAAAAAACCATAAAAGAAATAACTACCCTAACAGCAGGAAAAAACAATATCAACACATTCAAAAAATTCACTTACCACCCCCGAGCATTTAGAAAATTCAAAAAAATCTTCAAAGAACAAGACATCACCCTGGCTCCAATAAACAGATTTTCTGTCATAAAATTACTGAATTCAAAAATAAAAGATGAAATTCCACCAGAAAATAGGTCAGGAATATATCAAATTAAATGCACAAATTGTGAAAAGTTCTACATAGGACAAACCAAAAGAAGTTTAAAAATCAGATCCAAAGAGCACTTTAGAAACCTAAAATTGAAACAAGAAGATAAATCGGCAGCAGCATTTCACTTTTGGAAAGAAAACCACAATCTAGATCCAAATCCAAAATTGCTTAAAACCATGTCAGGCCACAATGAACTCACAACCTGGGAAAACATCCTCATATGGAAAAACAAAGATCGGCTAATAAACTTTGAAATCCTGCCAGTAGACAGTTTAGTTAAGAAGTTCATCATTTCGCCACCAGAGAAGAGAGTACAAGCAAATGCAGCCAGCAATGACATTTGGACCCGTGAGGTTGAAAATGAAAGCATAGGCTTTCGAAACTAGTCCCTCATAATAACAATGTAAGTGACGTAGTGTTAAAAAACCAACTCAACAAATTAATAAAACTTACAGCAGTTACTTCAAATGTCAATAAACAGACCATAAGTCTCCTATCTCAAATTACTTATTTAAGTAATCTACATATTCTGTGAAAATATCTCGGTATAGTTCATTAACGTCCTGTATATATATATATAATATTTATATCTTTGTTATTAATTTAAATTTTCCAATACTTTACTCAAATGGAAAATTTCTTTCTCAGACTCAGGGGACCTCAAAACAAATTTTGGGTGAAATATCAACATCAAATCTTTGGATGGAATAGAAAACCTTCTCTAACTACTATATACATACATGCTAGAGATAGTAAAAACTGCTTCATGATACCAAAAATGTATTCAAATTCAAGGAGATTATGCAGAAAAATAGTTATTGAATGTAGCTTTCAAAATATACCCTTTTTACTTTCTCTAGCCCTGTATGTACAATGTACATAGGGATAAAGAAGGTATTGCACTCCACCCAAAAATACGATACCGAGATTTCACAGGAAATATATGTTTTAGGGCCCCCTGTATCCAAAAAAAGCATTTTCAGAAAAAGGTCTGTGTGCCTGTGAACACGACAACTCAAAAACGAAAAGTCGGATACCAAACTTGGTATTTAAGTTTAGTATCTTCCAGGGATGCAACACGAAGATTTTGAGAAAAATCCCCCCTCCCAAACTACCCTTTACATGGAAAAAATATCAAAAATGTTGATTTTGTTAAAAATGGCTCTAACGATTTTGATTAAAATATCGTATATTAAAGATGTTTACCTGACAAATAAAATGTATATCTTGAATTTTCAGGGAATGGCCTCTGAAGACTACTTTATACTGGATGAATTTTACGGAATTGTGCATAACTGCTAAACCGTAAGAGATGGATAAAAACTTACCACATGAAAAATGTATAGCACATTAAAACATACAATTTATGTCATATACATTTTTTTCGTAGAGTTGATCATTTATAAGATATTCTTAGTTTTTTGTTTCTGGTTTGAAAAACATGCTTTTCTCATACAGGAATTTGTTAACTCCTGCCCATAGAAACAAAGGAACATCAGTCACATAGCAACCAGCTTTTGTCTATCACTTTAACCTATGGTACTCTCTCATTTTGCTTCTACTTACAAGGAAGCAAATAATAAGACTATTTCTGCTAATGTTTCTCAATTAGCATGAAGTGAAGAGGAGCATAAGCTTTTTAACTACAATTTGTTGCAGGGATGTAGAGAAAGTCATGTGAATGGTACACATCAGAATTTTCAAATATGTAGGTATTTTGTTATTTTTTAAAAAAAGTTGTAACTTACTTTTGAGACAACCGTCATATTGTATTTTTAATGAAAATCATTAGAGCTGTTTTTAAGAAAAATGTTTTATAAAGTGAATCATCATAAGTGGGGTTAGTCACACGTAGCGCGCCTTTCGCAGCCAGTAGATGAGGTTAAACACATAGTGTGATGTAGCGCACAATCAGTACTCTTGAGTTATATTATTTAATCGCCTTCCAGGATAAAGATATATTTAAATAACGCGTTAAAAATGAAATGTGGTATCCCAGTGTCTGCAGATATGTGTACGTGTCTCCACTTTTATTAAAATAAGTGTGTACATATTGTATTACTTCTAGGACAAGAAGCAATTCTATTTTCAGTTGTAATTTGAACATTTTATACATAGTAAAGGTTTATCATTAACGATGAATATGACTGATTGAAACCGTTAACTGTGAACACATTTGGGATAAACCAGTGAGTCATCTTGTGTTATTACTACGGCCTTTTATAAAATATGAACACTCCACGGAAGCATGCTATTAATCTGTTGCACAGATTGCACAGTATACTCCTGCTGCAACTTTTTAAATAAAAGTTTACATGTATTTTTAATATATAGCACTCATTTAAAACAAACTTCACATTTCAGTACACATTTTTGCTCTACAAAACTACCACATTTGCAAATTTTCTCTTGGTGTTTTAATATATTTTGAGGCGGTTCTGTGATGGTGCTGCGATGTCCTCGGCTTCTGGACAAGGCCTTCAACTTGTGCATTCCCTCGTTGTAGCACCAGACTAGCTATTATCAAGCTGAGAATGGCTCCAACTGTTTAAAGCGCTATGATCTCAGGGTTGACAGATTGTGTATAAATACTAATAAAATACAGCAACAGGAATTATAGCTTTACTACTATTTCAGTAAAATGAGCATGAATACTTGGTTGCCACGTTAAATCTTTCACTGGTTATTGCTAATATCATCTCTAGGCCACGTCCCCATAATACAACGCGGGATAACGTTTGAACTCCTATTTGCCCACTGCTAGCGTGAGCTTATAAACACTTGCAGTCGCGTCGCTGAATCCAGTAATGTACCCACGAAGCTGCGCTAAGCCCATTACTCGGTTACAACATGGCCACACCTGGGCTGTCACCGGTCGGCCTTCGTGACTGCGCTAACTCCCACTCCCGCATCTCGTTTTACTAAAATTCAAAAATAGCAAGGCTTCATCAAATTTTAACCACATGAAAGTCTTAACGGATCCAAAGCTTCTTCCAACGGTCAAACACGTTTAAACATGAACTTACAATATATGAAATAAAATTGAATATTTTCCATAATACTTAGAGTGGTTATCATTTCCCTTTGCCACATTCAATGCACAATTTACTATTTAAGAATCTGACAATGGTGTTAAAATGAGTAATATATATGTGATAATAAAAAAATATTAACGAATACTATTAGCAAATAAATAATATTGAGGAAATTTCATAGATATGGAATTTCAGTCTCAATTCCTATAGGCAGAAAAAGATCTTTCAACATTGCAAGATGTTGCTGCATATGTTTCATACACATAATTTCTATACCAAGATAAAGATTGTGATAAATTCTCAAAAGAAAACTAAATGAATTGTTAAACAAAAGTCGTAATTCAAATGAATTGAAGAAAAAATTGATACATTTTCTACTGAGGTTAAAAAATAAATTAAAACTTAAGTTTAGTGAGTTTTAAGTCTTAACGTTCCATTTAGCTTTTGTTTTTTAAAGGTTGAATAAGATTCACACACAAGCATCCAAATGGCTTGAAACATAAAAGTACTTTGAAAGTTGCTAACTTATAAGGGAAAAAAAATGGGTTAAAATGTAAAAATGTGGGCCCTAGTTATTATGTAACCGGTTTACACTATGGATCATAAGTGTATCTACTTCGTCAGTAGTTACGAGAGTTCGAGTTGTCACACTCTTGAGCTCTAGCTGGGCTGCACTTGCTGTCTATCAAATTTTTAGAAGATATTGAAATTAAATTTTAAGATTGGTATTTTATCAACTATTATACTTTTCACAAACTCAGACAAGGGGCCTGGCGAACTGTTGACTATAATGTTGCAGGACTACAGCACTGAAGGAATGAGTGAAGGGCTTCTGGTGTTCCTGCAGCATCTCAGGGAATTTGGTCTTGTGTACCAGCGTAAGGTAATATCACCAAAACAAATATAGTTAGTCATTTATCATGTTTTGCTGAAATGGAAAAAGTAGAGTCTATATCCGAGGTGCATCCAGAAAGTAAGTCCCACTGACCGATAAAAACATCACTAAGTAAGTGGTATAATTACTTAGACTCACTGGCTACTTCTCAACATAGTCACCACCATTTATTGTACGCCCAAGTCCGCAGTCACGAGGTCACTGCCAGAAAACGCTTCATGAGACGGAAGAGATGAAAGTAACTTGGGGCTGTTTATTCAACACATTTCGTGTGGCGTTGCCTCTTGCTGTGGATTGCCTGCCTGAGTTTATATCGACCAGCATTTACAGTCTCCCCTCGCACAAGTTAGTCCGTGTGGCCTGTTTCATCGAAACTTGTGTCACAGTAGCAATGTCTAGGCACAGTTTGTGAAAACCAAGCCACTGGGAGACAATATCGGGGCAATCATTTTCTCCTAGCACAGAGCGGTAACCACAAAACTGAAACTTTACCATCCGACTGGTGGTGCCATCTCTGGATGCTCCTCGCACATTCCATACATGAATCTGTATGCAAAGTCAAGTTATTTAAAATGTTTTATGATATGTTAAGTATGTTTTCCTAATTGAAAATTGTACCCATAACCGTTGTCACCATTACATTTCCGTCCCTACTCGCAATGTGAGTTTGTGCACAAATTCAAGTTAGGTAAAAATATTAAGAAGTATGTTTTCTAAATAGAAAATTGTACCGTCACACCCATTCCATACATTTTGGTATTTCCCTCCCCATTGAACCACTCAAAACCTGAATTTCTGCACAAATTCAAATTAGGTATTAAAAAAATAAACAAAAAAGGGACTTAGTCTCTGTTAATTTGTTTAAAATATACGACAAACCATTAACACATTGAAGCCCATGCCAGAATACAGCTCGGGCAATTATTTCTAATGCTTTTAATGCAATTCCACGACTTTAACCCAGTCTTGGACTATGTGGCAAAGAACAAACATCAGTTATTGTTTGGTTGTCTGATTTGTGCTGCCATCTGTCCTGGCTTTAGTCAACTATTAGGAATTTTAGGAGATTTAGTAATATTGGCTGCTCTCAGGTAGTCTCGCCATTTTCCTTAAAGGTGGTAATCTGTTTGTGCTCTTAAATGTTAAAATGCTGCATTTTCCTCAATTTCTGTGAACTGAAGCTGAAATTCAGGATACAAATGATGCTGTGGAAAACTCCAATTGCAAGGGCGAGTTTTTCGAACTTTCAATAAATGGAGTGTAAGCTGCTTTATGCAGATTTTGGCAAACTCATATTTGATACTTGCTGTAAATTTAAAGTAAAATATTAATACGGAAGTTATGACTATTTTCTTACTTGTTGAGAAATCCTCGAATACCATACTTTTAGATTGTCCCAATACTTTTTGGCAGATTTGATTGATGTAGTGTAAACAATAACTCAAAGTAGCCATAGAAACCCTGCGTTTCTTGGCACTTCAACTAAAGAAATGCCCAGGCTTCAATGTGTTAAGTTCCAAAATGAGGGTTGTCTTGTATTTGGTGCAGAAAGAGAAAGGTATATGTTCTGTTTTCAGAGGAAGGCTGGACGTTTCTACCCAACAAGACTTGCTCTCAACATTGCTTCAGGACAAAGCAAACTTCTCAGTGATCTCAGGAGACAGGGATACATTGTAGTGGAGACAAACTACAGGGTCTGTGCTTACACAGATTCAAACCTGCAGGTGGCGCTCCTGGGACTCTTCTGCGAGATGATGTACAGGTGTGTTCATGCCTCTTCCCAATGTACATAGTGTATAGAGAAGGTATTGCACTCCACCCAAAAATTCAATACCAAGTTTTCACCGCAAATATACGTTTTAGAAAAAGGTCTGTGTGTGTGTGTGTCTGTGAACACGATAACTCAAAAACGAAAAGTCGGTAAAATACCAAACTTGGTATTTAAGATAAGTATTTTCCAGGGATGCAACACGAAGATTTTGAGAAAAATCCCCCTACCCTAAACTACCCTTTACATAGAACTTTTTTTTCGAAAATTTTGGTTTTCCCAAAAATGGCTTTAATGATTTTGATTATAATCTCATATATTAAAGATATTTTCCTGAAAAACAAAATGTATATGTTGAATTTTCTGGGAGTAGCCTCTGAAGAGTACTTTATTTTGCATAATTCCTAAACTGTAAGAGATGGATAAAAACTTACCACACAAAAAATGTAGAACATGTTAAAAGACACATTTATACATTTTTTTTGTGGAGTTGATAGTTTTTGGTTTCAGCTTTGAAAAACTTGTACTTTTTTCATACAGCACTTTGTGAACTTGTGTCCATACAAACAAAGGAACTTGAGTCACATAGCAACCTATGCTACTCCCTTGTTTCGCCTCTACTCACAAGGAAGCAAGCAATAAGCTGATGTTTACCTCGAAGTGGATAGAAGAGTATTTAGTGACAGTTACAATAGAGTGTTTGTTTTGCAGGTTCCCCAACCTTGCAATAGGAGTGCTGACGAGAGACTCTATTCGCCAGGCGTTGAGAAGTGGCATCACTGCGGAGCAGATGGTGGGGTTCCTCAGACTGCACGCTCACGCCCACATGGTAGCGGCTGGTCCCCCAGTTCTGCCACCGACTGTCGTCGACCAGATCAAGCTCTGGGAAAACGAGCGTAATCGTTTTTCGTACTCTGAGGGTATCCTGTACAGTCAGTTCCTGTCACAGGCCGACTTCGAGGTGCTGAGGGACCATGCACAAGAACTAGGGGTCATGACGTGGCAGAACCCCCAGCGAAGAACCATGGTCGTAACCCGCACTGGTCACGAGGAAGTGAAACGCTTTTGGAAACGTTATTCTAAAGGTGCTAACTGATGTGTCTTTTATAAACAAAATAAAAGTTGTATATCATTAATAATGTTTTTGTGTTGCATTTATATGAGTTTCTCTACTGTTACTTGAATGGCGAGCAAGAGATACAAGTTTGTGAGATTTCACTAATAACGGATTAAGGCTCCTTTCAGACAGCCACAGCTTCAGATAACAAACTCGTCTTGTGGGCTGCAAAATGTTGTGTGAAAAGTGGCAAGCAATTTTACACCCTTTTAAATTATTAGCAATTAGAGATCTCAATCTTTTTGTTATAGTAAACCCTTTTGTCAACTGTAAAATATGGATAACAATGACAATAAAACAAAGAATCCAAAAATAATAATTAGGCCTACAAACCTTACAATAGACAAAGTTCAGACTAATGAAATGAAAGCACAGATATCTCTGTACTAAAATAGCAACAATTTTGGTAGTTTCATTTTTTAAAATACAAAAAATTAATTCATGTAAACTGAAAAAATCATAAAAAGACACACATAAGCACACTTGTGGTATTGCGTCACATTGTCTAGCCCCTTTTCATAAGTACACAATAATTTGCATATGTACGAGAACAAATGTCATTACTGAAGCCCTCTTACCTCGATGTTGGAAACGCTTTCATCAAGGTCTGAAAATCACTTTCTTTCTACCAACACATGGCAAACTGCAACTCTTCTTTTCTGTTGGGTTTGTAATGTTTTTCGACCAGCATAAAGAAACGTCAGCTAGGGAAATTAAATTTGGAGCTAATTTAGCACTGTGGAGTGTAAAAACAAGCCCTGATACTCTATATACAAGTTAAACTCAAATTGCGGCTGATTCTACCGTCCACATCAAACATTTATAAATATTCAATAGGGAGTTATTGCCAGAATGTTATTTATTATTTTATTTTTAGTTAAAGTATTGTATTCCACTAAAAATAAAATTCTTCAATTTCACTGGAAATGCACATTTTGCAGGCATTTTTAGAAAAAGATCTGTTTGTGTGTGTTTGTAACAGCTTAGTTCAAAAACAAAAATTGCATTAAATGCCAAATTCACACAAGATTTTCAAGAAAGCTCCCTCTTCCAAAACTACCCTTTGCATGGAAAAATGTTTGAAATTTTAATTTTCTAAAAAATGTTTAACAATTTTGAATAAAAGACCAAATGCTTAAGACATTTTCATTCTGGATGGATTTTGTATAACTGGTGAACCATAACAGATAGACACTCAATTTATTTCAATTAGATCTTTTGTGCAGTGACATTCCTTGTGATGGATATTGTCAAGTGGGATATTTGCTTTTCCTGGCGAAACAAACTTCACACTCCCTATCCCTCAAGTTAAGTGTATCTGCATTTTAAAAAATGGGTAGAGAAAGTCATGTGAATGTAATGCCAGCTTTTTCCTTTCCCTACACGTACTATGTACATAGGGTATAGAAAAGGTATTGCATTCCACCCAAAAATTTGATATCGACATTTTACTGGAAATGCGTGTTTTGGGTACCCCTGAATCCAAAAAAAGCATTTTTAGAGAAGGGTCTGTGTGTGTGGGTGTCTGTGTTTGTGTATGTGTCTCTGTCTGAGTGTGTGTGTGTGTGTGTGTCTGTCTGTCTGTGTATATGCGTCTGTATGTATGTGTATAGTATATGTGTGTCTGTGTAGTATGTATATGTATGTGTGTAATATGTGTGTCTGTCTGTGTGTATAGTATATGTAGTAGTATGTGTGTGTGTCTGTGTAGTATGTATATGTATGTGTGTAATATGTGTGTCTGTCTGTGTGTATAGTATATGTAGTAGTATGTGTGTGTGTCTGTGTAGTATGTATATGTATGTGTGTAGTGTATGTGTAGTATGTGTGTCTGTGTAGTATGTGTAATATGTGTGTGTATGTATGTGTATGCCTGTATGTATGTGTATGTCTGTATGTGTGTGTATGTATGTATGTATGTCTGTATGTATGTGTATATCTGTATGTATGTGTGTGTATGTCTGTATGTGTATGTATGTCTGTATGTGTGTGTATATCTGTATGTGTATGTATGTCTGTATGTGTGTGTATATCTGTATGTGTATGTATGTCTGTATGTGTGTGTATATCTGTATGTATGTGTATGTATATCTGTATGTGTATGTATGTCTGTATGTGTGTGTATGTCTGTATGTGTGTGTATATCTGTATGTGTATGTATGTCTGTATGTATGTGTATATCTGTATGTATGTGTATGTATATCTGTATGTGTATGTATGTCTGTATGTGTGTGTATATCTGTATGTGTGTGTATGTCTGTATGTGTGTGTATATCTGTATGTGTATGTATGTCTGTATGTGTGTATATGCCTGTATGTGTGTGTATATCTGTATGTGTATGTATGTCTGTATGTGTGTGTATATGTCTGTATGTGTGTGTATGTCTGTATGTGTGTATATGTCTGTATGTGTGTGTATATGTCTGTATGTGTGTGTATATGTCTGTATGTGTGTGTATATGTCTGTATGTGTGTGTATATGTCTGTATGTGTGTATATGTCTGTATGTGTGTATATATCTGTATGTGTGTATATGTCTGTATGTGTGTGTATGTCTGTATGTGTGTATATGTCTGTATGTGTGTGTATGTCTGTATGTGTGTATATATCTGTATGTGTGTATATGTCTGTATGTGTGTGTATATGTCTGTATGTGTGTGTATATGTCTGTATGTGTGTGTATATGTCTGTATGTGTGTATATATCTGTATGTGTGTATATGTCTGTATGTGTGTATATATCTGTATGTGTATGTATGTCTGTATGTGTGTGTATATCTGTATGTGTGTATATGTCTGTATGTGTGTATATATCTGTATGTGTGTATATGTCTGTATGTGTGTGTATATCTGTATGTGTATATGTCTGTATGTGTGTATATGTCTGTATGTGTGTATATATCTGTATGTGTGTATATGTCTGTATGTGTGTATATATCTGTATGTGTGTATATATCTGTATGTGTGTGTATATCTGTATGTGTGTGTATGTCTGTATGTGTGTGTATATCTGTATGTGTGTATATGTCTGTATGTGTGTATATGTCTGTATGTGTGTATATGTCTGTATGTGTGTGTATGTCTGTATGTGTGTGTATATCTGTATGTGTGTGTATGTCTGTATGTGTGTGTATATCTGTATGTGTGTATATGCCTGTATGTGTATGTATGTCTGTATGTGTGTATATGTCTGTATGTGTGTGTATATCTGTATGTGTGTGTATGTCTGTATGTGTGTGTATATCTGTATGTGTGTGTATGTCTGTATGTGTATGTATGTCTGTATGTGTGTGTATGTCTGTATGTGTGTGTATATCTGTATGTGTGTGTATGTCTGTATGTGTGTATATCTGTATGTGTGTGTATGTCTGTATGTGTGTGTATGTCTGTATGTGTATGTATGTCTGTATGTGTATGTATGTCTGTATGTGTGTGTATATCTGTATGTGTATGTATGTCTGTATGTGTGTGTATGTCTGTATGTGTGTGTATATCTGTATGTGTGTGTATATCTGTATGTGTATGTATGTCTGTATGTGTGTGTATGTCTGTATGTGTGTGTATATCTGTATGTGTATGTATGTCTGTATGTGTGTGTATATCTGTATGTGTGTGTATATCTGTATGTGTATGTATGTCTGTATGTGTGTGTATATCTGTATGTGTATGTATGTCTGTATGTGTGTGTATGTATGTGTGTATATGTCTGTATGTGTGTGTATATCTGTATGTGTATGTATGTCTGTATGTGTGTGTATATCTGTATGTGTATGTATGTCTGTATGTGTGTGTATATCTGTATGTGTATGTATGTCTGTATGTGTATGTATGTCTGTATGTGTGTGTATGTCTGTATGTGTGTGTATGTCTGTATGTGTGTGTATATCTGTATGTGTATGTATGTCTGTATGTGTATGTATGTCTGTATGTGTGTGTATATCTGTATGTGTATGTATGTCTGTATGTGTGTGTATATCCGTATGTGTATGTATGTCTGTATGTGTGTATATGTCTGTATGTGTGTGTATATCTGTATGTGTATGTATGTCTGTATGTGTGTATATGCCTGTATGTGTGTGTATGTCTGTATGTGTGTATATATCTGTATGTGTGTGTATATCTGTATGTGTATGTATGTCTGTATGTGTGTATATGCCTGTATGTGTGTGTATGTCTGTATGTGTGTATATGTCTGTATGTGTGTATATGTCTGTATGTGTGTATATGTCTGTATGTGTGTATATGTCTGTATGTGTGTATATGCCTGTATGTGTGTGTATATCTGTATGTGTGTGTATGTCTGTATGTGTGTATATGTCTGTATGTGTGTGTATGTCTGTATGTGTGTGTGTATGTCTGTATGTGTGTGTATGTCTGTATGTGTGTGTATGTCTGTATGTGTGTGTATGTCTGTATGTGTGTATATGTCTGTATGTGTGTATATGTCTGTATGTGTGTGTATGTCTGTATGTGTGTGTATGTCTGTATGTGTGTATATGTCTGTATGTGTGTATATGTCTGTATGTGTGTGTATGTCTGTATGTGTGTATATGTCTGTATGTGTGTATATGTCTGTATGTGTGTGTATGTCTGTATGTGTGTGTATGTCTGTATGTGTGTATATGTCTGTATGTGTGTGTATGTCTGTATGTGTGTGTATGTCTGTATGTGTGTGTATGTGTGTATATGTCTGTATGTCTGTATGTGTGTATATGTCTGTATGTGTGTGTATGTCTGTATGTGTGTGTATGTCTGTATGTGTGTGTATGTCTGTATGTGTGTGTATGTCTGTATGTCTGTGTGTGTCTGTATGTCTGTATGTGTGTGTATGTCTGTATGTGTGTGTATGTCTGTATGTGTGTGTATGTCTGTGTATGTCTGTATGTGTGTGTATGTCTGTATGTGTATGTATGTGTGTATGTCTGTATGTGTGTATATGTCTGTATGTGTGTGTATGTCTGTATGTGTGTGTATGTCTGTATGTGTGTGTATGTCTGTATGTGTGTGTATGTCTGTATGTCTGTGTATGTCTGTATGTGTGTGTATGTCTGTATGTGTGTATATGTCTGTATGTGTGTATATGTCTGTATGTATGTGTATATGTCTGTATGTATGTGTATATGTCTGTATGTGTGTGTATGTCTGTATGTATGTGTATATGTCTGTATGTATGTGTATGTCTGTATGTATGTGTATATGTCTGTATGTATGTGTATATGTCTGTATGTATGTGTATGTCTGTATGTATGTGTATATGTCTGTATGTATGTGTATATGTCTGTATGTGTGTGTATGTCTGTATGTGTGTGTATGTCTGTATGTATGTGTATGTCTGTATGTATGTGTATGTCTGTATGTGTGTGTATGTCTGTATGTATGTGTATATGTCTGTATGTGTGTGTATGTCTGTATGTATGTGTATGTCTGTATGTGTGTGTATGTCTGTATGTATGTGTATATGTCTGTATGTGTGTGTATGTCTGTATGTATGTGTATATGTCTGTATGTGTGTGTATGTATGTGTGTATATGTCTGTATGTATGTGTATGTCTGTATGTATGTGTATGTCTGTATGTATGTGTATATGTCTGTATGTATGTGTATGTCTGTATGTATGTGTATATGTCTGTATGTATGTGTATGTCTGTATGTGTGTGTATGTCTGTATGTGTGTGTATATGTCTGTATGTCTGTATATGTCTGTATGTCTGTATGTGTCTGTATGTCTGTGTATGTCTGTATGTGTGTATATGTCTGTATGTATGTATGTGTATATGTCTGTATGTATGTATGTGTATATGTCTGTATGTGTGTGTATGTCTGTATGTGTGTGTATGTCTGTATGTGTGTATATGTCTGTATGTGTGTGTATGTGTGTATGTCTGTATGTGTGTGTATGTGTGTATATGTCTGTATGTATGTGTATATGTCTGTATGTGTGTATATGTCTGTATGTGTGTGTATGTCTGTATGTGTGTATATGTCTGTATGTGTGTATGTCTGTATGTGTGTATGTCTGTATGTGTATATGTCTGTATGTGTGTGTATGTGTGTGTATATCTGTATGTGTCTGTATGTCTGTGTATGTCTATGTGTGTGTATGTCTGTATGTCTGTATGTGTGTATATGTATGTATGTGTGTGTGTATGTCTGAAACCTATAACACAAAACATCCCAAAAACAGTAAACTCTACACAAAAATGTGTTTTAATGAGTTGTACATTTTACAGTTATACAAAAGTGATCCAGTATTGTATCAAAGTTGTTTTCCTTGTAAAGGGTACTTTGGTATTTAACACACTTTTCATTTTTGACTTACATTGTCCACAAACACACAAACTGATCTCTATCTACACATTTTTGGGGGGGTCTCAAAACATACATTTGCATCAAATATTTGGGTGCAATACAATACCTTCTCTACCTATGGGGTACAATGCTCTGCTGAAACATAAGTGTGAGTCATTTGTTTAAAGTTGATGATTTTCTCTTGATGTCAAGATTTATCTGCAAATAAAGATGAAAAGAAAAAAAGTATTTTCAGATAAAGATCTTGTGTCTCTCAACATTGAAAAATGTGATGTGTTCCATTCACATGACTTTCTCTACATCTCTGCAACAAATTATTGTTAAAAAGCTTATGCCTCTATTTACTTCATGCTAATCGAGAAAAAATTAGCAGAAATAGTCTTATTACTTGCTTCCTTGTAAGTAGAAGTGAAATAAGGGAGTAGCATAGGTTAAAGTGATAGTCAAAAGCTGGTTGCTATGTGACTGAAGTTCCTTTGTTTGTATGGACAGGAGTTTAAAAATTCCTGTATGAGAAAAGTATGTTTTTCAAAACTGAAACAAAAAACAAGGAATATTTAAAAAACGATCAACTCCACGAAAAAAAATGCATATAATATAAATTGCATGTTTTAAAGTGCTCTACATATTTTGTGAGGTAAGTTTTCCTCCATCTCTTACACTTTAGCAATTATGTAAAATTCCATTAAAATTCATCCAGAAAAAAGCAGTTTTCAGAGGCTATTCCCAGAAAATTCAAGATATACATTTTATTTGTCAGGTAAATATCTTTAATATACAATATTTTAATCAAAATCATTAGAGCCATTTTTGAGAAAATCAACATTTTTGAAAAGGGTTCCATGCAAAGGGTAGTTTGGTGGTTTTTTTTTTTCTTCTTCTTCTCAAAATCTTTGTGTCGCATCCCTGGAAGATACTAAACTTAATACCAAGTTTGGTATTTTACCGACTTTTTGTTTTTAAGTTGTGTTTACAGACACACAGAGCTTCTTGTGAAAATACTTTTTTGGGATACAGGGGACCCTAAAACATATATTTCCGGTGAAATCTCGGTATTGAATTTTTGGGTGGAGTGCAATACCTTCTCTATACACTATGTATATAGTATGTGTAGAGAAAGTAAAAATCAATTGTATACCAAACTTGGCAGTCAAGGTCAGCAACTTTCAAGAATGACAAATATTTTTAAGAAAAGACTACACTCAATATGGAAGATTTCTTTTTTGAATTGTCAATGTTCTCAAAAATGGCCTTCAACAATTTTTATTAAAATGTTCTACATTAAAAGATATCTCCATGACAAAATGTATATTTTCAATTTTGTTGAAAGATAGCTTTCGTGTAACTTAGTGCATCAAACAAGTACACAAATGCATACAAATATTTTTGTGGCATTAACAATTTAAGAGATATTCTTTGATGTACAAAAAATGACACTTTTCTTGATTGGGAAAACACATTTTTACTTTCTCTAGCAATGCGCATAGTAGTTAGAGAACTTATTGTATTCCACCCAAACATTTCATACCAACACTTCCTGAATCCAAAAAAAGCATTTTTAAAAACATGTCCATGTGTGTGTGTAGTGCAGTAGGACAAATAGCAAACGGTTTTTAAGAAAATCCCCCCCCCCCCAACTAGCCTTTACAAGGAAAATTTTGATTTTCTCAAAAATGGCTCTAATGATTTTGATGAAAATGTTTTACATATTTTCATGACAAATTGTATATGTTGAATTTTCTGGGAATAGCCTCTGAACACAACTTTATTCTTGATGACTTTTACATAACTGGTAAATTGTAAGAGATAGAAAAAACTTATTACATAAAAAAATGTAGATCTCGTTAAATCACAAAATTTTTTTTAGAGTTAATCATTTTGTCTCTTTTCTTTACTCTTAGCTAGGAGAGAGAACTGAATTTCAATTCTTTCACATAGGACCAGGTTTTAAAATATTCTACTATCATTTATCCTAGTAAGACAATTTCTGTTAACGTTTATCTTGATGTAAATGTTTGTGAATGGAATACATGAGTCTGTTTAACTGGACCTGCTAGTGTTTATTAACAAGAGACTGTCTTCCTTTGAGATGAGAAACCAGTATGATGCTACATTCAGAATGCAAGCATTCACATAGAAACATGCAAGAGTTTGCAAACTCCAAACTTTATCCTTGTGTGATGTGCAAAGAGGTTGAAATCTGCTTCTTTTCTGTATGAAATCAACAACAGACGATCGCACTACAAGATTTTACATGGGTTATGACAGTGTCCTTGCAAATCCTGTGATTTAATGGATGTAATTATCATCTGCATCTCGAAGGCGCAGACAGATAAATGTGTAGCAGTCTCTATGCTTGCACTATCTATATATATATAAAAATGAATTGCTGAAATGTATCACTTCTGAACTACTGCATCGAATTGAACAATTCTTTTTTTGTTGTGTTTGATATTGTCATGACAAGGTTTGTGGAAATGAAACTGATTAAAAATATTACAGGAAAGTATTTATCTCATAAAATGTATAAAAACTGCACCATTTTGATTAATAGCCACCAGATGGCAGTGCTATCATGGTTATTTGTTGCTAAATGATCGTAGTACTGCTATATTTTTCCCTACCCATTCAATGTTAAGTTAACACACCAGTTTACCGACACAATGACGCAACGCAGCAGTGACATTCAAATACTTTTCATATATTAACTGTCCTTTCCTTAATCCTGTTGTTTAAAATAAAGCAGCAAAGAAACTTTCCTGGCAACTAACAGCTAGAGTAAGTACTTATTTATTTGCCACTAGATGGCCATAGTGGTATTTTCCCTCCCATCCAATGTTAAGGTAACGAAACAGTTTATCGAAATAACACAAGCAGCAGAGAAATTCAAATACATGTTTAAATATTAACTTTCCTTTCTGTACTCCTATTGTTCAAAATAAAGGAGCTTTCCTGGCGACGAACACCTTAAATACATACTTATTATTTGCCAGCAGATGGCCGTAGTACCTCCTTCTCTATTTTTCTTCTTCAGTGCTAAGGGAATGCACCTGGTTATGGAGACAATGACGCAAGCTGTGACAATCAAATATATTTCTTATGTATTAAATATGGTCCCCTCGTTTAAATAAAGAAATAAGTATATTTTTGTTGTAATTCTTTAAACTATGCATAGAACCATTAACCCTTCTTGGAAGCTGAAAATGGCGGAGAAATGACGGGACCCGTTTTAGGTTTAACGTCTTATTGCAGATGTTGGTTATGTGACCTTGTGTGGTACACAAGCTAGCTAAAGAACATGAAGCTACCCGCGTCACCATCACACTACAATTGCGGTGCTCTTAATACATTTGATCAAGTAATATTTTAGGTTAAATGCAGAAATTACACAAATCTGTCTAATAAAAGCTTATCAATTGCCGTACCAGATCTACTTGCTCTTTAGTTATGTCATTGTTAGCCTTAAAAATGGCTGTTCTGACATGAGAAAGAGGTGGAAAACATTAGGAGTAAAGGAAAGAAAGAGATTCGGAAGAAGCACGAATGTAATTCATTACCTTTGCCAGCGTATACCCGCCACACTATGAAAGTGCTGCTATGCCAATGACATCCTTGCTTACCCACGCTGTTAACCATGTCATCCTGTCCACAATACCTTATGGGCGCGCTGAGTTCGTCCTTTCTGCAATACCAACTACATATGCTACATTGCACTTTTCAGATGCCTTTAAGGCATTATTAGACATTTGCACTGGTAAATTTCTGTTGACACTTCTACTGGCCTCACTTCGTTTGCACAACATCAAAGGAAGAATTAATATGGAAAGCGTTTCCAAATATTTGTGCAAATTACAAGAACTATGCTTGTTTGAGCAAACAAGACATTTTAGCAGCCACTAATAAGAATGTAGATTATTTGAATATAAACATTCAGGTTAAAATTGGTGGACAAATGCATTCATTTAGGTCGATCGATTCCATTACCAATCCAAATGAAGTCGTCAGTTATCTTACTGAATTCCTAAATTCATTGGATTTACCAGGAATACCGCCACACAATTTACAGCTCAAGGTTGACTTGGTGATAATTGAGGGGTTCAGCAGCAGAGGGAGCTATCCCAGAAATAGCTAAAGTTGAGAAAAAAGGAGTTTTATTACAGTTGTTGATTTGGTGAAAAATGTAATATTGAGGTACAACTTTTTTAAATCCAGTACTTAATCCACATTCTGAAATATCCTAGAACATACAAAAAAGTGATATTTAACAGTTTTTTTTATTTATTTGGCACTGCAAACTGTATTATTTACTAAAAAATTACTTATGCAGAGAGAGAAACTAACATTATATTATTCATAAAACACAAACAATTTCCTCAATCAGTTCAGTTGATTCTACAGTATTTAATCTCAAATCATCATAAAAAGATTGGTACAGTGCTGGGATGGACTGTAGATCCCGTAGTTTCAGCGCAGGCATACTCCTCCCCTCTGGATACAGTAATGGTAGCTCCGCCATCACTCTAGACATGAACGATGATTCTGCTACAAGTTGAGTCTTCTCCTTGGTATATTTTTGTAAAACTGAACTATTTTCCATTCTTCCAACTCTGAAAAAGTATCTTTGAAGAACAACACAGTAAGATCGTTTTGTTACTTTCACGGTAGAAACTTTCCGAATATGAAAGTTTTTGAAATAGTCATTTTTTATGTTGTTATTCAGGAACTGGTAGTTTCTTCATTTCAATAACTGCATATGGTTTTGCAATTCGAGCCTTGCTTACCACTTGCCTGGCGTATAAATGTGGCTTGTATGTTTTATCTTCTCCACAACTCCAAAATTCCTGTCACTGGGTCGGAACGTTTGCCCTGGTGTCAGAAAATAATGTTAAATCTCTTCATATATGCCCACGCAAACAAGGGCATAATAAAAGTTAAAAATAGTGTTATTCTTGTTTTGCCCTGAGCATGAATCAGAGAAAAAATTAGTCTCCTTTTATAAAACGTGTTAGCTGGATACAGTATATAAGCAAGATGCCACTACAGACAATCCTCTAGAAGCTGTATTTTCTGGCCACATACACAGAAAGGCATTGTCAGTGATGCCTAAGGTAAAATATTGTCTCTGATGGGATTTTTGGTGTGGGTAGTGCTTGTTGTAAATCACATATTATCAAACAGTCTTCGTTCAGTGTACCTTGTGAAGTAGTGAATAAGATGTAATCTCAGTTTCTGAAGCCACATGTATCAGAAAGAGGTAATTTAAATACCTTAGAATAGATATGCTGTGAAGCAGGAGCTACTTCTTTTTCATATAGTCGATACATTTCAGCTACAGGATGTGCGTTGCTTATTTGCATCATCACAGCGACAATATGTTCCCTAATAGATTTCAACTTTATTTCAGGTGTTTTATTATGAACATTCCCATGTTTACGTCTCTGATCAAGGTGAGGCATGTGCTTCAATTTCACAATCATCAACACTTCTCTGTTTGTCTCTCCCTAGCAGTACACAGTCATTTTAAAATGTCATACACATTCTCTCGGATTCACCATTAGGTACTCAAAAGAATATTTACACTTGGACACTTTCATCACCATGGTCATTCTTATAAATGCACTCCCTTTGATGAATTAATCCAAACAAAAATGAGTTTTGAATATCATGAACCAAACTATAAAATTTGTTGTATCGTGGTCTAATGATGAGCAACTGCACCAGTTGGTACGACGGCTACTACACAGGCTCCTTGTTTGCGAGCAGAAATTTGTTTCTTCGTTGTATAGCTTTCATATTCCTCATCACTGTTTCTTTCTCGTTTAGCTCCATGCATATTCCATTCTTTCCTTAACTAGCTATACTATTTACCTCCACTTTGAAAGACAGAATAACCTACAGCATAGTTATAATGCCTAAAATTTCAGCTGTTTACACAATATTCTTAATGTTTAATAATAATCTTACATATTATTCTGTTTCACGTATTAAGGCCTAAAATGTTATTTGAATATAGAAGTTGCAAAATCATTATTTCTTGGCATATAGTTTAAACAATAAACAATACTATTGCAATAGTTAAAAGTTCTATAAGGTTGGTGACACTGTTATTTAAATAGCAGGCAACTTCATAGTGGGATATCCCCATCTGGCACAAACTTTCTCACTTTGGAAAATGACACAGTTTCTGTAGATAGCAGTCTGATACAGTTAATATTACCGAGTTCTACAGTAGATGAGACGGCAGAAACAAAAACCAACAAAAAAACTCATTTTTTCACAATGTATGGGATAGCTCCCTCTGCCCCTGAGCCCCTCAATTATGCTACTCAATCTCAATCAGCCAAAATTATGTAGCGGAACAAAACTCACTGTTATAAAAATTATGAAAATGTTTATTTAAGCTACTATAACAAAGGAAAGCTCAAAGGCGAGGATATACTTATTCCACTAATGTCAACTGACTTTCCTTTTGAGTTTAAGCATGTTGTTTCCGGCGTGCCTTGCATTCGCAATGACAATAAATCCCAAGGTCAGTCGTTAGAAGTGTGTGGAATATACCTTCAATTGTCGTGTTTTTAGCATGGATAGTTGTACTTTGCGTGCTCAACATAGCCGACATTTGTTTTTTTCTACGGAAGCAAAATTATACATTACAATAAACTATTATCAAATTATGTAATTGTAATTTTACTCCATTTTCTTAATTGATTACGCCAGCCGTGCGAAGCTGGGGTGGAGTGAGCAAATTATTGTGACATCACCGACCAGAGCGACCGTTGTTAGTGTGTAACATTGTTATAACATATTTGTTTGTAAAAGATTGAGTGAATTTTCTTAAGGCTATTATTGGTTGAAACTTGCGTTGCACTTGGAAGATATCTCTATTTAATTTACAGAAACAGAAACCCATGCCAACTTGTTGCGCACCATTGTGAATGTCGAACATTCCAACTTGAGTCAGTAGGCAGACAACCTCTTTACACCATTATCTGCCATGTAAATATCTTTAAAATCACATTATTTTCATTATCATTGGAGTCAATTTTGAGAAAATCAAAATTTTTTTCCACATAAAAGGTAGTTTCTGGTGGGAATATTTTTCTCGAAATGTTCATGCTACATCCCTGAAAGATACTAAACTTAAATACCAAGTTTGCTATTTTACCAACTAATCGTGTTCCAGATACATACAACCTTTTTATAAAAATCCTTTTTTTGGATTCAGCAGACCGTAAGATCTCGGTATTGAATTTTTGGGTACAATACAATACCTTCTCTCTACACTATGTACATAGTACGTGTAGAGAAAGTAAAAGAAAACTACTTGATATTTGAATTTGGAAATATGCCGTTATGGAAGTTAACATAAAGTTAAAGGAAATTACAGCACAAAACCTTGCCTCTGGTCAGGTTACAAATATGTAGCAACTTATAATTAGTTAAACTAAACAACAAATTTCTTTTAAAAGTTGCACTGAGTTGAGTTTTTCTTGTATGTAAAAAATAAGACCTGATACAAACTACACTTAAATGGAATCAGCTAGTAAACCTCACATTCATGAGCTTGCTGCATAAGGTTTTGTTTTTTTCTGGGGTTTTCCTTATCCTGAGAAGATAAGTTACTTTAATCCTCTATTGCAGGAATTATTTTGTTCCATATGCCATTCTTCCTCTAACTTGCAAGCTGGGTTTTATATCCCTTTCACTGCCAGCAAGCTGATTCAAAGTGGACTGGCGTCCAGTAAAGCCAACATTGCATCAGCAACTGGTGTCATAGTGATGCAGTTACATTAGAATGCATTTTCTTAAAAAAAAAACACTAAAGTTTGATTGCAACAATATTAACATTTTTACAAAATAAAACAGCCTAGTTTAATTCTTGAAGGTTAGTAAGTAGAAACAAGAGGTCACTAAAACCTAAAAAATTCCCAAATGTTACTGAAATATGATTGGTTGCTATCTAATGTTGAGCAGTTGGCAGTGAAGCCATTTACTCTCTTGCATTCCGGTATGTTGACTAAAGGTTGGGTAGTGCAGTATCTTCTTCAAGTGTACAGAGCAGATCATGGCCTGTTAGGAGTCTAGAAGTTGCTACAGAGGATTTTCTTGGTAATGTAGTGATTCTGGTCGTGTTATTACATAAATTTTCCCATGGTTTTCCTTTTGTTTGTAATACATTATCTTCTTTAATTTTGTTATTATATGTAGATATAATGATTCTTTTGATAGAGTGATAACTTATTGGATCAGATGTAATTTTACTACCTTTCTTGGCTAGAAAGTCAGCTGTATTGCGCAATGTGCTGGTATTCACTGAAGTATTAATCTTTTATTTAAATTCATTAGTTGTTTTATGATTTTGCAGCGTTCTGCAGCAATTAAGTTATTAGGTGTTACATCAGATGTTATAGTTGCTTTAGAGTTAGATAATAATACAAATTTATTTACATGATATAGCAGCTTTTAAGCTCTGAACTGTTGCCAAAATGTCTCTATCAAAATTTCTGGTATTCTCTTTCCAGACCATACCTTTCTTTACTTAGGTGATGTAACTGCCATTTATGGTGCCTAATTTTAAACGGTTACAAAAAGTTGAATAAAAATGTTACTGAAATACACAGCAGGCTATAAAGGGAGCCCAACATGGCTAACTTTTAAGCTATTAATGAGTGTGTGAGTTAACGAACAAAACCTTGCATCATCACCACATTAGACAGACTACACTGTTTAATATACAAACCATTGCACAAGAACTCCAATACAAAAACATTTTGTGTGTCCTGCAGACAAACTATTCTTACAAAACATAGTAGGGTACAAGATTAGAAAACAAGAAATCAGTAAACAAATGGGGATAAACACCAAATGTAGATTACTGCAACACGCAGTGAAAAAGGAATAAGTGAGAAACAAAGTGATGATACAATGCAATATGCAGACACAAGGTTTCGGAGAAAAAATAACATTGTAGATGCCTTCTTGCAGAAAGTAAGCAGAGGGATAAATAAGATACAGAGGGAAGATGAGCAACAGAAAGTAAGGAGAGAGATAACTAAGATACAGAGGGAAGATGAGCAACAGAAAGTAAGGAGAGAGATAACTAAGATACAGAGGGAAGATGAGCAACAGAAAGTAAGGAGAGAGATAACTAAGATACAGAGGGAAGATGAGCAACAGAAAGTAAGGAGAGAGATAACTAAGATACAGAGGGAAGATGAGCAACAGAAAGTAAGGAGAGAGATAACTAAGATACAGAGGGAAGATGAGAAACAGAAAGTAAGGAGAGAGATAACTAAGATACAGAGGGAAGATGAGCAACAGAAAGTAAGGAGAGAGATAACTAAGATACAGAGGGAAGATGAGAAACAGAAAGTAAGGAGAGAGATAACTAAGATACAGAGGGAAGATGAGAAACAGAAAGTAAGGAGAGAGATAACTAAGATACAGAGGGAAGATGAGAAACAGTAAGTAAGGAGAGAGATAACTAAGATACAGAGGGAAGATGAGAAACAGAAAGTAAGGAGAGAGATAACTAAGATACAGAGGGAAGATGAGAAACAGTAAGTAAGGAGAGAGATAACTAAGATACAGAGGGAAGATGAGAAACAGTAAGTAAGGAGAGAGATAACTAAGATACAGAGGGAAGATGAGAAACAGTAAGTAAGGAGAGAGATAACTAAGATACAGAGGGAAGATGAGAAACAGTAAGTAAGGAGAGAGATAACTAAGATACAGAGGGAAGATGAGAAACAGAAAGTAAGAAGAGAGATAACTAAGATACAGAGGGAAGATGAGAAACAGTAAGTAAGGAGAGAGATAACTAAGATAAAGAGGGAAGATGAGCAACAGAAAGTAAGGAGAGAGATAACTAAGATACAGAGGGAAGATGAGCAACAGAAAGTAAGAAGAGAGATAACTAAGATACAGAGGGAAGATGAGAAACAGAAAGTAAGAAGAGAGATAACTAAGATACAGAGGGAAGATGAGAAACAGAAAGTAAGGAGAGAGATAACTAAGATAAAGAGGGAAGATGCGAAACAGTAAGTAAGGAGAGAGATAACTAAGATACAGAGGGAAGATGAGAAACAGAAAGGAGAGAGATAACTAAGATACAGAGGGAAGATGAGAAACAGAAAGGAGAGAGATAACTAAGATACAGAGGGAAGATGAGAAACAGAAAGGAGAGAGATAACTAAGATACAGAGGGAAGATGAGAAACAGAAAGGAGAGAGATAACTAAGATACAGAGGGAAGATGAGAAACAGAAAGAAGAGAGATAACAAAGATACAGAGGGAAGATGAGAAACAGAAAGTAAGGAGAGAGATAACTAAGATACAGAGGGAAGATGAGAAACAGAAAGAAGAGAGATAACAAAGATACAGAGGGAAGATGAGAAACAGAAAGTAAGGAGAGAGATAACTAAGATACAGAGGGAAGATGAGAAACAGAAAGGAGAGAGATAACTAAGATACAGAGGGAAGATGAGAAACAGAAAGTAAGGAGAGAGATAACTTAGATACAGAGGGAAGATGAGAAACAGAAAGTAAGGAGAGAGATAACTAAGATACAGAGGGAAGATGAGAAACAGAAAGGAGAGAGATAACTAAGATACAGAGGGAAGATGAGAAACAGAAAGTAAGAAGAGAGATAACTAAGATACAGAGGGAAGATGAGAAACAGAAAGTAAAAAGAGAGATAACTAAGATAAAGAGGGAAGATGAGAAACAGAAAGGAGAGAGATGACTAAGATGTCTCTAGCTGTGTGTAGGACAGGAGTTGGGTAGGTAGAGTCAGACTGAAGAATTCAATGTCATAGCTGGGATTTGAGCCACGGATCTCCAGCTCGCTAGCCATGTGTAGGACAGCAGTTGGATAAGTAGTCAGACTGAAGAATTCAATGTTATAGCTGGGATTTGAACCACGGATCTCCAGGTCGCTAGCCATGTGTAGGACAGTAGTTGGATAAGTAGTCAGACTGAAGAATTCAATGTCATAGCTGGGATTTGAACCATGGATCTCCCAGTCTCTAGCCATGTGTAGGACAGCAGTTGGATAGGTAGAGTCAGACTGAAGAATTCAATGTTATAGCTGGGATTTGAGCCACGGATCTCCAGGTCGCTAGCCATGTGTAGGACAGTAGTTGGATAAGTAGTCAGACTGAAGAATTCAATGTCATAGCTGGGATTTGAGCCACGGATCTCCAGGTCGCTAGCCATGTGTAGGACAGCAGTTGGATAAGTAGAGTCAGACTGAAGAATTCAATGTTATAGCTGGGATTTGAACCACGGATCTCCAGGTCGCTAGCCATGTGTAGGACAGTAGTTGGATAAGTAGTCAGACTGAAGAATTCAATGTTATAGCTGGGATTTGAACCACGGATCTCCAGGTCGCTAGCCATGTGTAGGACAGCAGTTGGATAAGTAGTCAGACTGAAGAATTCAATGTTATAGCTGGGATTTGAGCCACGGATCTCCAGCTCGCTAGCCATGTGTAGGACAGCAGTTGGATAAGTAGTCAGACTGAAGAATTCAATGTTATAGCTGGGATTTGAACCACGGATCTCCCAGTCTCTAGCCATGTGTAGGACAGCAGTTGGATAAGTAGTCAGACTGAAGAATTCAATGTTATAGCTGGGATTTGAACCACGGATCTCCCAGTCTCTAGCCATGTGTAGGACAGCAGTTGGATAAGTAGTCAGACTGAAGAATTCAATGTTATAGCTGGGATTTGAACCACGGATCTCCCAGTCTCTAGCCATGTGTAGGACAGCAGTTGGATAAGTAGTCAGACTGAAGAATTCAATGTTATAGCTGGGATTTGAACCACGGATCTCCAGGTCGCTAGCCATGTGTAGGACAGCAGTTGGATAAGTAGTCAGACTGAAGAATTCAATGTCATAGCTGGGATTTGAACCACGGATCTCCCTGTCTCAAGCCATGTGTAGGACAGCAGTTGGATAAGTAGTCAGACTGAAGAATTCAATGTCATAGCTGGGATTTGAGCCACGGATCTCCAGGTCGCTAGCCATGTGTAGGACAGTAGTTGGATAAGTAGTCAGACTGAAGAATTCAATGTCATAGCTGGGATTTGAACCATGGATCTCCCTGTCTCAAGCCATGTGTAGGACAGCAGTTGGATAAGTAGTCAGACTGAAGAATTCAATGTCATAGCTGGGATTTGAACCACGGATCTCCAGGTCGCTAGCCATGTGTAGGACAGCAGTTGGATAAGTAGTCAGACTGAAGAATTCAATGTTATAGCTGGGATTTGAACCACGGATCTCCCAGTCTCAAGCCATGTGTAGGACAGCAGTTGGATAAGTAGTCAGACTGAAGAATTCAATGTTATAGCTGGGATTTGAACCACGGATCTCCCTGTCTCAAGCCATGTGTAGGACAGCAGTTGGATAAGTAGTCAGACTGAAGAATTCAATGTCATAGCTGGGATTTGAACCATGGATCTCCCAGTCTCTAGCCATGTGTAGGACAGCAGTTGGATAAGTAGTCAGACTGAAGAATTCAATGTCATAGCTGGGATTTGAACCATGGATCTCCCTGTCTCAAGCCATGTGTAGGACAGCAGTTGGATAAGTAGTCAGACTGAAGAATTCAATGTTATAGCTGGGATTTGAACCACAGATCTCCCTGTCTCAAGCCATGTGTAGGAGAGCAGTTGGATAGGTAGAGTCAGACTGAAGAATTCAATGTCATAGCTGAGATTTGAACCACAGATCTCCCAGTCTAGCCGTGTGTAGGACAGGAGATAGATAAGTAGAGTCAGACTGAAGAATTCAATGTCATAGCTGGGATTTGAACCACAGATCTCCCAGTCTCAAGCCATGTGTAGGACAGTAGTTGGATAAGTAGTCAGACTGAAGAATTCAATGTCATAGCTGGGATTTGAGCCACGGATCTCCAGGTCGCTAGCCATGTGTAGGACAGCAGTTGGATAAGTAGAGTCAGACTGAAGAATTCAATGTTATAGCTGGGATTTGAGCCACGGATCTCCAGGTCGCTAGCCATGTGTAGGACAGTAGTTGGATAAGTAGTCAGACTGAAGAATTCAATGTCATAGCTGGGATTTGAACCACGGATCTCCAGGTCGCTAGCCATGTGTAGGACAGCAGTTGGATAAGTAGTCAGACTGAAGAATTCAATGTCATAGCTGGGATTTGAACCACGGATCTCCCTGTCTCAAGCCATGTGTAGGACAGTAGTTGGATAAGTAGTCAGACTGAAGAATTCAATGTCATAGCTGGGATTTGAGCCACGGATCTCCAGGTCGCTAGCCGTGTGTAGGACAGCAGTTGGATAAGTAGTCAGACTGAAGAATTCAATGTTATAGCTGGGATTTGAACCACGGATCTCCAGGTCGCTAGCCGTGTGTAGGACAGCAGTTGGATAAGTAGTCAGACTGAAGAATTCAATGTTATAGCTGGGATTTGAGCCACGGATCTCCAGGTCGCTAGCCATGTGTAGGACAGCAGTTGGATAAGTAGTCAGACTGAAGAATTCAATGTCATAGCTGGGATTTGAACCACGGATCTCCAGGTCGCTAGCCATGTGTACGACAGGAGTTGGATAAGTAGTCAGACTGAAGAATTCAATGTTATAGCTGGGATTTGAACCACGGATCTCCCAGTCTCTAGTCATGTGTAGGATAGCAGTTGGATAGGTAGAGTCAGACTGAAGAATTCAATGTCATAGCTGGGATTTGAGCCACGGATCTCCAGGTCGCTAGCCATGTGTAGGACAGTAGTTGGATAAGTAGTCAGACTGAAGAATTCAATGTCATAGCTGGGATTTGAACCATGGATCTCCCAGTCTCTAGCCATGTGTAGGACAGCAGTTGGATAGGTAGAGTCAGACTGAAGAATTCAATGTTATAGCTGGGATTTGAGCCACGGATCTCCAGGTCGCTAGCCATGTGTAGGACAGTAGTTGGATAAGTAGTCAGACTGAAGAATTCAATGTCATAGCTGGGATTTGAGCCACGGATCTCCAGGTCGCTAGCCATGTGTAGGACAGCAGTTGGATAAGTAGAGTCAGACTGAAGAATTCAATGTTATAGCTGGGATTTGAACCACGGATCTCCAGGTCGCTAGCCATGTGTAGGACAGTAGTTGGATAAGTAGTCAGACTGAAGAATTCAATGTTATAGCTGGGATTTGAACCACGGATCTCCAGGTCGCTAGCCATGTGTAGGACAGCAGTTGGATAAGTAGTCAGACTGAAGAATTCAATGTCATAGCTGGGATTTGAACCACGGATCTCCCAGTCTCTAGCCATGTGTAGGACAGCAGTTGGATAAGTAGTCAGACTGAAGAATTCAATGTCATAGCTGGGATTTGAGCCACGGATCTCCCTGTCTCAAGCCATGTGTAGGACAGTAGTTGGATAAGTAGTCAGACTGAAGAATTCAATGTCATAGCTGGGATTTGAACCATGGATCTCCCAGTCTCTAGCCATGTGTAGGACAGTAGTTGGATAAGTAGTCAGACTGAAGAATTCAATGTCATAGCTGGGATTTGAACCATGGATCTCCCAGTCTCTAGCCATGTGTAGGACAGTAGTTGGATAAGTAGTCAGACTGAAGAATTCAATGTCATAGCTGGGATTTGAACCACAGATCTCCCTGTCTCAAGCCATGTGTAGGACAGTAGTTGGATAAGTAGTCAGACTGAAGAATTCAATGTTATAGCTGGGATTTGAACCATGGATCTCCCAGTCTCTAGCCATGTGTAGGACAGCAGTTGGATAAGTAGTCAGACTGAAGAATTCAATGTCATAGCTGGGATTTGAGCCACGGATCTCCAGGTCGCTAGCCATGTGTAGGACAGTAGTTGGATAAGTAGTCAGACTGAAGAATTCAATGTCATAGCTGGGATTTGAACCATGGATCTCCCTGTCTCAAGCCATGTGTAGGACAGCAGTTGGATAAGTAGTCAGACTGAAGAATTCAATGTCATAGCTGGGATTTGAGCCACGGATCTCCCTGTCTCAAGCCATGTGTAGGACAGCAGTTGGATAAGTAGTCAGACTGAAGAATTCAATGTCATAGCTGGGATTTGAACCATGGATCTCCCTGTCTCAAGCCATGTGTAGGACAGTAGTTGGATAAGTAGTCAGACTGAAGAATTCAATGTCATAGCTGGGATTTGAACCACGGATCTCCAGGTCGCTAGCCATGTGTAGGACAGCAGTTGGATAAGTAGTCAGACTGAAGAATTCAATGTCATAGCTGGGATTTGAACCATGGATCTCCCTGTCTCAAGCCATGTGTAGGACAGCAGTTGGATAAGTAGTCAGACTGAAGAATTCAATGTCATAGCTGGGATTTGAACCATGGATCTCCCTGTCTCAAGCCATGTGTAGGACAGTAGTTGGATAAGTAGTCAGACTGAAGAATTCAATGTCATAGCTGGGATTTGAACCACAGATCTCCCTGTCTCAAGCCATGTGTAGGACAGTAGTTGGATAAGTAGTCAGACTGAAGAATTCAATGTCATAGCTGGGATTTGAACCACGGATCTCCAGGTCGCTAGCCATGTGTAGGACAGCAGTTGGATAAGTAGTCAGACTGAAGAATTCAATGTCATAGCTGGGATTTGAACCATGGATCTCCCTGTCTCAAGCCATGTGTAGGACAGTAGTTGGATAAGTAGTCAGACTGAAGAATTCAATGTTATAGCTGGGATTTGAACCACGGATCTCCCTGTCTCAAGCCATGTGTAGGACAGCAGTTGGATAAGTAGTCAGACTGAAGAATTCAATGTCATAGCTGGGATTTGAACCACAGATCTCCCTGTCTCAAGCCATGTGTAGGACAGTAGTTGGATAAGTAGTCAGACTGAAGAATTCAATGTTATAGCTGGGATTTGAACCACGGATCTCCCTGTCTCAAGCCATGTGTAGGACAGCAGTTGGATAAGTAGTCAGACTGAAGAATTCAATGTCATAGCTGGGATTTGAACCATGGATCTCCCTGTCTCAAGCCATGTGTAGGACAGGAGTTGGATAAGTAGTCAGACTGAAGAATTCAATGTCATAGCTGGGATTTGAACCACGGATCTCCAGGTCGCTAGCCATGTGTAGGACAGCAGTTGGATAAGTAGTCAGACTGAAGAATTCAATGTCATAGCTGGGATTTGAACCACGGATCTCCAGGTCGCTAGCCATGTGTAGGACAGCAGTTGGATAAGTAGTCAGACTGAAGAATTCAATGTCATAGCTGGGATTTGAGCCACGGATCTCCAGCTCGCTAGCCATGTGTAGGACAGTAGTTGGATAAGTAGTCAGACTGAAGAATTCAATGTTATAGCTGGGATTTGAACCACGGATCTCCCTGTCTCAAGCCATGTGTAGGACAGCAGTTGGATAAGTAGTCAGACTGAAGAATTCAATGTTATAGCTGGGATTTGAGCCACGGATCTCCAGGTCGCTAGCCATGTGTAGGACAGCAGTTGGATAAGTAGTCAGACTGAAGAATTCAATGTCATAGCTGGGATTTGAACCATGGATCTCCCTGTCTCAAGCCATGTGTAGGACAGTAGTTGGATAAGTAGTCAGACTGAAGAATTCAATGTCATAGCTGGGATTTGAACCATGGATCTCCCTGTCTCAAGCCATGTGTAGGACAGTAGTTGGATAAGTAGTCAGACTGAAGAATTCAATGTCATAGCTGGGATTTGAACCATGGATCTCCCTGTCTCAAGCCATGTGTAGGACAGTAGTTGGATAAGTAGTCAGACTGAAGAATTCAATGTCATAGCTGGGATTTGAACCATGGATCTCCCTGTCTCAAGCCATGTGTAGGACAGCAGTTGGATAAGTAGTCAGACTGAAGAATTCAATGTCATAGCTGGGATTTGAGCCACGGATCTCCAGGTCGCTAGCCATGTGTAGGACAGCAGTTGGATAAGTAGTCAGACTGAAGAATTCAATGTCATAGCTGGGATTTGAACCACGGATCTCCAGGTCGCTAGCCATGTGTAGGACAGCAGTTGGATAAGTAGAGTCAGACTGAAGAATTCAATGTCATAGCTGGGATTTGAGCCACGGATCTCCAGCTCGCTAGCCATGTGTAGGACAGCAGTTGGATAAGTAGTCAGACTGAAGAATTCAATGTTATAGCTGGGATTTGAACCACAGATCTCCCTGTCTCAAGCCATGTGTAGGACAGTAGTTGGATAAGTAGTCAGACTGAAGAATTCAATGTCATAGCTGGGATTTGAACCATGGATCTCCCAGTCTCTAGCCATGTGTAGGACAGTAGTTGGATAAGTAGTCAGACTGAAGAATTCAATGTTATAGCTGGGATTTGAACCATGGATCTCCCTGTCTCAAGCCATGTGTAGGACAGCAGTTGGATAAGTAGTCAGACTGAAGAATTCAATGTCATAGCTGGGATTTGAACCACAGATCTCCCTGTCTCAAGCCATGTGTAGGACAGTAGTTGGATAAGTAGTCAGACTGAAGAATTCAATGTCATAGCTGGGATTTGAACCACGGATCTCCCTGTCTCAAGCCATGTGTAGGACAGCAGTTGGATAAGTAGTCAGACTGAAGAATTCAATGTTATAGCTGGGATTTGAACCACGGATCTCCCAGTCTCTAGCCATGTGTAGGACAGTAGTTGGATAAGTAGTCAGACTGAAGAATTCAATGTCATAGCTGGGATTTGAACCACGGATCTCCCAGTCTCTAGCCATGTGTAGGACAGCAGTTGGATAAGTAGTCAGACTGAAGAATTCAATGTTATAGCTGGGATTTGAACCACGGATCTCCCAGTCTCTAGCCATGTGCAGGACAGCAGTTGGATAAGTAGTCAGACTGAAGAATTCAATGTTATAGCTGGGATTTGAACCACGGATCTCCAGGTCGCTAGCCATGTGTAGGACAGCAGTTGGATAAGTAGTCAGACTGAAGAATTCAATGTTATAGCTGGGATTTGAACCACAGATCTCCCAGTCTCAAGCCATGTGTAGGACAGCAGTTGGATAAGTAGTCAGACTGAAGAATTCAATGTCATAGCTGGGATTTGAACCATGGATCTCCCTGTCTCAAGCCATGTGTAGGACAGTAGTTGGATAAGTAGTCAGACTGAAGAATTCAATGTCATAGCTGGGATTTGAGCCACGGATCTCCAGGTCGCTAGCCATGTGTAGGACAGCAGTTGGATAAGTAGAGTCAGACTGAAGAATTCAATGTTATAGCTGGGATTTGAGCCACGGATCTCCAGGTCGCTAGCCATGTGTAGGACAGTAGTTGGATAAGTAGTCAGACTGAAGAATTCAATGTCATAGCTGGGATTTGAACCATGGATCTCCCAGTCTCTAGCCATGTGTAGGACAGTAGTTGGATAAGTAGTCAGACTGAAGAATTCAATGTTATAGCTGGGATTTGAACCATGGATCTCCCTGTCTCAAGCCATGTGTAGGACAGTAGTTGGATAAGTAGTCAGACTGAAGAATTCAATGTCATAGCTGGGATTTGAGCCACGGATCTCCAGGTCGCTAGCCATGTGTACGACAGGAGTTGGATAAGTAGTCAGACTGAAGAATTCAATGTTATAGCTGGGATTTGAACCACGGATCTCCCAGTCTCTAGTCATGTGTAGGACAGCAGTTGGATAGGTAGAGTCAGACTGAAGAATTCAATGTCATAGCTGGGATTTGAGCCACGGATCTCCAGGTCGCTAGCCATGTGTAGGACAGTAGTTGGATAAGTAGTCAGACTGAAGAATTCAATGTCATAGCTGGGATTTGAACCATGGATCTCCCAGTCTCTAGCCATGTGTAGGACAGCAGTTGGATAGGTAGAGTCAGACTGAAGAATTCAATGTTATAGCTGGGATTTGAGCCACGGATCTCCAGGTCGCTAGCCATGTGTAGGACAGTAGTTGGATAAGTAGTCAGACTGAAGAATTCAATGTCATAGCTGGGATTTGAACCATGGATCTCCCTGTCTCAAGCCATGTGTAGGACAGCAGTTGGATAAGTAGTCAGACTGAAGAATTCAATGTCATAGCTGGGATTTGAGCCACGGATCTCCAGCTCGCTAGCCATGTGTAGGACAGCAGTTGGATAAGTAGTCAGACTGAAGAATTCAATGTCATAGCTGGGATTTGAACCACGGATCTCCCAGTCTCTAGCCATGTGTAGGACAGCAGTTGGATAAGTAGTCAGACTGAAGAATTCAATGTCATAGCTGGGATTTGAACCACAGATCTCCCTGTCTCAAGCCATGTGTAGGACAGCAGTTGGATAAGTAGTCAGACTGAAGAATTCAATGTTATAGCTGGGATTTGAGCCACGGATCTCCAGGTCGCTAGCCATGTGTAGGACAGCAGTTGGATAAGTAGAGTCAGACTGAAGAATTCAATGTCATAGCTGGGATTTGAGCCACGGATCTCCAGGTCGCTAGCCATGTGTAGGACAGCAGTTGGATAAGTAGTCAGACTGAAGAATTCAATGTCATAGCTGGGATTTGAACCACGGATCTCCAGGTCGCTAGCCATGTGTAGGACAGCAGTTGGATAAGTAGTCAGACTGAAGAATTCAATGTCATAGCTGGGATTTGAGCCACGGATCTCCAGCTCGCTAGCCATGTGTAGGACAGCAGTTGGATAAGTAGTCAGACTGAAGAATTCAATGTTATAGCTGGGATTTGAACCACGGATCTCCAGGTCGCTAGCCATGTGTAGGACAGCAGTTGGATAAGTAGTCAGACTGAAGAATTCAATGTTATAGCTGGGATTTGAGCCACGGATCTCCAGGTCGCTAGCCATGTGTAGGACAGCAGTTGGATAAGTAGTCAGACTGAAGAATTCAATGTCATAGCTGGGATTTGAGCCACGGATCTCCAGGTCGCTAGCCATGTGTAGGACAGTAGTTGGATAAGTAGTCAGACTGAAGAATTCAATGTCATAGCTGGGATTTGAACCATGGATCTCCCTGTCTCAAGCCATGTGTAGGACAGCAGTTGGATAAGTAGTCAGACTGAAGAATTCAATGTCATAGCTGGGATTTGAGCCACGGATCTCCAGCTCGCTAGCCATGTGTAGGACAGTAGTTGGATAAGTAGTCAGACTGAAGAATTCAATGTTATAGCTGGGATTTGAGCCACGGATCTCCAGGTCGCTAGCCATGTGTAGGACAGCAGTTGGATAAGTAGAGTCAGACTGAAGAATTCAATGTCATAGCTGGGATTTGAACCATGGATCTCCCTGTCTCAAGCCATGTGTAGGACAGCAGTTGGATAAGTAGTCAGACTGAAGAATTCAATGTCATAGCTGGGATTTGAGCCACGGATCTCCAGCTCGCTAGCCATGTGTAGGACAGCAGTTGGATAAGTAGTCAGACTGAAGAATTCAATGTCATAGCTGGGATTTGAACCACGGATCTCCCAGTCTCTAGCCATGTGTAGGACAGCAGTTGGATAAGTAGTCAGACTGAAGAATTCAATGTCATAGCTGGGATTTGAACCACGAATCCCCCCATCTTGTAAAAAGTGTTTAAAGTTTGTGTAGTGCTTCCCCATTTCGTGCCTGCCAGTCTTTTTAATAGTGGCAATTTTTTCCTTTTTTTTTTTTTTTTTATTATACTATCAATGTGTTTTTTCATGTTCAGAAAAACAATACCTAAATATTTTAGTTCACGTGTTTCTGTGAGTTTTTCCATTTAGTTGAAGGGAAATCTTTATTGGTTTCTTCCTTAGTGTAAATAGTTGATAATTTGTTTTCTGTGTATTAATTTTCATTAAATTATTAGATATCCAATTCTGTAATGTCGTCAAGGAATATTGTGCTATATTTATTAATTGTTGATTTTGATTGTTCGGTTTAGAATTCCATATGACAACATCATCTGCAAACATTAAGACTTTTGATTCTCTTTTTTGTAATTGATATGGAAGATCATTGATATAAATATTAAAGAGTGTTGTACTAAGGACACTGCCTTGAGGTACGCCACGGTGTGTCTGTTGATATTTTCATAATTTATCATTATATTTGGTAGCAATAAAGTGTTGAATAAGGAATTCACTGATCCAATGTAACATTTTGCCTTGGATTCCTAGAATTTTAAGTTTATCAAGTAGTTTGTATCTCCAAATACAATCTTATGCTCCTTGAAAGTCAATAAATATTGCTTTTTTATTTAATGCATTTTTAATGTCTTGACTAAGATTTAAAATCTCTTCATTTGTTGAATGGTGTTTTCTAAATCCTGCGTGTTTAATTGAAATTAAGTTATTTTTTTTCTAGAAAGCAATTTAAACGGTTGGAAATCATTTTTTCCATGACTTTTGGTAATATGCTGGTAAATGCTATTGGATGATAAACTTGAAAAATTTTCTGCTCCTTTGTGTGATTTCAAAATAGGTATTATTATTATTATTATTATTATTATTATTATTATTGCTTTCTTCCAGTCATCTGGTACTTTTGAATTCCATGACAAATTATAGAGATTTAGGAGTCTTAATTTTGCTTTAAAATAAAATTTATCCAATTGTAAATTGTTTCAAATGCAAGAGCTGATGTGTCTTGAACTTCATCCAACTCGGTTTTTATCTCTTTTGGTGTTAAGCGTTTTAAATGGAAGTGTTCAATAACTGCACAAAATTTGTTTTTTCCCCATCTTTCTAAAGTAGAAACTTGTAGATTAATCACCTTTGGCAACAAACCGATGTGAAACGTTAACTGGCAACAAAGTTTTCTCAATGGTACAAGCGTAAGGACTTATTGAACACCCCTCGTATAAAAGTTTGTTTACAGCTAACTGAAAATGAGTGGCAGGACTGGTTTGAGAGAACCTTCACAGTCAGTGTTCAACTCTTGTTTGGGATCATTATAAATAAATTGTTACAATTTATGAAAACAAACATCCACACCAGCAAGTAATACCACATCTATCCAAATACAAGACATGAATGAGAACTGGTGGCTTGTCACTTATGTTTTCTGAAAAACAAGTTTTTTCAAGCTTCGTGGGTTTGACAGTTATGCAGCAGAATTTGTTTTATTTCATGATATAAAGTTTGCTGCTAAGGCGATGTCCCATGGTCTAAATTTGGTTCAACATTTTTATACAATGTAAACGTAGTGTACAATTTCTCCATTCCATTCCCACGGAGGTGTGTATTGGTCCAAATATTTCTCGCATGCACATGAACAGCTGATGGTGGAGGTTGCTGATCCACAATTATTAAGTTCGCTGTCACAAGCTTAGTTTATGTATCCATTGCAAGAGCATATTATAATAGAAAGAAAACAAAGTCTAGATCATGGCTGCAACGCAGAAAGAGGTGTACTACATGTGCTTCTGACCCTGTAGGTTAGTTTGGAAATTGAGGCAAAAATTACTTGCCGAGACACAAATATGAGGTGGTCCAGACCAGCAAATCAAAAGTAAGACAAGTGTTTATATTTTGTTGAGGAAAGAAGGTTAGGTACAAATGGATCCAATAAAATACATTTGCAGGGTCATTATTTCATAAATCTCTGATGCACAACAATACTCAGCTACTATAACCCTATTATTTAGGACAGTCTACAAGATACAGCATAACGTGGGCGGGAAGGAAGACCCAGCGCTAGCTGTCATCTTATTACCACCAGGTTGCTCATTGGTTTGGACCAAAAATAGGACGGAAATTGTATATAATGAAATTATCCGATGTGCCGAGATCCAATTTCTAGTTTGAAGAGTATTTGACCTTGGGACATCAGCTTTAGACAATTATAAACATTCTCATTGGAAACTAAAATAAAAATACTATCTAATGTTGTACTTGGAGTGAAATCTTACAAACATGTGCAAACGAGCTTGTGACAGTGATGTCATTAAATTCAAACAAAATGATATGAAATAAGAACTGAGCTTTCCTGGCGACGTGTTAATTCAAAATCTTCTCGTGCTTCTAGCCAGGTAAAAACTTGGTTTGACACCAACATTTCGAAGAAGTGCATCTTCCTCGTCTTCAGGGTGAACTGATGGTTTGAGCTCACGCGAACCAATCAGATGTTAGCTTCATCCCAGCTCTTATAAATACCAGTCTCCGCAAGCTCAAACCATCAGTTCACCCTGAAGACGAGGAAGATGCATTTCTTCGAAACGTTGGTGTCAAGCCAAGTTTTTACCTGGCTAGAAGCACGAGAAGATTTTGAATTAAAATAATATGAGTCAGTTTTTGAAAGACAAACATCGCCTAGTAATTATGTTCAACCTAAAAGTGGTCTTAGTTTGAGTTTGTTTTGTTTTGAAGAAAGTGAGAAGTTTGCTTGCACATTTCCACTCTCCCCTTTCTCTGCAAATTTGAAGAGGTCAACTTTTTATCACAGGTTATTTAAGTAAATAGAAAATCTTATCAATCACCGCTGCTACCTCCCCACATTTCCATTCTCCCACCAATTTTCAACTAGAGAAAGAATCAGCTTAAAGGACATTTAGTTTGTTCAAAACACTGATACTTCATGAGAGCAAAGAAAGAGGTTAGGTAATCATCAGAATGGCCACCTTTGTGAAATTTTATTTCCTGGAATTTTTTTGTTGTTGTTTTGTAGTTTAACGTCCTTTAACCTCGTTGGTCATATCGGACGATGAATGTAATTGGTGAAATGATGTTCAATTGATCTCAAGAGTCCATGGAGCTTAAAGTTATTCAACATTTGTCTTCTCAGGTAACTCAGCCTAAGCAAGATTCAAACTCACAATACACGCTACTCTGCACAACTTCTCTAATTTGATTTCCTGTAATATTTTTAATAGAGTACTGTTGTTGTTTATAAGGAAAATGTGTTGACCTGCACAGCAAAGGGTAGAAGCTTCTTCCCCAGTTTGCTTTAGTCCACATGAACTTATCCTGTTTAATAGTATTGTTGTACTTAACATTACATCCGAATACAAGATGAACCCCATTTAGCATATCACCTACAACAGACAGCTATACAACAAAAATTGCTAAATTGAATTTAAAGATTTGTCATATATTATGAACAAACTAATGGACACTTACATTGATTAACCCTTTATTTATTTATTTTTTGTACTTATGCACAGAAATTCATGTTTTGAGTGGCTGCCAGAGACGGTAGAATGAAAATGTAAGGTACAATGTGATGGCAATGGACATAATTTAGTTTTGATAAGATGCATTGTAATTGTTTTACGTAATTAGAATTTTCACATAATTCACATTGTGAGTGGCTGACAAGGGAGGAAGAATATGTCATGACAAAGAGACATCAGCATAACTGTTATGGTGCCATTTTATATCTTAAACATTTTACCTAGTTAAAATTCACATTACAGTATATGTGCAGCTAACCTCTCTGTTCATTACCAATACAAGATGTGTGACCCAAGGGAAATGTGCAGCTAACCTCTCTGTTCACTTCCAATACGAGACGTGTGACCCAAGGGAAATGTGCAGCTAACCTCTCTGTTCACTTCCAATACAAGTAGAGATTTGTGACCCAAGGGAAATGTGCAGCTAACCTCTCTGTTCACTTGCAATACGAGATGTGTGACCCAGGAAATGTGCAGCTAACCTCTCTGTTCACTTCCAACAAGAGATGAGTGACCCAAAGAGGGAAATGTGCAGCTAACCTCTCTGTTCACTTCCAATACGAGATGTGTGACCCAAGGGAAATGTGCAGCTAACCTCTCTGTTCACTTCCAATACGAGATGTGTGACCCAAGGGAAATGTGCAGCTAACCTCTCTGTTCACTTGCAATACGAGATGTGTGACCCAAGGGAAATGTGCAGCTAACGTCTCTGTTCACTTGCAATACGAGATGTGTGACCCAAGGGAAATGTGCAGCTAACCTCTCTGTTCACTTGCAATACGAGATGTGTGACCCAAGGGAAATGTGCAGCTAACGTCTCTGTTCACTTGCAATACGAGATGTGTGACCCAAGGGAAATGTGCAGCTAACCTCTCTGTTCACTTCCAACAAGAGATGAGTGACCCAAGGGAAATGTGCAGCTAACATCTCTGTTCACTTCCAATACAAGGATATGTGTGACCCAAGGGAAATATGCAGCTAACCTCTCTTTTCACTTCCAATACGAGACGTGTGACCCAAGGGAAATGTGCAGCTAACATCTCTGTTCACTTCCAATACCACCAGAGATGTGTGACCCAAGGGAAATGTGCAGCTAACCTCTCTGTTCACTTCCAACAAGAGATGAGTGACCCAAGGGAAATGTGCAGCTAACATCTCTGTTCACTTCCAATACAAGCAGAGATGTGTGACCCAAGGGAAATGTGCAGCTAACCTCTCTGTTCACTTCCAATACAAGCAGAGATGTGTGACCCAAGGGAAATGTGCAGCTAACGTCTCTGTTCACTTGCAATACAAGCAGAGATGTGTGACCCAAGGGAAATGTGCAGCTAACATCTCTGTTCACTTGCAATACAAGCAGAGATGTGTGACCCAAGGGAAATGTGCAGCTAACCTCTCTGTTCACTTGCAATACAAGCAGAGATGTGTGACCCAAGGGAAATGTGCAGCTAACCTCTCTGTTCACTTGCAATACAAGCAGAGATGTGTGACCCAAGGGAAATGTGCAGCTAACCTCTCTGTTCACTTCCAATACAAGCAGAGATGTGTGACCCAAGGGAAATGTGCAGCTAACCTCTCTGTTCACTTCCAATACAAGATGTGTGACCCAAGGGAAATGTGCAGCTAACCTCTCTGTTCACTTGCAATACAAGCAGAGATGTGTGACCCAAGGGAAATGTGCAGCTAACCTCTCTGTTCACTTGCAATACAAGCAGAGATGTGTGACCCAAGGGAAATGTGCAGCTAACGTCTCTGTTCACTTGCAATACAAGCAGAGATGTGTGACCCAAGGGAAATGTGCAGCTAACATCTCTGTTCACTTGCAATACAAGCAGAGATGTGTGACCCAAGGGAAATGTGCAGCTAACCTCTCTGTTCACTTCCAATACCACCAGAGATGTGTGACCCAAGGGAAATGTGCAGCTAACCTCTCTGTTCACTTCCAATACCACCAGAGATGTGTGACCCAAGGGAAATGTGCAGCTAACCTCTCTGTTCACTTGCAATACGAGATGTGTGACCCAAGGGAAATGTGCAGCTAACATCTCTGTTCACTTCCAATACAACCAGAGATGTGTGACCCAAGGGAAATGTGCAGCTAACCTCTCTGTTCACTTCCAATACCACCAGAGATGTGTGACCCAAGGGAAATGTGCAGCTAACCTCTCTGTTCACTTCCAATACCACCAGAGATGTGTGACCCAAGGGAAATGTGCAGCTAACATCTCTGTTCACTTCCAATACCACCAGAGATGTGTGACCCAAGGGAAATGTGCAGCTAACATCTCTGTTCACTTCCAATACAAGATGTGTGACCCAAGGGAAATGTGCAGCTAACATCTCTGTTCACTTCCAATACAAGATGTGTGACCCAAGGGAAATGTGCAGCTAACATCTCTGTTCACTTGCAATACCACCAGAGATGTGTGACCCAAGGGAAATGTGCAGCTAACCTCTCTGTTCACTTCCAATACCACCAGAGATGTGTGACCCAAGGGAAATGTGCAGCTAACCTCTCTGTTCACTTCCAATACCACCAGAGATGTGTGACCCAAGGGAAATGTGCAGCTAACCTCTCTGTTCACTTCCAATACAAGATGTGTGACCCAAGGGAAATGTGCTGCTAACCTCTCTGTTCACTTCCAATACAAGATGTGTGACCAAAGGGAAATGTGCAGCTAACCTCTCTGTTCACTTCCAATACAAGATGTGTGACCCAAGGGAAATGTGCAGCTAACATCTCTGTTCACTTCCAATACAAGCAGAGATGTGTGACCCAAGGGAAATGTGCAGCTAACCTCTCTGTTCACTTCCAATACGAGATGAGTGACCCAAGGGAAATGTGCAGCTAACCTCTCTGTTCACTTCCAATACAAGCAGAGATGTGTGACCCAAGGGAAATGTGCAGCTAACATCTCTGTTCACTTCCAATACAAGCAGAGATGTGTGACCCAAGGGAAATGTGCAGCTAACCTCTCTGTTCACTTCCAATACAAGATGTGTGACCCAAGGGAAATGTGCAGCTAACATCTCTGTTCACTTCCAATACAAGCAGAGATGTGTGACCCAAGGGAAATGTGCAGCTAACCTCTCTGTTCACTTCCAATACAAGATGTGTGACCCAAGGGAAATGTGCAGCTAACCTCTCTGTTCACTTCCAATACAAGATGTGTGACCCAAGGGAAATGTGCTGCTAACCTCTCTGTTCACTTGCAATACGAGATGTGTGACCCAAGGGAAATGTGCAGCTAACCTCTCTGTTCACTTCCAACAAGAGATGTGTGACCCAAGGGAAATATGCAGCTAACCTCTCTGTTCACTTGCAATACGAGATGTGTGACCCAAGGGAAATGTGCAGCTAACGTCTCTGTTCACTTGCAATACGAGATGTGTGACCCAAGGGAAATGTGCAGCTAACCTCTCTGTTCACTTCCAATACAAGCAGAGATGTGTGACCCAAGGGAAATGTGCAGCTAACGTCTCTGTTCACTTGCAATACGAGATGTGTGACCCAAGGGAAATGTGCAGCTAACCTCTCTGTTCACTTCCAATACAAGCAGAGATGTGTGACCCAAGGGAAATGTGCAGCTAACCTCTCTGTTCACTTGCAATACAACCAGAGATGTGTGACCCAAGGGAAATGTGCTGCTAACCTCTCTGTTCACTTGCAATACGAGATGTGTGACCCAAGGGAAATGTGCAGCTAACCTCTCTGTTCACTTGCAATACAAGCAGAGATGTGTGACCCAAGGGAAATGTGCTGCTAACCTCTCTGTTCACTTGCAATACGAGATGTGTGACCCAAGGGAAATGTGCTGCTAACCTCTCTGTTCACTTGCAATACGAGATGTGTGACCCAAGGGAAATGTGCAGCTAACCTCTCTGTTCACTTGCAATACCACCAGAGATGTGTGACCCAAGGGAAATGTGCAGCTAACCTCTCTGTTCACTTCCAATACCACCAGAGATGTGTGACCCAAGGGAAATGTGCAGCTAACATCTCTGTTCATTTCCAATACAAGATGTGTGACCCAAGGGAAATGTGCAGCTAACATCTCTGTTCACTTCCAATACAAGATGTGTGACCCAAGGGAAATGTGCAGCTAACATCTCTGTTCACTTCCAATACAAGATGTGTGACCCAAGGGAAATGTGCAGCTAACATCTCTGTTCACTTCCAATACCACCAGAGATGTGTGACCCAAGGGAAATGTGCAGCTAACCTCTCTGTTCACTTCCAATACCACCAGAGATGTGTGACCCAAGGGAAATGTGCAGCTAACCTCTCTGTTCACTTGCAATACGAGATGTGTGACCCAAGGGAAATGTGCAGCTAACATCTCTGTTCACTTCCAATACCACCAGAGATGTGTGACCCAAGGGAAATGTGCAGCTAACATCTCTGTTCACTTGCAATACGAGATGTGTGACCCAAGGGAAATGTGCAGCTAACCTCTCTGTTCACTTGCAATACGAGATGTGTGACCCAAGGGAAATGTGCAGCTAACCTCTCTGTTCACTTGCAATACGAGATGTGTGACCCAAGGGAAATGTGCAGCTAACCTCTCTGTTCACTTCCAATACCACCAGAGATGTGTGACCCAAGGGAAATGTGCAGCTAACATCTCTGTTCACTTCCAATACCACCAGAGATGTGTGACCCAAGGGAAATGTGCAGCTAACCTCTCTGTTCACTTCCAATACCACCAGAGATGTGTGACCCAAGGGAAATGTGCAGCTAACATCTCTGTTCACTTCCAATACAAGCAGAGATGTGTGACCCAGGAAATGTGCAGCTAACATCTCTGTTCACTTGCAATACAACCAGAGATGTGTGACCCAAGGGAAATGTGCAGCTAACATCTCTGTTCACTTGCAATACAAGCAGAGATTTGTGACCCAAGGGAAATGTGCAGCTAACATCTCTGTTCACTTGCAATACGAGATGTGTGACCCAAGGGAAATGTGCAGCTAACCTCTCTGTTCACTTCCAACAAGAGATGAGTGACCCAAGGGAAATGTGCAGCTAACCTCTCTGTTCACTTCCAATACGAGATGTGTGACCCAAGGGAAATGTGCAGCTAACCTCTCTGTTCACTTCCAATACGAGATGTGTGACCCAAGGGAAATGTGCAGCTAACCTCTCTGTTCACTACCAACAAGAGATGTGTGACCCAAGGGAAATGTGCAGCTAACCTCTCTGTTCACTTCCAATACGAGATGTGTGACCCAAGGGAAATGTGCAGCTAACCTCTCTGTTCACTTCCAACAAGAGATGAGTGACCCAAAGAGGGAAATGTGCAGCTAACATCTCTGTTCACTTCCAATACAAGGATATGTGTGACCCAAGGGAAATATGCAGCTAACCTCTCTGTTCACTTCCAATACAAGCAGAGATTTGTGACCCAAGGGAAATGTGCAGCTAACCTCTCTGTTCACTTCCAATACGAGAAGTGTGACCCAAGGGAAATGTGCAGCTAACCTCTCTGTTCATTACCAATACAAGATGAGTGACCCAAGGGAAATGTGCAGCTAACCTCTCTGTTCACTTCCAATACGAGATGTGTGACCCAAGGGAAATGTGCAGCTAACCTCTCTGTTCACTTCCAATACGAGATGTGTGACCCAAGGGAAATGTGCAGCTAACCTCTCTGTTCACTTCCAACAAGAGATGTGTGACCCAAGGGAAATGTGCAGCTAACATCTCTGTTCACTTCCAATACAAGGATATGTGTGACCCAAGGGAAATATGCAGCTAACCTCTCTGTTCACTTCCAATACGAGATGTGTGACCCAAGGGAAATGTGCAGCTAACCTCTCTGTTCACTTCCAACAAGAGATGTGTGACCCAAGGGAAATGTGCAGCTAACATCTCTGTTCACTTCCAATACAAGGATATGTGTGACCCAAGGGAAATATGCAGCTAACCTCTCTGTTCACTTCCAACAAGAGATGTGTGACCCAAGGGAAATGTGCAGCTAACCTCTCTGTTCACTTCCAACAAGAGATGTGTGACCCAAGGGAAATGTGCAGCTAACATCTCTGTTCACTTCCAATACAAGGATATGTGTGACCCAAGGGAAATATGCAGCTAACCTCTCTTTTCACTTCCAATACGAGACGTGTGACCCAAGGGAAATGTGCTGCTAACCTCTGTCTGTTCACTTCCAAACAACCATTGACGTCGCAGAGTAATCTTTTTTTCAATAAGAATGCTGCTAGTCTGCTTACAGCTGAAATGAGAAGCACAAAATGTGTTCCATTTTCCTGACACTTCGCCAAAGTTTCAAACTTACTTTTTTCTGTATGGTGCTTGAGACAACAAATCTTGTATTTGGATAAATACAGTATATACACAACTCTGTCTGATAAGTTCTGGAACAATAAAAAGGCAGTCAACTTACTAGAAACATATTTATACAACATTATAATGAACAGAAGGTATTTTACAAGTCAGTTAGCACCAAGCAGTTGACAAAGCTGGAATAATTGTAACTCAAGATACTAACGACTCTAAACACAGATATCGCTCACATCACACTCTCGACACATTCATGCGTTAATTTAAAACAAATGCCTTTATACATCCTTCATAACAGAACAATTTAGCGAAGGACAATAACCGAATCAACTTGTATGTGTAATCAATCATTCACAGCAACCTCACAGTTTTAAAGCTCTTTTCTATGGCATTTCTCTATCTCTCTCTAGTTCTTCTCTTCCTTCTTCTGTTCTTGCTTCTCCTCCGCCTTCTCTTCGGAGCTACTGCTGCCCGAGCTGCTTTCTCTCTCAGCTGCCATCTTAAACACACAAACATCACCCGTCAGGTTGTGCAATACAATCTATAATTAATTACACATTCATAAAGTGTAATTGTCCAAATTTGTATATATATCAAAGTGCTACTTTTAGTTTATTGACAGTACAAAATACAATTCAATCATATAACTTTATACAATAAATTATTTATAAGTGGCTTGAACAGACTGGCATGTTTCCAATTTCTCATGAGCAAATAATCCACATGTAATGTGCAAATATTCTTATACTTATTAATATATCATTACGAGGAATTGACGTAGATAGTGTTTTGTTCGTAACCCCACTGAAATAAACAGTTTCAGTTCTGGTCCACAGGTACACATATGTGCACCTTAGGTATCTATTTTTTGCTGTGCTTACGAAGGGACGTAGGTTTTGTTTCAGATCAGCTGGAAAATTGTATGCAGACAAACTGGTGAGTGTTTGGCACGAGAAGGCAGGTAAGTTTAAATGTTGCCTTTATTGGGAATGCTTTGCTAAATACACTATATTGAAGGTGTTGTGGTATTGCTAAAGCTATTTTACGCTAACAATGCCTCATGTAATACACATGTGCAGCTTGGGTGCCTAATTAAATATTGTAGAAGCATTGAATTAGGTGAAATGTGTTCCTACATATGTTTTACTTTGTGCTTTATAGGGCTCACTGATGATGAGGCTATGAATATGCTGATTACGAAGATGACGAAGCAGAACCATGCCCCAGCTCTGATTCGGAGCCAGCGTATAGAAAACAATACAAAAACTACAGTGAGGTCCGAGAAAAGTTAGAAATGCAAGCAGTTCAAAATTTGTTCTGCTGTCTAACCTTCCTAAAATGTAAGCTACAATGTTAGCATGACTTTGGTTGCTTTTATAGAATGACTGGACGGGGACTTTGAGCTGGCAACCGATTCTGATGAACCAAAGGGAAAATTGGAAGCCTTTTTGGATTATTTTCCAAGAAAATTTTGGGAGCTGGTTGTCCAACAAACAAATACAGGAATAAATTTCAATACAACTGTGGCACAACTTTTGAGTTATGTAGGAGTGGAACTTTGCAAAATGTATTGGAGTAGACTTGTTCACATTCCGTGAGTTAGCGAGGCATTGTGCAACACATGATTCTCAAGACAAACTATGGAAGAGTTAGGCCCTTGCTAGATTACTTTACCCCATCTGGTAGATGTGGATTCAAGCAACATCAAAGCATTGGCAGCCAGTGCTACATTTTTCCATATATGTGGCAAAGGGGACACTTTCTAACAATGATCTCAAAGAGACTGTGGTGTATACTGACTAGTGTCAAGTGGGCTACCAAACAGGATGTGTCACATTGGCAGTGTTTGCAAAAGTTGGTGTAGAGGCTGCTTGCCTATTGCAGGTGTTATGTCACTAGGGCCAAACAAGAGGAGCAGAGTGATTCCTCTCATGAAGAAGATGGTCCCCCTAAGGGTCATAAGTCAACCTATACCAGAAGCAAGGTTTCATCAGGTAGGTCATCTGCCTGAATACAGCAATGTCAAAATGCTGTTACCCTGGATGCAAATCCAGGTCTAGGGTGAGGTGTATAAAATGTAATATGTATCTATGTATTTTGAAAAATAATTGTTTTTCAAAATATCATTCAAAGTAACAATGGTTTTGAAACTATGTAGCTCAATGCTTTAGAAAACATTTTAGCTGTATAAACTTTTTGTAGATCAAAGCCAATAAAATGCATTTTCAGATTGAATGTTTATATTTATTATATAAAATGAAATAATATTTCTAATGCAACATAGTTTCCCCTATTAAAGTGTTCCTTTACAATGCATTCAAAGGCTGTATATGCGAGTCACTTGACTGCAAAATTGAATGGTACAACACGAGATACACATATCTGTACCACTCATTTATTAATAATATTCATGAACACAAATTCTCACCTTTTTTATGCTTTGGTATACCATTGAACAGGTTTCAACACAAATTTGATTATCCTGATATATTGTGGACTTTTGAGGCAGTGATGTGTTTTAACAATTTGAAATTTAGTTGAGTCGATTTTGTAACACTACATCACTTACTTTTTTATTTCGGAAAACATGTTTCAGAAGCCATGTGCTTCCATTGTCAATTCCTTTGGTCGACTGCCGACATTGCTTGCTGTGGTGGTTGTCTCTGTCCCTGGTGGTGGTTTGATGAACCTCTGAATGAGTAGATCGCCTGGCGGGATTTCAAAATTGAAAACCTGGTTCTTGTTTTTCCAAATATATATGTTTTCCCAAACTTTTAATTCTGTCTTCCTTGTGATGTTTTTGAGGATTTTTGGGCTTCTATTTATAGTGTGTTTCTCTTTCCAAAAATGCCAAGCTACTGCAGATTTGTCTTCTTGTTTGAGTTTAATATTTCTGAGGTGTTCTTTTGCCCTTGTTTTTATATTTCTTTTTGTTTGGCCAATGTAGATTTTTTCACAGTCATTACAGCTGAACTGATATATTCCTGGTTTGTTTTCTTGTGGGATATCATCTTTTAATTTAGTATTTAAAATGTTTTTTATAGAGTAATTGTTTTTAGGGGCTAGAATGATGTTATGTCGTTTGAAGATCCTCTGGAATTTGTAGAAAGTTGTAGGGTGGTATGTAAACTTCTTGTAGATCTTGTTTTCTTTCTGGTTTTGAGTGAGTGTGCTGACTTCTTTAATTCTCTTCCTATTTTGGCCTGATTAACTTTTTTATACACCAGTTCTGCCTGGAATCCATTCTCTGTAGCTATGTCCAATATTTAGTAAGTTCACATTGGTATTCTGTTTTGCCCATTGGTACATTTACCAATCTGTGTGTAAGGCTGTTGAGTAAAGCATGCTGATGGGGAATGGGATTGTAACACTTTTGTTTTATATAGCTGTTGGTGTGGGTAGGTTTTCTGTAGATGCCAAATGTAAGGTGATTATTAGTTTTGATGATTTTTAGGTCGAGGAATGGTAGTTGTCCATCACATTCCTTCTCCATTGTGAACTTTATAGACTTTTCTTGCATATTTAGGAGTTTTAGTGCATCTTCTATCTTCTAGGTGTTTTTCTGGGACTATTGCAAAGATGTCGTCTACATAGCAGTACCATATTTTGAACATCCAGGGGAATGCCTTTTTAATCCTAGTTTCCACAGTGCTCATGAACAGATCTGCTAATATTGGTGACAGCAGGCTGCCCATAGCTAAACCAGATGTTTGTTTGTAATATTTCCCATTAAATGTGAAAAAATTTTGATTTATGCACAGATTCGTTAATATGATGTATTCTCGGACTTCTTCTGTTGTTTTCCCTATTGCAAGTAACCAGTTTTTGATGTGGGATTGCATGCTTTCTGTAGGTATGCTTGGAAACAGAGCAATAACATCAAAGGAAACTAACATATCAGTTTTTTCTAATTTTATGTCTTTAATTTTATCGATCAGATCTAGAGAGTTTTTTATACTTGCTGTTTCAAATTTAGGGAAGGAAGACAGAATTAAAAGTTTGGGAAAACATATATATTTGGAAAAACAAGAACCGGGTTTTCAATTTTGAAATCCCGCCAGGCGATCTACTCATTCAGAGGTTCATCAAACCACCACCAGAGACAGAGACGACAACCACCACAGCAAGCGATGCCGGCAGTCGACCAAAGGAATTGACAATAGAAGCACATGGCTTCTGAAACATGTTTTCCGAAATAAAAAAGTAAGTGATGTAGTGTTACAAAATCGACTCAACTAAATTTCAAAAATAAATTTGATTGTTTTCGATCACAAGTGTAATCTCGGGTCTGAAGAGGTTAAACTGCACCAAATAAATGAATGAAAATGAATATTCCCGAACAAGCTTTACCCGAAGAACTTATATGACAAGGAATTTTCATTATTTAAAGAATGGGGAGCTACCAAAGGAGTTGAAATAATTTAAAATGAAATAAAGACTTATTTTTGTTGTTTCCTAGGATAGGATCCACATATATTTATTCCTTGTTTACTTTTTTAAATGCAACTGTGTAATAATGCTAGTTAAGCATGCATGTTTATTAGTCTGCTAGAAGAATCTTTTAGAAAATGATGAAGTGAGAAATCCAGATAGATGAACAGAAACCGTGCAACCTAAGGTTTGCAGATGACATCATCCTGTTTGCAACTTCCAGCATGCATTTGTGAACTACCTTTTTTTTAAATTTGCTGTACATTTATTTCCAATTTAAAATAATGATAATAGAAGCTATTTACAATGATGTAGGATTAAATATTATTTACGTTTACGCTTTGAGCACTCACTGGCTCCACTGTAACAGTGTCACTCCATCACATTGGGTCCTGCAAGTTATTGCAGAGGGATTCTTTTAGGCTGTAGCAGATGTGTTTTATGACATCTGTGGCAACTGTTTTGGTGCAAGTAAATTTTGGTATTCTCATTTGATAGAACATCAATAACTTTGTAAATATTAGTGTTAGAGCAGAGTTTTTTTTTTTTTAAATTTCCATTGAAAAGTTTTACCCAAGTTATTCTACCAAGTTGTGTTACATTTTTTTAAAAGTTTGCATAAAGCAATTTTTGAACAAGTAGAGTTTTCTATACAAATGCTCCATCATCTCACAAACTGACACCAAGGGCTGCAATTTTTACCACACATTTGCACCTATATAGACTTTAAAGATTAAAATTTTGTGTATATGGATTAAATGTTTTTTAAATGTAAATATCATTATTTTTCAATAAAATTTTAAATCATCTTTCCTTGTAATGAACAGTAAAGGTGTAGCTCATTATGTTAAACAGTTGTCCAGATAATAGGTCAAACTTTAACACTGGCAAGACAGGACATTTGAACGAGTTATGCGAGTATACCAGTCCACCACCAAATGCCAACAAAACAATGAAAATGTTCCTCACTTACCTTCTTATACGCCATCTCAAACAACTTCAGTGACGCCTGCTGCAGCGAGCTGGTGAGTTTACGGATTTCTTCTGGACTTGTCTCGTCCTTCTTTGCAACAATGTCTCTCACTTGGGTAATTTGTTCCCGCAGCTTGTCACACTGAAACACAACACACACGTATCATCACCAGACTCTCTAATTGTTATGGTTCTTAGTGTACCCTTCCTAAGCAAGCCATTCTAACAATTTTTACATCTGAAAAAATCCATTGCCCTCTAACGGATTTCAAAAATTAATGCGACACCAATATTTTTGGAAATGAATTTCTTGTTTCTAAACCTTCTGCTTCAGTTCTAAATATTGCTTAACTGTGACTATCTTTTAGCAAACGGTTCAAATAATTTTGTAGGCAATTATAGTAAACAACATCTTTCTTTGGTCCTTCAAAGGCCACACAAATTTCAGATATTACCAGAAGTGACATTCCCCTCTCTCATAGGTCAACCCATAACCATGAACAAAAATGCCCTTTTCAATTACTAAATATTCTCAAATATCCAGGATAATGTGGGGAAGAAGAAGCACAAATAATCGAGAAACACATAATTTAATGCTTTTAACATACAAGGTCTTTTTGTAGCTTAATGCCCTTTAACCTAGCTGGTCATATTGGACGATGAATGAATTGGTGAAATGATGCTCAAATGATCTCAGGATCCATGGAGCTTAAAGTTACTCGACATTAGTCTTCTCAGGATAAGGGAAAACCCTGAAAAAGCCTTATCTGAGTAACTCACCCTAAATGAGATTCAATGTGAGAAAGGCAAGTTTCTGCATTTTTTATTCAAAAGTTTATTCTACTTCTGTGCATAGGAATTGGTTTTACTTTATCAAACAACAATAAAGGACCTGCTGCATGACAATAAATGCCATTTTCATTCAAAACTTGCAAATATGCATAGAAGCTTGTGACAGTGATGTGATTAAATAAAAAATAAATGAATTTGAGCCGGTTTTTGCAACACAAACATCACTTATTTTTACTTACTGGGACTGGTTTTGGGTAGCACTTATTCCCATTTTTAACCCTTAATTCTGACAATCTTTCTTCGTAGGCATCAACGATGGGGTGGTGGTGTATCAACTGTGGAGGTATCTGTTGCTGGATCTATGAACTTCCAGAGGTTGCTGTAAGGTGGCAAATCAAAATTCATGATATGCCTCTTTTTCTTCATGATGTAGATCTTCTCCCAGACATCTAATTCTGTGGGTTTATAAGCTGGTCTTAACAGTTTTATATTCGTGTCCTGATGACCAGAAATGATAGGCAACTGCTGATTTTGCTCTTTGCTTGTATTTTAGGTTTCTCATGTGTTCCTTTAATCTGGTCTCCAAACTTCTTTGTCCATCCTATATACACCAGATTACAGTCTGATCATTTAATTTCATAAATTCCCAGTTTTTTGTCTGCAGGGATCTTTTAAATTTCTGCAGTACTTGTTTTTGGAGCTAAGGTGATGTTATAATTCCTGAAGTTTGTTGTGTGCCCAAGAATGATAGGTGAATTTTCTGAACTGAGGTTCTGTAGGGTGGTTGTGTGTGTTATGCGGTTTAGATTTTGTATTTATGTATTCTCTTGTGTATTGCACTTTTTTGGAAACCGTTGTTGGTAGCTGTTTGGAGTATCTGTTGGTATTGTTTATTCTCCGTGGGAATGTGTACTAGTCTATATGTTAAACTGTTCATATTTGTGTGTTGTGGGGTTGTAGCTATCAAACTTTGTGGTTATCTGTGATGGTGGATTTTCAAATGTCAGGCTATGTTTTTCTGTTCTTATTATTCTGATGTCTAAGAATGGCAGGGCTCCTTCCTGTTCGGTCTCAATAGTGAACTGAATGGACTTGTTTTGCAAGGTAAGAAGTTAGAGTGCATCGTTTACGAGTTTTTCTGGAACTATGGCAATGATGTCATCTACATGCCTACACCATTTTTTGTATACATGTGGGAATGCCTCAGTGATGTTACTCATGTAGGCTCGGCTAGGAATGGTGATAGAGGATTCCCCATTGCTAGTCCTGTTGTTTGTTGGTAGCATTTATTCTAAAATGTGAAGTAGTTCTGTTTTATACATAAATTGGTAAACTGGACAAGATCTTCTATTTCCTCTGTTGTATGTTTATGCTTTGTGAGGTTTTTGGAGTTGGTCTATGGGTATGCTGGGGATGGGGAGGTGACATCAAAGGCTACTATCTTATCTTTCGGTGAAACACTGAAATCTTTCAGGTGGTTAATCAGGTCCAATGAATTTGATACATGTTTACTATTGACTTTTGGGAAGGAGTTAAATTTTTGTGTGAGCCATTTGGAGAGTATATGTGGGTGCATTGATATCTACTATGGGTCTCATTTTGTTGTCAGGTTTGTGCGTTTTTGGTAGGGCATACAATCTGAGCAAGGTTGGCAAATCTGGCTTTAATTTGGGTTTCTCTTTTTCTGTTATGGTTTTACAATTTGATAATGTTTCTTGTAAAATCTTTATACTTTTATTTAGTGAACCCTACAGAACCTCTGTGACCAACCTCAATTCAGAAAATTCACCTATCATTCTTGGGCACACAACAAACTTCAGGAATTATAACAACACCTTAGCTCCAAAAACAAGTACAGCATTCAGAAACTGCTGTGCAAAAATTTAAAAAATCCCTGCAGACAAAAAACTGGGAATTTATGAAATTAAATGCTCAGACTGTAATCTGGTGTATATAGGATGGACAAAGAGACCAGATTAAAGGAACACATGAGAAACCTAAAATACAAGCAAAGAGCAAAATCAGCAGTTGCCTATCATTTCTGGACATCAGGACACGAATATAAAACTGTTAAGACCAGCTTATAAACCCACAGAATTAGATGTCTGGGAGAAGATCTACATCATGAAGAAAAAGAGCCATATCATGAATTTTGATTTGCCACCTTACAGCAACCTCTGGAAGTTCATAGATCCACAGTTGATACACCACCACCCCATCGTTGACGCCAACGAAGAAAGATTTAGTCAGAATTAAGGGTTAAAAATGGGAACAAATGCTACCCAAAACCAGTCCCAGTAACTAAAAATAAGTGATGTTTGTGTTGCAAAAACCGACTCAAATTCATTGCCATTTTCATTGTTTATACGATCACTGCATGACAACAGAGTGCCATTTTAATTGTTATTGGCCTGCCTGTTCTGTATAAATAAAAACAAGTTCAGTTTTTCTGATGTTAATCAGCATTTAAGTGTCAACAAAGCAAGTTAAAAGAATCTTGTAAAAGGGATGCCAGAGAAACAAATAATATTTTTGGTGTGAAGGATGCAAACCAGTAATTAGCAATATACTGTAACTGTAAAATATTTCTGACCAATTTCTGATATGACACTAAATAAACTGTTCACTTTTTATGCAATTATTTAACTTGCGTTGGTAATGAATTTCATAGCAAAATAATTTTAGCTGAAAACAGTACATCTAAATTGCTTTTTCATTATATTTTCAGCAAAATTAGCAGTTGATTACAAATGTAGCAACATTATTGCAGATATACGAGGTATAATTATCCAAACCTTTTTTCAGCACTTATAAACACACATTTTTAACAAATTAAGGGACATTTAAGAATGAAAATTATATAGCTGGCATTGTCAAACATTTGATTTGTCTGCTGTGAAACCCAACCACCACAACGTGTCCCGAGATAATGAGAATGCTTTTGTCTGTTCAACATGATGCAACCATGTAATCTTTAGTCTTTACCACTCTCACCACACAATTTCAAATTTCATTTTTCCAGTGTGCTATTTCAAAACTTATCACTAGTGCAAGACAACCCCTCAATACTAACATCGAGGGTCGTCTTGCACTAGCGATATATGATTTTCAAATAATACAAGGGAAAAAGTAAGTTTCAAATTTCATGGATGCAGCAGTGATGAAGTTCTGGGGGCAATAGTCAAGGTTGTTCCGAAAAATTCTGATGTGCTCCATTCACATGACTTTCTCTACATCTCTGTAACAAATTATTGTTAAAAAGCTTATGCCTCTATTTACTTCATGCTAATTGAGAAAGACATTAACAGAAATGCTTTTTGTAACTAGAAGGGAAATAATGGAATGCACTAGGCTAAAATGAGTCAAATCTTTTTGAGCTGTGTCATGTGGATGAAATCAGTTTACCAGCTGTGGTATAATCCGGGCTTGTGGGTTCCTCCTCCTTCCCTGTGTCACGTCCAGTAGACATGCTGCCACCGACCACCACGGCCCGGATTATACTATATCTAGCATTGACAACACCCGTCAAAGCCTAACAACTGATCAAATCACTTTCTTTGCATGTCCAGGAGTTGACAAATTCCCATATGCGAAAAGTTAAAGCATTTTAAAAATGAAACCAATAACAAGAAATATCTCCATGGTTTACCAGTTATACAACTTATCAACCAAAACCAACAGAGTCATCTTTAAGAAAATCAAAATTTTCAAAAATTTTTCCATGTAATGAGTAGTTTGCAGTGGGGGATTTTCCTCAAAATCTCTACATTGCATCCTTGGAGGATACTATACTTATATACCAAGTTTGGTATTTTATCGTGTTCATAGACACACCCATGGACCTTTTTCTAAAAATGTTTCTTTTTATAAATGGAACCCTAAAATGCCATTCAATTTTTGGGTGCACTATGTACATAGTACGTGTAGAGTACAGAACAAAGCAATATGTCATACCTCTTCCTTTGGCAGCTGGTCCTTGAACTCCTCCATCTTTGACTCTGTATCGTGGATGATACCTTCAGCTTGGTTCACTGCCTCAACGCGCTCCTTCTTTATCCTGTCCTCGGCAGCATATGCTTCTGCGTTCTTCACCATGTTCTCAATCTCATCCTTGCTGAGTCCTCCCGAGGACTGAATCACGATCTGCTGTTCCTTCCCCGTGCCCTTGTCTCGCGCAGACACGTGGACGATGCCATTAGCATCTATGTCGAACGTCACCTCGATCTGAGGGACGCCTCGTGGTGCTGGGGGTATGCCCACCAGCGTGAACTGTCCCAACAACTTGTTGTCGCCCGCCATCTCTCTCTCGCCCTGGTGAACTTTAATTTCCACCTGCGTCTGTCCATCAGCTGCCGTCGAGAACACCTGACTCTTCTTGGTGGGGATTGTGGTATTCCTGGATATCAGACGAGTGAACACGCCCCCCAGCGTCTCGATGCCCAGCGACAGTGGAGTCACGTCCAATAGCAACACATCTGTCACGTCTCCGGCCAGTACGCCACCCTGTACTGCTGCACCAATAGCAACAGCCTCATCCGGGTTCACCGAGCGGCTCGGCTGCCTGCCAAATATCTCCTGCACCGTTGTCTGCACCTAAAACAGTCACAGGGAATGCGCTCCTCAAACACTGCACAGTGCTGTATTGAGATATCCTGTAGTCACAAAGTGTATATTTGTGTGTGAACAATGGTCAAATTGACCCACGGACAAAACTTGGTGCCACCATCATGGATATGTAGTTATGCAGCTCTGAGAAACCTATGGTGCAACATTAGCACAGAAAGAGTTATAGGCTCAACAGTTGACACCTGTACATATGTGAATACAATTTTGCCCCCCCCCTTTTTTTTAGAGAATTAACTGAGAGGGGACATGATTTTGTCTTTTTTCAACAAGATATCTGCGAGGTAATTGCCAGCATTTCTCAACATGAACTATGGCAGTGTCCAGTTTCAGCATCTCCCTTAATAACATTGGTATATAAGAGCAGAGGTAGCACATCACGTGAGAGTAAAAGTAAGGGCCACATCAAGCTCAGATATTTGTCTCCACATTACAATGTATCAGAGACGAAAAATAACAGCATCATTGCAGTGACCATCATTCACGTGTATTAGAGGTGCTAAGCATTCAAAAAACGGCCATCACAATTCTTCACATGCCAAAAAAAATGGATCATTGTAAAATACTTTTTGTTAAACTGAAAATTCTTACAATTGTAAATTTATATATTTATGATGTTCTAATAAATGTAAAAGAAAATGAGCTTAATCATAGTACAAGAAATACAAGAAACATAAACAAACACACTGGATATGCCTTATCATAGATTAAGGAAAACAAGTCAACATTATAAAATAATAGGTATTAAAATAAGAACTGAAGCTTTCCTGGCGACGTATTAATTCAAAATCTTCTCGGGCTTCTAGCCAGGTAAAAACTTGGCTTGACACCAACGTTTCGAAGAAGAATAGCTATAAATAGTTTTCTACGAAGTCCGTGCCCTGTCTCAGTCATCTTAAATACCAGGCCGTAATATCATGCGAACCAATCAGATGTTAGCTTCATCCCAGCTCTATAAATACCAGTCTCCGCAAGCTCAAACCATCAGTTCACCCTGAAGACGAGGAAGATGCACTTCTTCGAAACGTTGGTGTCAAGCCAAGTTTTTACCTGGCTAGAAGCCCGAGAAGATTTTGAATTAATAGGTATTAAGTTTATTAATGCATACCAGATAGAATATGTTACCTCAATCTTCAGATATTTAAGAATAGAGTCTATACATGGCTGATGTATATAGTATTCAGGAATTTGAACAAGAATAGCATATGAGTTTGAGTGTTGTTTTATATATTGTATAGCCAAGGAGAATATAGTTGTAAGTGACGATTGTAAATTTTTGTATTTACCCAACGCCAGATCAATGGCTTACCTTTGGCATCCTCGTCATTCCCCCGACCAGCAGAACCTCTCCAATGTCAGATTTCTTCATCTCTGCATCTGAGAGGGCTTTCTGACAAGGTGCGACAGTCTTCTTTATCAGCTCTCCCACCAAACTCTCGAACTTGGAGCGTGTTAGCTGAAACCAAACACAACTACATCTCGTAAACAACAAAACAACCTTGCTCTTACGTTATCACTTGCAGTCTTCACAGCTTGTTCAGTTTCCTTTCTCTGCATCATATCTTAAGAGACGAAAAATACTAACATCATTACAAGCTTAACACCTCACCTGACAGTTTGCCAGATCTCACTATTTCCAACTCTGTCCCCACGCTCTTCTTTCCAAGCAATATATTACTCTTTAAAATAACAGTTCTTGGGCTTCTAGCCAGCTAACTACATGGATTGACTCCAATGTTTCACCATCTTCAGATTCATGTATTTATAGTGTCAGAGTGAAGCTAGCAAGATATTTTATAACAAAACTTCACTGCATTCTTGTACAACACATTACATGTTTTCTAACAGGTCCATGCTCAACATCAAATCATTAGGTGTATAACCAAGTTCTCAGAGAACCCACACTGAAAGCATGGCTTCTCCCAGCACCGCACCCGCAGCCGAGCAGAACTGGAATACCAGCTTGCCAAGTGGTGTGAGCAGTACTACGTACCTGGCCCCTCCTGCTAGGACAACTGGTTCCTCTGCCGCACTGGAACCCAACCAGAAACCAGCCTGGCATTCACAATTACCTGCTGCTCCTCTGGAGCCGGGCAACTCACCACGATGGCCATCATCGGGGTTCCCCGGGACTTCCATACCTCTTCGTGCTGGACATTGCTGCTCCTCTGGAGCCGGGCAACACTCCAACTCCAACGCACCAAGATGGCCATCATCGGGGTTTCCCAGGACTTCCATACCTCTTCGTGATGGATACTGCTGCTCCTCTGGAGCCGGGCAACACTCCAACGCCAACGCACCAAGATGGCCATCATCGGGGTTCCCCGGGACTTCCATACCTCTTCGTGCTGGACATTGCTGCTCCTCTGGAGCCGGGCAACACTCCAACGCCAACGCACCAAGATGGCCATCATCGGGGTTTCCCGGGACTTCCATACCTCTTCGTGATGGATACTGCTGCTCCTCTGGAGCCGGGCAACACTCCAACGCCAACGCACCAAGATGGCCATCATCGGGGTTTCCCGGGACTTCCATACCTCGTCTGGAGCCGGGCAATGCCAACTCACCATGATGGCCATCATCAGGGTTCCCCGGAACCTTCCATGCCTCTTCGTGCTGGACATTGCTGCTCCTCTGGAGCCGGGCAACACTCCAATGCCAACGCACCACGATGGCCATCATCGGGGTTTCCCAGAACCTTCCATACCTCTTCGTGCTGGACACTGCTGGTCCTCCAATGCCAACGCACCACGATGGCCATCATCGGGGTTTCCCAGAACCTTCCATACCTCTTTGTGCTGGATACTGCTGGTTCGTCTACACCTGGGGTGCGCGTCAGAAGCCGACGCTGCTGCACCTACAGAGGAGTGCCACCACTGCTTGCCTCAACCACAATCTTCGCTGCCAACTCCAGGAACACACACCTCACAGGGCAAGCTAAGTGCCCCCTGTATTCCACATCAACACCATCATCGTTCACCAGACAACCTCTTTCTTGCTGAAGGATTTACTGACCAGCATTGCATCCATCCAGGAGGCAACACAAGAACTGGTTCTTCGCCTCGAGGAGTTTCGGCATTGGAGGGAGGATACCATCCCAGGCAGCAGTGGAAGTTGGCAAGGCCCTTGCATCTGTCCAGCGCAAGCTGGCACGCATTGAGTCTCACAGATCCAACTGCAGCGATGACTGGTCCATGCAGGGATCAGAGAGCTGCAGCAGAAAGCTCACAGCTCCATCATCCAGATTCTTAACAACTACAGCAAGGCCACAAGAACTCTTCATGGAGCAACATGCACTGTTGCCTCCATCACCACAGGGAGGGAGTGGCAGCTCTGCCTGCATTATCACCACTTCGCTACAGGAGCCAGTCACCTTAGACTGCGTGTGTGCAACAGCGGTACCGCAGTACTGCTCACCGTTCACTTCTGGTGGAGAGGTTTTCTATGTAGGTATGCCCACTCTAGGAGACCCCAACAGCCTGGGTTAGTCCTTAGAGAGGGTTTTTTCCTGCACATGCCAAATATCAGTTCCTTCATGGCCAAAAAAAATATCATGCAAACCAATCAGATGCTAGTTTCACTCTGACACTATAAATACGCAAAACAAAACTTTTAAGTAAACTTTCAGACGTTGATTAAAGTGTTTCTGACAACTAAGAGAGGAAGATATATATTCTAGCTTCAGCAATGAAAATGCATCAGGATATTCTTTTAGTAAAGAAATATCTGTACTTTCATTTAATTAGCCTCAACTTTCTGTGTACTAAGTTGTATGCCTGATTACTCTGGGATTTTTAATTTTATTTTCAAATTTTTAATATTTTTAAATATTGAAAACTTCTCATCCATATTATACAGCAGACTCTCTAAGAGTGAGCAACTCTGGCTTACCTTGAGGTTCATATGTTTAGGACCAGAGGAGTCCATCGTCAGATAGGGAAGGTTTATATCTGTCTGAAGAGATGATGACAGTTCACACTTTGCCTTCTCTGCAGCTTCCTTCAAACGTTGCATTGCCATTGGGTCTTTCGTTAAATCAATTCCTTGCTGTAAAAACATTTGTTTCCTTTATTTAGTATTTTTAAACTCTTTACTTACCTATGTACATCAAACTGTATAATATTTACTTACTTCCTTCTTGAATTCTGCTACCAGATAGTTTACTAGAGTATTGTCAAAATCTTCACCTCCAAGGAATGTATCGCCATTTGTGGACTTCACCTCAAAAACTCCTTTCTGGATTTCCAAAATTGAAATATCAAATGTGCCTCCTCCAAGATCATACACAGCAATTCTGCACAAAAACAATGTTTATATTGGCAGTGCAGCTGGGTTTAACACTCATATCTTAAACCACAAGTCCTGCTTCTTACGATCGATCGTCACAAACCCCATATTGATTATATCTTACCCAAACTGAGCTCTGCAATCTGATCTTTAATTCAGCTTATTATACATATTTTCATTCATTGATGACCTATGGAATGCTATTTTGGGGAAATTCAGTAAATGTTGTAAAAGTGTTCATTATACAAAAAAGGTAATAGGAATAATGGCAGGGGAAAGACTATCAACCACTTTTCAAAATGTTTACAATGTTACCATATATTGTCATTTGTAATAAATAACCAGTAAATTTTACAGATATTATAACAAAGAGACATAGACCAACAAAAAGGGGTCTACTACAAAGGAATAGTTTTGTTTAATTCACTTGCCTCTTCTGTAAAACAAGTTTACATCAGAATTAAAAAGGTACCTTCTATACACAGCAGGATTTCATTCAATCAAAAAACAGGTAATAATATAATAAACATGACTATTCTGTGTAAGAGTAAAACTGACATCTCTATTGTGAGAGTTATTGTCTGTAAATAAATGACATGATCTACATCCTAGAGTTTGGGCAAAATCTCAAAATAGATCTACAGATTGCAATGTTGTAACTTACCATTATTGCTATATATATTATATTGTGAAATTGATTGAAGAGTCATTACTTTACAGAGCTTTTGCTCATGCATTTGTAAGCATATGTGACAATAAACCATCTTATCTTACGAGTTGATGTAAAAAGGGCAATGCAGAATTATCACTTACATCTTATCCTCACTTTTGTCCATTCCGTATGCCAGAGCTGCTGCTGTTGGTTCATTGATGACACGAAGAACATTCAGCCCTGCTATTTGTCCTGCATCCTTTGTAGCCTGTGAGCAGACAGTCATCAAATCAGCTACTACAAAACCATGACACTCTAAAGGCTCAACATTATGTCATTCACTTTTACCCATTTATTAAATGACAAAACATTCATACAATGAAATGGTTATTTGCTTAAACAATGTAGGAAATACCAAGAAACAACTTTACAAGGTACAAGTTGGGTAAATAATTTAAGAAATAACTTAGAAAATAATGGTTTACGTGATATTTAGAAGAAAAGAAAAAAAATCTCATGTGTTCCATTCACATGACATTCTCTACATCTCTGCAACAAATTATTGTTAAACTTCTATTTACTTCATGCTAATTCACAAAAATTAACAAGAAATAGTCTTATTACTTGCTTCCTTATAAGTAGAAGCGAAATAAGGGAGTACCATAGGTTAAAGTGATAGTCAAAAGCTGGTTGCTGGTTCCTTTGTTTGTATGCACACAAGTTGACAAATTCCTGTATGAGAAAAGTATAAGTTTTTCAAAGCTGAAACCAAAAACAAGGCATATCTAGAAAACAATCAACTCCACGAAAAAAATGTATATAACATAAATTGTGTGTTTTAACGTACTCTACATTTTTTGTATGGGAAGTTTTTATCCAATTCTTACGGTTTAGCAATTATGCAAAATTCCGTAAAATTCACCCAGGATAAAGCAGTCTTCAGAGGCTATTCCCAGAAAATTCAAGATATACATTTTATTTGTCAGGTAAGTATCTTTAACATACGATATTTTAATCAAAATTGTTAGAGCCATTTTTGAGAAAATCAAAATTTTTGAAAAAAGTTCCATGTAAAGGATAGTTAGGGGTGAGGGGATTTTTCTCAAAATCTTCATGTAGCATCCCTGGAAGATACTAAACTTAAATACCAAGTTTGGTATTTTACCAACTTTTTGTTTTTCAGTTATCGTGTTCACAGACACACACATGGATCTTTTTCTGAAAATACTTTTTACTTTCTCTACATGTACTATGTACATAGTGTATAAAGACAGTATTGTATTGCACCTATTGCTACAGAGATTTTGCTGGAAATATACGTTTTGGGTCCCCCTGAATAAAAAAAAATCATTTTTACAAAAAGGGGTGTGTGTGGTGGGGGCAGCATAGCTCAAAACCGAAAAGACCGTTAAATACCAAACTGGGTATTTAAGTTTGGCATCTTCCAAGGATGCGACACAAAGATTTTCAAGAAAATCCCCCCAACCCCAACAAATGTTTTTTTAGTTCTATTTTTGAACTGAAAATAGTCTTTTCTTGCACCTATAAAATTAATGGTAAAGGTTCGACAGGACGTCCAGATTGAAAATGTTGAAAATACTAACCTGAGCAATAAAAATTCACATGGAACATGTCTTGTAATAAATGTGATCACTCTGAGTTGCTGTGTCCCACTCACTCGCCCTAATTAACATACTTTCTTATATACAAAACTCATTGTAGAATGTAAACTCCATTTTTACGAACGCATAACTAAACTGCCAACCTATTTTTTCATGAAATCCGCGAGTTTTCTGTTCTATTAAGCATATGTTGCTGGTATGATTTGGCGAAACAACAGAATATGCCTAAAAATTAACTACAAAAAATAATAATAAATTAATTTACACACTAACCTAAACCTAACGCAAAAGAGAGAATACTACTTTCATTTGCATACTTTAGTGAAAGCAGTGGAAGTTACTAGAAGCAAATTCACAAAAATCAGTATTTACACACACACACACACACACACACTAACGTATAGCTACGCGAGCGCATGCTTGATAAATGCAGTGAAAATTACTAAATTCAAATTACATGAAAATTAGATTATATACACACACTAATTTAGAGCTAACCGAGAAATTAATAATAACAAATTACCCAAAAATCAAATTTACTGGCATACTTAGAGCTAGCCAAGCTCATACTCGCTTTGCTTGCATGTTTCGATGAAAACAGTGGAAATTACTAAAATAAAACTACACGAAAATAGGTTTATTTACACAAACACTAACCTAGAGCTAATCGAGTGCACTCTAACTATCCATGAGTGGCTAGGGCAGTATTCACTTAATCTAAATAGCTATGTAGACTTTATCTAATTATGTTACAGAGCTTGCCAAATGGGGCACAAAGCAGTTTTATATGAAATATCTCTCGATAACTACATTTGCGCATTAAACAAGAGACACTACAGAAAGTAACACAAAAATTTAGAACATTGTGGATTATGAAAGTTATATCTTGCATTCGCTTGCGTATTTGTCAAAGTAACAAACACAAACAGTTCACAGAAACCCAAGTTATTCGCACATAAGTATGAATTTTAATATTCTGGCTAATCAGAGAATTCCTGTTGGACTGAAGTTCGCTCTTCTAATGGCCCTGCTTCAATTTGTTATCTCAACTTCGTCTTTGGAAATATGAACACACATTTCTACCGACTGTAATTTCCGCACAATTAACAGCATACCACTCTCATACCATACCTAGGTCATATTTACCTGTCTATCACAAATTTATAAACTTTCCTTCTTGAAAGATTAATCAAATAAAAACTAATTCATATTCTCCCGTAAAAATGCAATGGAAATCTACCATCTGTATTTTCAGCTACCATGTTGCCTAGATAGATAGTAATGGCATAATTTATGACTTCCAGCTGATATCGATATTTACACATTTCATAATTATAGATAGTGAAATGTTACGATTTGTAACTAGCGAGGAAGAAGAAATGAGTAGATTACTCAGAGATGTGCTTCAGTGGAAGGCATAGAGCTTCATTGTCTTTCTCAGACCTTCGATTTTACACATAAAATACAGCGAACAGTACAAATGCAAAAATGATTCTTTCAAACTGTGCAAAACACAATATTTTCCATAACTATACTAAGAAAACAGAGATACAGTAACATGTAAATTTGCAAGAACTGAAAACTGTGAACTCTCATGGGTTTTCTTCAGTTAGTATATAAGACTGGCTCGGGTCGCTAGCTAGTGGAGAGGTCCTAAGCTACACGCAGGGTAACACATGAAGGGACACCAGCGAGCATAAGCACCGAAATCATACCCTCCCTGCCCGCCACTCACATCTCGCGATCACTAAAATCACGCATTGCTCGAAGAGTGTCAACGTCAAACCTCGCCGTACCCTAATGGTAATTAGGACTTCTCTTTTATGCAAAGTATCAATGTATAAAAAGTACTAAATACACAAATGATGAGATTTCAATGGAAATTAAGTGTTTTGAGATGACCTGAACCCTCGAAAAGCATTTGCAGCAGAAAAAAAAAGAAAAAGAAAACGAAAAAAAAAAAAAAACAACTTGCGTCAAAAACGAACATTTTTACTTTATATATATATTATGTACATAGTACATAGAGAAGATATTGTATTGCATCAAAAAATGTGATATTGAGATTTCACCGGAAATATATGTTTTGAGACCCCCTGAATAAAAAAAAAAAAAAAAGAAAGCATTTTTAGAAAAATGTCCGTGTGTATGTGTCTGCCTGTCTGTAGGCAGCAAGGCTGAAAAATGAAATGACCGTTAAAAACCAAACTTGGTATTTAAGTTTGGTATCTTCCAAGGATGCAAGACGAATATTTTCAAGCAAATCCTCTCACCCCAAACAACCCTTTACATGGAAAAATTTCGAAAATTTTAATTTTCTTAAAAATGGCTCTTAACAATTTTGATTAAAATCTTGTATATTTAAGATGTTTACTTGCCAAATAAAATGTATATCTTGAATTTTCTGGGAATAGCCTCTGAAGACTTCTTTACTCTGGATGAATTTTACGGAATTTTGCATAACTGCTAAACAGTAAGAGATGTACAAAAACTTACCACACAGAAAATGTGGAGCACATTAAAGTACACAATTTATGTTATTATACATTTTTTCGTGGAGTTGATCATTTTTAAGATATTCCTTATTTTTTGTTAACTCCTGTCCATACAAACAAAGGAAATTCAGTCACATAGCAACTAGCTTTTGACTATGACTTTAACCTCTGGTACTCCCTTATTTCGCTTTGACTTATAAGGAAGCATGTAATAAGACTATTTCTGTTGTTTTCTCAATTAGCATGAAGTAAATAGAAGCTTAAGTTTTTAACAATAATTTGTTGCCGAGATGTAGAGAAAGTCATGTGAATGGTACACATCAGATTTTTTTGGATACCGAGGACCCTAAAACATATATTTCCAGTGAAATCTTGGTATCAAATTTTGGGTGGAGTGCAATACCTTCTCTATACACTATGTACAGAGAAAGTAAAAATGATTAAGGTTTTTGAAAGGGAGCAAGATATAGAAATTGTTTAGTCAGTTATCACTTGTATGTTACAGAGCTGGCAAAGAGAAAGATAACACAGGGCAGGAATATCGAGGCTAAAACGACCTTATTCTTCAAAGGCATAAGCTTCCATCTACTTCATGCTAATCCAGATTAATATTAACAGAAATGCTTTCTTGTATGCAGAAAAGGAATAAGGGAATACACTAAGCTAAAACGATATTAAAAGCTGGTTGCCTTGTGGAAGAAACCTGTTTCTATTCATTGTCAGGAGTTCACAAATCTGTGTTAAAACTGAAACAAATAACAAGCAATATCTCCAAAATGGTCAGCTCAACAAAAAAAGTTATAAGACAAATTGTGTGTTTTAACGAGATCTACATTTTTTGTGTAGTAAGTTATGCAGAATAAAGAGGTCTTCAGAGGCTATTCCCAGAAAATTCAAGATATACATTTTATATGCTATGCAAATATCTTTAATATACGGTATTTTAATTAAAATCATTAGAATTTTTTTTGAAGAGAATATCTAAATTTTCAAATTTTTTTCCAAGTAAAGGGTAGTTTGGGTAGTCAAAATCTTTATGTCGCATCCCTGGAAGATACTAAACTTCAATACCAAGTTTGGTATTTTACAGACTTTTCGTTTTTTGAGTTATCGTGTTCACAGACCTTTTTCTAACATTAGTATTTTTGGATACAGGGGACCCTAAAACATATATTTCCAGTGAAATCTCTGTATCAAATTTTTGGGTAGAGTGTAATAGCTTCTCTATGCACTGTACATATGTGTAGAGAAAGTAAAAATAAATGGAAATGGCCTGTTAACAGAGAAGAACTTGATGAGCATGTAGTGGTAGCCAACAATACAAGATATGTATGTGAGGCAGTTATGCTGCTGCCACCACACTTCACATGTTTGTAGACGCTGAGTTTGTCAATGTACATTACATGAGCTGATACTGACCATTTGCATTAATTCAAAAACACAAACATTTGTCCTCATCTTCAGCAGTTTGGCGACTGTTGGGGATACAAAGTGGCACGATTTCCACATTTCTTACACAATAGCCGTATTCTCTCCAACTGTATTGGTGACGCTAGTGGTTTTAACAACTTTATATTTTACCAAAAGTAGTGCTTTTCTGTCCAACAATGGTGTAATAACTCATCTGTTTAGAGGTGAGTGTAAATTAATGTGACTCAGTTTAATTCCAACATCCTCCGCTGTATTGTGTACTCTCATTCTTTCAAACCATTTTTCAAATGCTCATCGCCATTCTTCTCTGCAGAGAATGCAAATAAATTCTTTGTAAGCAGCTACAGAAGTTTCAATTGATTCTAAAGGGCAAAGATTCCTAAATGCACAATGCCATCCTTCAAGGCATTCTCTCTGCCCTAAACAAATTTTAAGGTTGTTATAGCACAGAGATGCTCGCTCTTGCTACAGATTCGTCTTATTATTAGCGAGTGACATTTCTGCTGACATGTGACTGTCTCAGTAAGCTGTTGGTATATATAGTCTTACCATAAATATAGTCACAAAGTTTTCAATCAATTTCCACAGTGGTTTGAGACGTTTTAATACACTGATAACATTAGTTACATGTATAATTATTGAAAATGACCACCTCTGGCCACGCAACGTTTCCACTGGGAAATCTGCTGCTGCCTTCCTAAGAGAATGCTTCAAACTTTCAATATTAAGATGTCTCTTCTTGAAGCTTGGTCCAACATTAGCCCTGAGCTGTCCTTGCTGGGGCTCCAGTTTTGCCCGTGGAACACTTTGGACAGATGGCCCCATAGCAGCTTCTTTACATGATCTTCTGTGTAACACTGCAATAACAGTTTTGATTTAAGAAGCCTCTGGTGCTTCAGCTCACTTGTGGGCAGGTGCCCTTTCTAGGTCACTGTGCAATGTGTGCGACAGAGACTGTACGAGATTTCTTTGGATGCCACTGCTAGAGTGCGCACAGTTGCAGTCTCAAGGAAGCGCTGGACACGAACCTCTTGTTTATTTTGAAGATCTCACCTGGGGATTTGCAAGGCTACTACAGCTACATGATTTTCCATTGTGGCAACTTACACAGTTGAATTCTCAATGACTCAGCAGGAACTAAAGTTACTCTCAAACGTTGTGACAGTATTTATGGTAAGACTGTGTATTTACTCGCTGTCAGTCTGCAGCATCACATGTTCCACTGTTTCCTCTAAAATGAGTTCTTTCCAAGTATTTTCTATCACACTTGTCATATGTTGAACTACTTTTCTGGCTAGTTACCTCATTTATTCCTTTCAACATTGCATCCTGTACATCACAAAATGTAAAACTTTTATTATTTTGTCTAACACAACCGCAACACATTTTCAAATGGTGGACGAGAATAAGAGCACTGACAACTTTTCACACAAGCAGATCAGTCACCGAGCCTGCAGATGTTGTAATGCCAATGGACAGTTATGTATTGCCCCTCCACAAGGAAATTTCTCACTGACGCTAGTGTCTAACATAGCAACAGTGTACTGTCTAGCGCTATAAACAACTGCATTGTTGCCAATCCTCAGTGAGCCTGCTAGATATCAAAACACAACATACCTGTCTCTGCGAGTCATTGAAGTAAGCAGGAACTGTTACTACGGCATTCTTCACTGATTGGCTAAGATAACTTTCTGCAGTTTCTCTCATTTTCATCAAGATGAACGCTCCAATCTGACTTGGAGAATACATCTTGCCATCTGAACCCTGGACCCACGCGTCGCCATTTGATGCCTTCACAATCTTGTAGGACAAAGTGTTCCTGCAAGCAGACGCCAAACGTCAACTGATATACGACACGCCAACACTCAAAGTATCCAAACCATGAACATCTAAAATATGGACATTTTGAGTATTCAAAATTCTGCAATTCATTTTGTCACAAGAGTAACTGTCAGAAGAACATTGCCTATGTTGTTTCCATACATTCACATATAATCTCCTCTACTGGTAGAGTTGCATTTCTTTCTAAAACAATATTAAAAATGTAAACAATTTTTTTTTTTTCAGCACTATGTATGCCTTTACCCTTATTATGCTCGTGCTCAAAAGTTTTTATCATCATCTTGAAAAAATAACTCCTCATATACTGTATTTATCAGAATAAAAGACAAACCCCATTTTTCACAAGTTAATTTTGGAATTTAGATTTTGTCTACATAAGACATGTTTAAAAGTCACAGCTATATAAACAGAAGGTTTAAATTAAATTTATAGCTTTGTCATATATTTTGAACAAACTAATGGACACAAGCTGAGTAAGGTACAATCAAAAGTACCAGTGGAATCAGTTAAATATATTAAGAAGAAAATGAATAATGATTATTAAACTAAATTAACTACAAAGATATTAAATTCCAAAGGGTAAAAATTATTGAAAAAAAACAAACTTGAAATTATAGACAGTTTGGGTGGTTTCACGTAAGGTTTGCTATGCTGCCTTTGCAGTGTTGCCAGAGTAACTAGTAAACAACAACAGATTATTAAAAATGTCTCTATCGTGTGTAAAGACAAATATAAACATGTAAATAATAAATGAATGCCGATGAATAATGAAACTAATTTGTTATTACTGATGTTAACTGAAAATAGTGATACTGTAGCATACATTATGTATTTATGACAATATAGAACAAAAATGCAAAATAGCTTGTTACAATGAGAGAAAGATATAACAAAGTGATTTTCACTGGTTTAGAATTTTAATGGCTCAATTGCATCCAAGTGACCGTCGTCGTCATCAACAAGTGTTCACATGCCTATCCACCTCACGTACATTAACAGCCCAACGCCTGTGTTAGTTCACAAACTGAGCACGTGCTTGGAAATAGCAACAGTGAGGCATCTAGATGTGTTTCCGTTGTCAAGTGCAGGGCTATAACTCCTCAAAGCCATGTTCAGACTTAGCAACACTGTCTCTTATGGAACTGTATCCACACTTGAGCAGGCAACAAGAATGGCTTTGTTGCTAAATCCTGAGCATTACACACACACGCAAATGGATAAATGAATTTAAACATGGCTGTACATCCATAAATGAACATCATTATGGACATCCTCTGAAATTATTGACAAAATCCAGGGAAAGGTTTTGAGTGATCCACAAAGTTTGCAAAATAGTAGAGGCAACAGGCATATCACAATGTACAGTGTTCTCAATTTTGCACAAAGAATTAGGTCTGACAAGATGTAGGTTGCATTTGCTCTCAATGGAGAATAAACGTAATCATGTGATCAATTCGGAAACTGGTTTGGCTCTTTTACATCGCAATCCTGACGAGTTCTGTGTGGATGAAACATGGATACACTAATGCACTACTACACTCCAGAGACAAAAGTACAGTCGAAACAGTGAATTTTAAAGGAGAACAGGCTCCGAAAAAGGCAAAGGTGGTGAAATCTGCAGACAAGGTGATGGCCTCGGTTTTTTGGGATGCAGGTGGAATCATCTACATTGATTACTTGCAGAAAGGAAGAATGATAAATGGAAAGTATTATGCATCATTATTGAATGGAGAAATCAAGAAAAAATGCCCTCACCTGGCAAAGAAAAGGTCAAGACAATACAAGAGTGCACACCTGCACAGTTTCGATGACTAAAACATGCACCAGATTTGCTCCCCAATGACATTCTAACCCATTTAGTGTAACGAGAACAACACAACTTACATGTCCTTCTTGACTTCTGTGTCTGTGAACCTTCTTCCTATCAATCGTTTGGTGGCGTAGAATGTATTTGCAGAGTTTGTGACGGCCTGCCGCTTGGCTGGCATACCAACCAGTCTCTCCCCATCCTTTGTGAAGGCAACAACAGACGGGGTTGTCCTGGAACCCTCTGCGTTCTCTATCACTTTCGCCTGCTTGCCCTCCATAACAGCCACACACGAGTTTGTAGTTCCCAGATCAATACCAATAACTGCCCCTTTGACACCTTCTGACCTGCAACACACACACACACAAAATATCTAAACCTTTAAACATAACCAAAGCAGCATAATTCAATAGCTTCAATGAGCAAATGTCTACATAAACGGAACAAATTCTGATCTATTACTTTCATATGACTTTTTCTACCAATTATCATTTATGTTGCCTCTATATTATTCTGACAGAAGTTTATTCTTCTATCTACTTCATGATAATCGAGATAAACATTAACAGAAATTGTCTTATTACTTGCTTCCTTGTGAATACACTAGCATAAAGTGATAGTCAAATGTTTTAAAATGTGGTTGCTATGGGATTGAAATATGTGGCCAGGAGTTGACAAGTTCCTGTATAAGAAAAGTATTTTAAAACTGAAACAAATAAGAAATATCTCTAAAACAGTCCACTTTTTGTGTAGTAAGCTTTTGTCTATCTTTTACAGTTTACCAGTTATGTTAAATTCTGACAAATTGTTAGCCATTTTTAAAAATTTGTCTATGTAAAGGGTAGTGCTACTTACTTGTGACGTGCTTGTACATCATTCTTGTTTATTAAATATGGTGATGCTGCAGCCTGCAAACAAAGCAAACAACCAATGTTACCTCGACCTATGCAGAGAACATATTCCATTCAAAAATTACATATCAACTTCACTGATAACATGTACCTTGAGTGTGCGAGCCTAACACAAATCTGTCTGTCTCTTACAGTTTAACAGTTATACAAAAGTCATCCAGAATGAAGACATCTTCACAGACAATTTCTAATAAATGCAAAGTATACATTTTGTCGTGAAATACCTTTAATATACAGTATTTTAATAAAGATAATTAGCCATTTTCGAAAAAAAAAAAAAAAATAAACAAATATCCAAAAATGTTCTTTGCAAAGGGTAGTTTGTGACGAGGGGGGAGGGGATTTTTCTTGAAAATGTGTGTGTTGAATTACAGAAGTTAAATACCAGGTTTAGTTTTTTAACAGCTTCTATTCTTGAACATGTGCATACAAAGACATCATTCTAAAAACCTTTTTTTAACACAAAAAAAAAAAAAAAAAAAAAATCAGGTGACCTCAAAACATATATTGTCAGTGAACTCGAGCTATTGAAATGATACATGGCATACAATACCTTCTCTATATGATATTGCATTCATGGCGTGTATTTTTCTATAACACTCAATGGATTTGAGGAAGCAGCATGTCAAGTTGCTGTTACATTACATAGTCGACAGGCGAGCTTCACATTGCAATACTTTCAGCTAACAGTGCTTATGGACATCACACCCAAAAACAAGTAAATGCACAGGGATGCCAACCTACCATACATCACAGCCAATTCCTTTTCTGAACCATCCACCATTTTGCGATTCTACACGCTACCATATGCAACATCTGTCAAGTTTTTGAAGTAAAAGGGGAGAGGTGTCTAGTTGAAGCAATATTTAATACAATCACAAGTTATTGTTGCAGTAAACGAGGTCATAACTTAATTATGTTCTAATTTCCTGGTCTAAAACTGAAGCAGATGTTGACCAGACCTCATTGTTTGTCTATAGCCGTTAATTCCACTCCAACAACTTATAAATACGTGCACAGCAAAAATAGTGACAAGTATCAGAGATTACACTGTGCACTGCATGTATTGCAATCTGAGAACGAGGAACATGCCCCCTATTCCGCTGTCATAAGCTGCTAAATGGCAAATTAGCAACAGGTTTCTTATAAACAGGAGCAGGTTGACAATTTTGTCTGCTTCTCAAGTCTTTGAGAGTTGGAAATCTAAAATCTAACAATCATTTTCTTGACAATGTATAACATATTTCACTGAAAAATCACTTAAGTAAGTACACTTGAAACACATTGTTTTTGCTTCTGCTATTAGAGAAACAACCAAACACCACAGAATCAAAAACGTGCTTCACCAACCACAATGCAACTGTTGACTGGGAAGTCAGCACTAGGATAAACTTCACAAGACAGCAGCTGCACCATGGACAAAACTCGTGGTCAGTTGCATCAAAATGTGGCAATTTCAATATTTATTAAATACAGAACTTCTAAATGCTGAAGCCACTTTTATACTAAAAAATCTCATGTGTTCCATTCATTTGACTTTCGCTACATCTCTGTAACAAATTATTGTTAAAAAGCTTATTCTTCTATCTACTTGATGCTAATCAAGATAAACATTAACAGAAATTGTCTTATTACTTGCTTCCTTGTAAGTAGTGATAAGTCAAATGTTGTTGCTATGTGATTGAAATCTGTTTGTGTGACCAGGAGTTGACAATTTCACATATGAAAAAAGTTGTAAGTGTTTTAAAACTGAAACCAATAACAAGGAGTATCTTGAAAAGGGCAACACCACGAAAAAAGTGGTATGATAAATTGTCTGTATTAAGGAGCTCCACATTTTATATGCAGTAAGTTTGTGTCTATCTCTCACAGTTACAAAAATTCATCCAGAATAAAGAGGTCTTCACAGGCTATCCCCAGAAAGTTTAAGATAACTATATTATCTGTCATGTAATTATCTTAAATATAAGAGATTTTAATCAAAATTGTTAGACCCTTTTTGAGAAAACTAAAAATTTTGAAATTTTTTCTATGTAAAGGGTAGTTTGATGTGGGGGAATATTGCTGAAAATCTTTGTGTCACATCCTAAGAAGATACTGAACTTAAATATGAAGTTTGGTATTTAATGGGCTTTTCATTTTTCAGCTATGTTGCCCCCCCCCACACGCACGCGCACACACACACACCTTTTTCTAACACTGTTTTTTTTTTATTCAGGTGGTTTCAAAAGATATATTTCCGGTGAAATCTCGGTATTGAATTTTTGTTCTCTATACACTATGTACATAGGACATGTAGAGAAAGTAAAAACAGTTATTCTGTAAAATGCACTGGGAACATGAGCAAATGTTTTACTTTTCTAAGAAAATACAAATTATCAACAATAGTGAGTTGTTTAGTTATCCTAATATACAATGTTTTACTTGCAAATACAGTGCCATCAGGTCTCTGGTGCACGCCACTCAGCTGCTGACCTCACGGTTCCCGCCATTGCGTGACCTCAATCACGCATATGATAAACAAAGGCAGTAGACAACATTCTTTGGTCCAATATACTATACAACATTTTTTGAAACACGAATCTCCGTCTCTGTGCTGGGAAAGCTTTGATCATCATCTGACAGAAGTGCACTTCATAAAATAGTCAAGAATCATTTACTAAGTTTCCAAGGAGAATTGAGACCAGTTAAGTTCAATACGAACTGAGTTTGTTTTGAATACGTAAACTTTTAGAATAACTTTATTCATCTATTCATGTTGGTCAACTTTTAATTACGTTGGCGAACTTGTTAAACATATATTTATCTGCGTATTACTAGTAAGTTTTGAGAATACATTCACACTATAGAAACCACATAAAGCAAGTGTTTCCATGCAACATATTTAGATCCAAACCCAATTTTTATGACATCAGATCTAAAATTCAATACAACTTGAATCTGCATTTCCAAGCAGCATTCAATGTACTCAAATCTACTTCAATTCTCCATGGGAAGGTGGTAAATTTTATACGAGAAAAAATTGAAAATGTCAAGTTTTAACAGAGGAAATAATTGATGATATTGCTGCACCATTAGAACATTTGCCAAGAATCTCACCTGAAGTTGACGATTTATATTTGTGGGGAAGTGTATATATATCTAATCCCCAAATATTACAACTACAAATTGCCTTGCAATAATAATCTGTTAAAATGCTGCAATACCTATGGGATATTCATTACTGTAAGTTGTGAAATAATAATGCTCTAGCTGACCTTGCTATTTGTTTTGATGCACACAGGGAAGCAGTGCATAACTAATTAAGTAGAAACACAATGTTCTGTTTAGACAAGCTCCTAAATGATACAAAGAGCAAGTGCAGTCTTCCACTGCACGACAAAAACCCATTTACTGAAAAATATGCAAAACTTCTGCTGTACACTATGTCTTAAAGCTGAAATTTGCAAATGTTTCACCCATCTTGTGATGAAGCTTCCTCAGGGCTGACAGCTGGTGTGATATGTGTACACACACACACACACACACACAAGTATAATACATAAACTAGAATAAACTTTTAGTAAACATACAACTTATTTAGTGCTGGATACCAGTGATGTAGTGTATAATATACAATAGCAAGTAGTAAAGTAATATTTTTGTTTTAGAATAATTTGCTTTATTATTATATTTTATTTACAGCTTAATTTTTCTTTTTTATATTCTACATCCTTGTTCATGGATTTTAATTTGAAATTTTAGTGTTTAGATTAGTTAATTATCTGAAAAAAATTATATAATAGATAAACTTGTAATGCTTGTTTTTGGAAATAAAAAGTTGAATATGTGCACCGGTATAGTTATCTAGACGCTGGGGTAGCATATTCAGATTTTATTTGTGTGTGTGTTTATATATATATATATATATTTATATATATATATATATATATATATTTATTTATTGAGACAATAACAACTCCCCATATTAATGGGCTGCCAACAAGGACAGAGTAAAGCACACAAATTATAAATTAACATCTAAAAAAACGAAAAAAACAAAAACAAACAAAAAAACTTGAAACTCCTTTATAAAGATAATGAAATATTGACAGTTTTCATTGCATAGTAATGGTGAAGTAATAACACAAATATTAATATAAAAATAATAGTTGCAACAAATCTTCACTTTATCTTTTATATATAAACATAATTAGTAATAGTCACTTCCAATGCTGCAGTTTTTAACTGAATATTAATATTACTGGAATATTACTGAATATCACCTGAGATTCGAACTGGAGTACTTTCTGTACCTTTACACTTTCTTGTTACAAATGTATCCACCCAGACAGACAGTAGAACACTCGCTGTTGTAAAAAACTGGACTATATATTGCAACCTACAATTTTCAAATTACTGGAGTTATGACCCTGCATGACAACCCAGCTTATCAAACAGAACTGTTTATTGTTTAGCAATAAAGTACTTTTTGTTGACTCACTTCTTGCACTTGTACAATATGAATGTATTCCTCTATTTTCAAAGAGAACACTAATAGTGTTTATAATACAGAAAAAAAAAGGTGAAATAATTCTTTAACAAGCCAGGGAAATTTCCAACAATTCAAACCCCACATGTATGGCAATTCCTTATTCCTAAAGTGTACTTCATAAAATCCAAAACAGGAATAATGAAATACCACACACATCTTGATGGTGGTAGCATTTAAGTTAAAACAGCAATTTGCAATCATTATGTATTAGCACTAGATCTGAAAGTGGCTATGTATTTCGTGCTGAACAAGCACGTGTTTTGGAACGCCTCAGATTCACACATATAAATTTACAAAAATAGAAAATAAGTGTAATTACATATAGTTATAGTCAAAGCAGCCAAGACTGTCGCTTAGGTAAGATTTGATCTGCTAAATTAGTATGTTGTGAATAACTGATTATTTGCATAATTTTTAAACATGCCCCATGATGATTTCACGACAGAAGCCTTTAATTCAGCTGCTTCAACTTAAAAACGAGTTTCAAGCGATACTGATGTTCAAGACCAGACATGCTATAGCAGATACACCGGTCAAGGTTAAGTATCACAAATCTATGTAACACTTAACTTGTCAACGAATAATTACAAATGTCATTTTCCTAAATTGTATCAGCCGAACAGTAACAGTCTTCTGGAAATATTCCCATTGCAGGCCTTCATGAATTATTAAGATAAAAGTTAGCCATTGTAGGGGATAAAACCTTACTAATCACTGCGAACTTTAAGCTTAAATGTCAGTGTCAATGCGTTACTAAGTTTAATCTACTCAAGCAACCATTATTTGCGAACATTGGCAATAAAATGTACTCTTTGACTTTCATCTTACGGTCAGTCATTTAGGCGCTACATAACCCAATGATACTTACATTTTTAAACAATGAACTGAAATGTTGTTTGCCTCCGAGATCAGAAGAAATACTGGTAACATCGAATACCTTCTTGGCTATAATTCTACTTGCGAACAACATTTTCGTTTATTGGTAATGTGCGAATACCTTTTCAGCAATTCTTCATACACCTTCACGTGTAGCTGATGCAACTCGAAGAAATCGTGCTATTGTGCGCATCCCACATGCGCATTTTCAATTTCCGGAAAATTCTATGTATATATACGCGAGTCGTTTTAGCATTGCATTACGACAGAAAAATAAAACAAAGACATTCCTTAGTTTGCAAGTGTGAATTTTTCAACTGAAAATTTTTGAATGTTTTTTGCTATGAATAAAAGCTCTTCTTTTATTTTCTGAGAGTTACTTCGATTGTTATCAATACATTGATCACCAGTAGAGAAGGTATTTCCGGTTATTGATTTTGGCAATAAATTATACAGTTAATGAAATCTGAATTATAAATATCTCTAAAATCCAAGAATAATAATAATAATAATCGTTCTTAATACGTAGAGGTACATCTTTACAAAACTCGCTTTCTTGCTTAACCTACCAGTAACCCCCCACCGCGAAGTTTCGTGCCTGAGCCGCGCATTTAAAATAATGCATTTTCGTTTCCCACATTTTAACTTTCTGGAAGCAACTCACAACTTCTTCCCATTTAATTTGTGGTTTGTTTCTGTCTAATAATTTTCTAATGTACCAACTTGTGCCTCAGATTTAGAACATTTGAATAGGTACTTGTTTATTAAATGAAAAAGAATTTTCTCTTGAAACTTTATTACTTTTTCCACCATGCACATAGGATACTTTGGGCAAAGTCTAACAAGACAATCCAAATGGCAAAGTTGCTATGTCCAGATAGGTTATGTGTGTCGGATCTTTGTGTTATCCACAGGCACAGCCTCTTTATGACCTTTATCTCCCCCTTCCAGAATCTCAAAATAGTGATCAAAGAACAGGTAGAGAAGGTATTGCAATCTGCACAAAACTTGATACAGACATTTCATTGAAAATACACGTTTTACGTGTGTGTGTGAGAGAGAGACAACAATTTCAAAAATACCAAAGTTCAGCAAATTCCAAAAATGCCACACAATCATTCTCAAGAAAATCACCCGTAAACACCATGGAAAATTTGTGAAAATGTTTTATTTTCTCATTGCATAAAACTGTCCATTGTTGAGTGTGTATATGTACAGTAATCGAAATATTGCATTCGTATTCAAAAGGGGAGGCTCTTAATGATTTTAATTAAGATACTGTTTATGCTTAAAACATTTTCATGATAAAATATATATCTTGAACTTTCTTGCAATAGTCTTCATTCTGGATGACCTCTGCATAACTGTAAGATATTAGGGATACAGACATACTTTTATGAAACTCAAATTATTTATTTCTCAACATAGTCCCAGTTTAAGGATGTTCCTACTGTTTTTTAAAATCCTTCCAAAAAACATGAATCATCAAGCTTTACAAAATACATCTCTCTCTGGACGATGTCCCCTCATTTTGTTGCTGTTTAAGCCATTTCTTCAGGTTTGGGAACAACAAGAAATTGCAGGGAGCCAGGTCGTGCAAATATGGAGGGTGTGGCAGCAATAACAGCACTTTCTTCTTCACCAATGTTTGCTTCAGCTAACAGCTCAATGTAGTACTGTCCAGTAATTGTTTTTCCTTTTTCTAAGAGGTCAATGAGAATCATGTCCTTCAGATCTTGTGGCACCCGCTGGTGTTACTATAAAACTCTTCGAATACCTGTTTATTCTTGCAGTAGCATCAATCTATAATAACCGCTATATTTCTTGATGCAATAGTGCAAAAAAGGTAAACGGAACAACACTACTGAATTTGAGTTGTAAACAATGGATCAGAGCGAACCTATGCCTTATAAATTCCTGGGTAAGAGGCGCTTCTGTACAACTCTATACAACAGACAAATAAATAAAAAAAATGGAAAGAGTTTCTAAATTTAGTGATCTACTGCCGACAATTCCCAGATGTGCATAAGAAATTAAAAGGAACAACAACTCAGAAAATCACATGCCCATGCTTGCTCTCGTGCTTCTTGTGTTTTCAAAAATCATTAATATTTAAATCTAAAAACTAAATATTGAAATAATACTCCAGAGTTATAAAACTCAATGCTATTGTTATATTCAAACTTATTTATTAGGATATACTGATGTCTGATTTAACTAAACATCAATGTGTTAGCATTAACTTGCAGCAAGATGGTAACATTGCAGGACAGGATTACGGCAAGGTAGCATGCTTTACTGCGCTCTGGTGGGTGGAATGGAGACTCTGCATCAAAACAAAATTGACTCCACTTCCACCAATAAAGAGCCACTCTAACCTTATACACAGTGGGTTACGGACTCAGACGGTGCCCATCTGGCAACTGGCGCAAGCTCAGAAAGCCATTGCCTACTGCTAGATTGTGCAGCGCTTTACTAGAACATGATTGTAGGAACAATGTTTAATCTAGATTCATAATATTTATTTTTTTTATTTAATGGTGGTGCCACGGCTCAACGACACTACCCCATGAGTCACCCCTGCAATCAATGCTACCCCTTTTGAGCAGATACACCAGAAGCAATCATTGTTTTACATAAATACTTTGGCTTTCTAGGCCGGCGTTGTCAACTTGATAATAAATGGTAGCCAGGCCTGTAGGCCGTGGTCCAAATGATTTAATTACTGACATTTCGCCAGAATCTGTGTCTGGCATCTTCAGGGAACAAAGGTATTAGTCCAGCTCCAGAGTCCAACAAGAAAGCTTTGTTCCCTAATGTGGGTAATTGAATCATTTGGATCACGGCCTACCATTTATAATCAAATCATTGAACCCAAGTCACAACACAGAATAGCTCCAAACACAACTATGTTTCTTGTCCACCGTGAGCAACCAACTTCCTCACACAAAATATAACACACCTCTACCCTTGCCACTGTATCAACTTTTCTTCCAACATCTGGTCGCCATCTCAAACCTCAGTTAAATATCTTGGTGTTCTACAGGACACAAAAATGACATGCAATTAATAGACGCTCCAAGATTGACCTGGACTGCTCCATTCTTTAATTCGACCTCTTCTCAGCTCCTATATGGTCCACAACAAATAAAACTGCAAGTTGTACAAAATAAGTTTCTCCTCAGAGCTACAAATGCACCAGGTTTGTAAGAAATACGCAGCTTCAACACCAACTTCCAATAGAACACCATATGAAACACCTCTCCAAGACATTCTTCAACAACGTTGCTGGTGCTCAAGCATTTAACCTGCATATCAAAACTCAACAAAAAGACTGATAAGAAAACTACAACAATATTTCTTAACCAGTTACAAGATGACTCCTGTTAATAATTATTCATAATCATGTAGTTTCATTTTTTTAATTTATTATTACTACTCATACTTTCATTTAATTGTAACATTTATTTGTAAAGTTATATTACTAATAACTATTTTTGTTTATGTTAGAGGAGTCAACGTCAAATGATAATGTATTTAATGTTTTTGTTATTTATGGTCTGTATAACATAAATGCTGATCTGCTAACAATAAAATTAAAAAGATCTATATCACAGACTTTTTCATAATTTAGTCAGTAACTACAGCATCTAACATATAACTTTGCTGTTGAAATAAACTGACAGAAGAATACTAACAATGGATACTTGCATAAAAGTGTCTGTTGTTAAGCATGCATATGTACAGTACTTGAAATATTGTATTCACACTGAAAGCGGAGGACTTACTTTAACTGTGCCACCCTGTAATATTTGAGGTCTCAAACCCGTAACAACAATAATCTTATAATGGTTTATATTATAAATAAAATATTTTATGTTTTATAGAGATCTGCACTTTTAGATTTTGTCTCTCGGAAACTTCACAGAATATTCCAGATGTCATAACAAATGAGAAGCTGCATCCTGCAATATAGTAAACGTTAAAATATGTGACACAATGTTAATTAAATAAATGTAACATTCATTTGTGTATGGTCAATAAAAAAAAACTGATGTGTTTCATTCTGCAAACTTGTTACAAAAGCTTATTCTTCTGTCTACTTGATGCTCATCGAGATAAACTTTTACTTGCTTCCTTGTGAATACACTAGGCTAAAGTGATAGTCAAATGATTTAAAACCTGTATGTGATTATGATTGTAATTCGCTAGGAGTAGAACAAGAGAAACATGAACAACTTCCCGTGTGACAAAAGTATAAGCATTTTAAAATTTAAACCAATAACAAGGAATATCTTGGATACAACTCCACAATAAAAATGGTAAGCACATAAATTGTGTGTTCTGACAAGATCTACATTCTTTTGTCGCAAGTTTTTGTCTGTCACATGCAGTTTACCAGTTGTACAAAGGTCTTCAGGGGCTATTCACATAAAATTCAAGATAAACATTTTATAAATCTCTTTAATATACAGTAAGGGACAAGAAAGATGAAATTCACATTTTACTTCAATGTAAGGTCACAAAGGATTAGAGAGAAAGTCTAATAAATAAGAAAGTATTACTGAGGAACAAATAAATTACATTCAGGAAGCAGACAAGCAGAGTGTTGACATATTGCATCATTCCCACTTAACTGGGGAGTAATGTGCTAAGTGACTCCATCTCTCATAAACACTACTTGTGCTAACACAAGGAGTGATGTTTGTAGCTCAAACATAGTCATGTATTATACCATAAGCACTGTAATCACCGTTATTATTGCCATGTACATACACACATAATTACACAGAAATGGAAAGTAAACTATTGACAACATGATGGTACTAAAGGAATTATTACACTTAGCAAGCTGTTAAAGTCGAGAGACACAGAGCGAACACACTCTTGTTAGATGTAGAATGCTGCGTCGTATTTATTTAACCCTTGTCCCAACCCAGTTCAAGTCAGTTTTCAGTTGTTTAGTCAGGAATAGAGCAAGTGCTATGGCTTTTAGTGGTGAATTTAGTGACAAATCTCAGTTATTGCATTCTACACGTTTTTTGAAAAATGTAGCAATGAAGAATTATTGTTTCTTAACGTAACTAATGACAGCAATACGGAGGAGCCAGTGGCAGTTCCTTTGGATTAAAAGAGCAGCTAATTCATAAACTATGATAATAATAATATAGCATTTAAAAAAACGTGTACATAATATACAAATGCGCATATTCAAGTTTTAAATTTAAAAACCTTAAAATTATAGCAGTTTAGAAAATCAGTTAGGGTTTCCTCAGTATGTTGCCAGGCAGATTTGTATGCTCAGTGTGCGAGTGAGAGGGAACTATGAAAAGAGTGGGGGCAGTGACCTGGCAACACAGAACACAATAACACATCTCATTCACTGCAGAGTAGAACTCTTCCTATAGCTAGGTCAGCCCTAACTATGTATGTACTGAGCACTTTAGACAAATAAATAATATTCGGTATTTAAAGTACGAGCTGAAGCTTTCCTAACAACTTTTAATGTTCTCATCTTTGAAATGTTGCAGTCAATCCATGTACAGTGGAACCTCACATACGTTTTCCAAGGGAGACTACCAAAATACTGTATAAATGAGAAAACGTGTAACTGATTTTCTCTTCTGGTATGAACCTCATCCAGAATTTTTAATTTTTCTTCCTTGCTGGTCGATATCCACATATGTTTCTTCTCCTGTTTGTAACTCCACATAAGTGACTGTTGGAACGATATGACAACAATCAAAGGATAAATGACAATGAAAACAGCAGTACTCGACTTAAAGTAGAGAAGTGACTGTTGGAACCAAGGTTAATACATTGTTGGAATGATATGACAATGAAATCTGCAATTCCAAGGCTAATCACAGCAAGCATACCACCATACGTTTTTTTTAAAAATGTATATATAAATGAGTATATTATCTGTATGGGGATCAGAAAAAGTGACGCATTACTGAGAAAACGTATAATTCAGCAAAATTTTAATGGAGAATGACTGGTCCCTAAAGTTTTAGTGTACATGTGCAAAAAATGTTGAAGTAAATAACGTATAAGCGAGTTTCAACTGTAATTACATGGTTTGAAGCCAGAGGATTGTTGCAGATTATACAGTATCTTTTAAAAAAAACATGTGTTCCATTCACATGACTTTCTCTACATCTCTAAAACAAGTTATTGTTAAAGAGCTTATTCTTATATTTCAACATTAGCAGAAATTGTCCTTATTACTTAGTTCGTTGTAAGTAGAAGGAAAAAAATGTGATGTGTTTAATTGATATGATGTTCTCTAGCTGTTTGGTAAACAAACCTTTTATTCAACGCATTAATTGTATCTGCATCCTGTTAATGAGGATAAACATAAGCAGAATTAGTCTTATTACTACGTCCTTGTAATTAGAGGGAAATAAGAAAATATGTGCTACATGAAACATCTGAAATTGCAATCTCTTTGCCTTCCAGGAACAAACAACAGAGAAACGAGATGTCTTCACGAGGTTAAAACTGTAACCAATAATTCAAAATATCTTGAAAACTGTTAACTCTACAACAAAAAAATGTATATGGCATAAATTGTGTTCTTTAATGAGATCTACATTTTTTGTGTTGTAAGTTTTTGTGTATCTCTTATGGTTTACTAGTTATACAAAAGTCGTCCAGAATGAAGAGGTCTTCAGAGCTATTCCCCGATAATATACCATATACATTTCATTTGTCATAAAAGTATCTTAAACATAAGGTATTTTAATCAAAATTGTTACGAGTCATTTCTGAGAAAATCAACATTTTTTAAAAAAGTTCCATGTAAAGAGTACTTAGTGGTGGGGGGATTTTGTTAAAAATCTTCGTGTTGTATCCTTAGGATATAGTAAGTTAGTTATTGAGTTGTGCTGCCATTTCCTGACCAGCACTTGGGGCACCTGACAACGCAAGACTTGACTTACTTTGTAAGTGTCTAAATACTAAGTTAGTTATTGAGTTGTGCTGCCATTTGCTGACCAGCACTTGGGGCACCTGACAACGCAAGACTTGACTTACTTTGTAAGTGTCTAAATACTAAGTTAGTTATTGAGTTGTGCTGCCATTTGCTGACCAGCACTTGGGGCAGCTGACAACGCAAGACTTGACTCACCTTGTAAGTGTCTAAATACTAAGTTAGTTATTGAGTTGTGCTGCCATTTGCTGACCAGCACTTGGGGCACCTGACAACGCAAGACTTGACTTACTTTGTAAGTGTCTAAATACTAAGTTAGTTATTGAGTTGTGCTGCCATTTGCTGACCAGCACTTGGGGCAGCTGGGAGCGCAAGACTTGACTTACCTTGTAAGTGTCTAAATACTAAGTTAGTTATTGAGTTGTGCTGCCATTTGCTGACCAGCACTTGGGGCAGCTGGGAGCGCAAGACTTGACTTACCTTGTAAGTGACTAAATACTAAGTTAGTTATTGAGTTGTGCTGCCATTTGCTGACCAGCACTTGGGGCAGCTGACAACGCAAGACTTGACTTACCTTGTAAGTGTCTAAATACTAAGTTAGTTATTGAGTTGTGCTGCCATTTCCTGACCAGCACTTGGGGCACCTGACAACGCAAGACTTGACTTACTTTGTAAGTGTCTAAATACTAAGTTAGTTATTGAGTTGTGCTGCCATTTGCTGACCAGCACTTGGGGCAGCTGACAACGCAAGACTTGACTCACCTTGTAAGTGTCTAAATACTAAGTTAGTTATTGAGTTGTGCTGCCATTTGCTGACCAGCACTTGGGGCACCTGACAACGCAAGACTTGACTTACTTTGTAAGTGTCTAAATACTAAGTTAGTTATTGAGTTGTGCTGCCATTTGCTGACCAGCACTTGGGGCAGCTGGGAGCGCAAGACTTGACTTACTTTGTAAGTGTCTAAATACTAAGTTAGTTATTGAGTTGTGCTGCCATTTGCTGACCAGCACTTGGGGCACCTGACAACGCAAGACTTGACTTACTTTGTAAGTGTCTAAATACTAAGTTAGTTATTGAGTTGTGCTGCCATTTGCTGACCAGCACTTGGGGCAGCTGGGAGCGCAAGACTTGACTCACCTTGTAAGTGTCTAAATACTAAGTTAGTTATTGAGTTGTGCTGCCATTTGCTGACCAGCACTTGGGGCAGCTGACAACGCAAGACTTGACTTACTCTGTAAGTGTCTAAATACTAAGTTAGTTATTGAGTTGTGCTGCCATTTGCTGACCAGCACTTGGGGCAGCTGGGAGCGCAAGACTTGACTCACCTTGTAAGTGTCTAAATACTAAGTTAGTTATTGAGTTGTGCTGCCATTTGCTGACCAGCACTTGGGGCACCTGACAACGCAAGACTTGACTTACCTTGTAAGTGACTAAATACTAAGTTAGTTATTGAGTTGTGCTGCCATTTGCTGACCAGCACTTGGGGCAGCAGACAACGCAAGACTTGACTTACTTTGTAAGTGTCTAAATACTAAGTTAGTTATTGAGTTGTGCTGCCATTTGCTGACCAGCACTTGGGGCAGCTGGGAGCGCAAGACTTGACTCACCTTGTAAGTGTCTAAATACTAAGTTAGTTATTGAGTTGTGCTGCCATTTGCTGACCAGCACTTGGGGCAGCTGGGAGCACAAGACTTGACTCACCTTGTAAGTGTCTAAATACTAAGTTAGTTATTGAGTTGTGCTGCCATTTGCTGACCAGCACTTGGGGCAGCTGGGAGCGCAAGACTTGACTTACTTTGTAAGTGTCTAAATACTAAGTTAGTTATTGAGTTGTGCTGCCATTTGCTGACCAGCACTTGGGGCAGCTGAGAGCGCAAGACTTGACTTACTTTGTAAGTGTCTAAATACTAAGTTAGTTATTGAGTTGTGCTGCCATTTGCTGACCAGCACTTGGGGCAGCTGGGAGCGCAAGACTTGACTTACTTTCTAAGTGTCTAAATACTAAGTTAGTTATTGAGTTGTGCTGCCATTTGCTGACCAGCACTTGGGGCAGCTGGGAGCGCAAGACTTGACTTACTTTGTAAGTGTCTAAATACTAAGTTAGTTATTGAGTTGTGCTGCCATTTGCTGACCAGCACTTGGGGCAGCTGGGAGCGCAAGACTTGACTCACCTTGTAAGTGTCTAAATACTAAGTTAGTTATTGAGTTGTGCTGCCATTTGCTGACCAGCACTTGGGGCAGCTGACAACGCAAGACTTGACTTACCTTGTAAGTGTCTAAATACTAAGTTAGTTATTGAGTTGTGCTGCCATTTGCTGACCAGCACTTGGGGCAGCTGGGAGCGCAAGACTTGACTCACCTTGTAAGTGTCTAAATACTAAGTTAGTTATTGAGTTGTGCTGCCATTTGCTGACCAGCACTTGGGGCAGCTGACAACGCAAGACTTGACTCACCTTGTAAGTGTCTAAATACTAAGTTAGTTATTGAGTTGTGCTGCCATTTGCTGACCAGCACTTGGGGCACCTGACAACGCAAGACTTGACTTACTTTGTAAGTGTCTAAATACTAAGTTAGTTATTGAGTTGTGCTGCCATTTCCTGACCAGCACTTGGGGCACCTGACAACGCAAGACTTGACTTACTTTGTAAGTGTCTAAATACTAAGTTAGTTATTGAGTTGTGCTGCCATTTGCTGAGCAGCACTTGGGGCAGCTGGGAGCGCAAGACTTGACTTACCTTGTAAGTGTCTAAATACTAAGTTAGTTATTGAGTTGTGCTGCCATTTGCTGACCAGCACTTGGGGCACCTGACAACGCAAGACTTGACTTACTTTGTAAGTGTCTAAATACTAAGTTAGTTATTGAGTTGTGCTGCCATTTGCTGACTAGCACTTGGGGCAGCTGACAACGCAAGACTTGACTTACCTTGTAAGTGTCTAAATACTAAGTTAGTTATTGAGTTGTGCTGCCATTTGCTGACCAGCACTTGGGGCACCTGACAACGCAAGACTTGACTTACCTTGTAAGTGTCTAAATACTAAGTTAGTTATTGAGTTGTGCTGCCATTTGCTGACCAGCACTTGGGGCAGCTGGGAGCGCAAGACTTGACTCACCTTGTAAGTGTCTAAATACTAAGTTAGTTATTGAGTTGTGCTGCCATTTGCTGACCAGCACTTGGGGCACCTGACAACGCAAGACTTGACTTACTTTGTAAGTGTCTAAATACTAAGTTAGTTATTGAGTTGTGCTGCCATTTGCTGACCAGCACTTGGGGCAGCTGACAACGCAAGACTTGACTCACCTTGTAAGTGTCTAAATACTAAGTTAGTTATTGAGTTGTGCTGCCATTTGCTGACCAGCACTTGGGGCAGCTGACAACGCAAGACTTGACTTACCTTGTAAGTGACTAAATACTAAGTTAGTTATTGAGTTGTGCTGCCATTTGCTGACCAGCACTTGGGGCAGCTGACAACGCAAGACTTGACTTACTTTGTAAGTGTCTAAATACTAAGTTAGTTATTGAGTTGTGCTGCCATTTGCTGACCAGCACTTGGGGCAGCTGGGAGCGCAAGACTTGACTCACCTTGTAAGTGTCTAAATACTAAGTTAGTTATTGAGTTGTGCTGCCATTTGCTGACCAGCACTTGGGGCACCTGACAACGCAAGACTTGACTTACTTTGTAAGTGTCTAAATACTAAGTTAGTTATTGAGTTGTGCTGCCATTTCCTGACCAGCACTTGGGGCAGCTGACAACGCAAGACTTGACTCACCTTGTAAGTGTCTAAATACTAAGTTAGTTATTGAGTTGTGCTGCCATTTGCTGACCAGCACTTGGGGCAGCTGGGAGCGCAAGACTTGACTCACCTTGTAAGCATGTCACCTCCACGTCTTCGCCCTAAGCATTCTATTATCCGTGAGTCGAGCTGCTTCACTTGCAGAGCATCAACATTTTGTCCAAGCTCCTTTCATGTCCTTCTTCGGCATTTCCATCTTAGGTCTACTTTACGAGGGATATATAAACAGTAATTTTTGCAATCACGGAGGAAGCAGTTCAGAGCGAGGGAGGGGGAACTAGCTTTGTCAGTACAACCATGAGTGAGCAACAAGTCCCTTCATCTGTTATTATCAAGTTTTTAACCAAGGAAGGGGTTAAACCTTTGGAGATTTTAACTCGTTTGGGGACACTACACTGTCGCAGAATCGAGTGTTTACTTAGGCCACACAATTTAAGGGTGGCTCGACGCCCAAGGTCAAGTCTCGCAGTGGAGTTTTGCTGGTTGATTTTCTTCATGATCGAAAACACAGTGACTGCAGCCAATTATTAAGGTCTGTAAAAGCAAAAGACGTCGTATGCCCATCAGAGATGTCATCCTTCTCCAAGACAGTTTGACAGTGGGAAACCCTTCAACACCCTCCCTATAGTCCACACTATTTGACAATGGGAAACCCTTCAACACCCTCCCTATAGTCCACACTATTTGACAATGGGAAACCCTTCAACACCCTCCCTATAGTCCACACTATTTGACAATGGGAAACCCTTCAACACCCTCCCTATAGTCCACACTATTTGACAATGGGAAACCCTTCAACACCCTCCCTATAGTCCACACTATTTGACAATGGGAAACCCTTCAACACCCTCCCTATAGTCCACACTATTTTCTGTTTGTGCCCATGAAAGAATCGCTTGGAGGGAAACATTTCGAGGATGTCGAGGAGCATGTGTGCAATTGGTTGACGACACGCCCTCAAACTTTCTTGAAGAAGGAATGTTCAAGCTTCCAAAAATGTGTAGAGTGTGAAGGAGGCTATTTTGAGAAATGCTGATGAAGTCACTTGTGTATATATTTAATATTTTTAACAAAATTACCGTTTATATTTGAATCACCCTCACATAACTTTCTGTAGCTGTTCTAAATGCAAACATTATTCCTTTATCTGCATCATGTTAATCGAGATAAATATCAGCAGTGTTGCTTCCTTTCAAGTAGAAAGCCTAAAGCGATAGTCAAGTCGTTTAAAAGCTTCTTACTGTGAGAAACAATTGAGATTCTGTTTGCTTAGTTTTGTCCCATTTGAGAAAAGTAAAGTTATTTTAAAGCTGAAACAAATAACAATATCTCACTTCTAGAAAAAAAACATATATGACATAAATTATATGTTTTAGCGAGATCTGCATTTTTTGTGCAGTAAGTTTTTTGCTATCTCGGTTTAAGCGTTATGCAAAATTCTGCATAACTCAACCAGAGACTTTTCCCAGAAAATTCAAAATTTACATTTCATTTGTAATGTGAATATGTTTAACATAAAAGTATTTTAATCAATATTGTTAAAACCATTTTTATGAAAATTAAAATTTTAAAAAAATGTTCTATGGGTGGGAGGCTCTTGAAAATGGTCATGTCGCATCCTTGGAAGATACCAAACTTAAATATCAAAGGTTTGTTTACGATTTTGTGCTATGCTGTCCACACACACACGGATCTTTCCTAAAAATGCTATTTCCAGACTCAGCAGAGTTCAAAACCTGCATTTCTGGTGAGATCTTGATATGGAATTTATGGCTGCAATACAATACATTGTACATACAGGCTAGAGAAAGTAAAAATATATGGATAGTTGGATCCTTATATAAAACTTTATTAAATACTGAAACACAATAAATAGGCTCTGTTGTTAGCACAACCCAAATATGAAGATAACAAATTCCTGTTCAACGCAATGTGAGCTGGTCGTGGGTTCAAACCCAGCGGAGAGTGTAAAAATCCTTAGCATGGCTTCCTTTGGAAGGGAAGTAAAGCCGTTGGTCCCGTGTCGTAGATTTACAGCACGTAAAAGAACCTCAAGCCTGATAGAGAGGCCTCTGAGCAACATTAAACACTCTTTCACATCCAGTTTAGAATGGGAACTGAGAACCACACTATTAAAGAGCATCCATAAATAAAATTACATTTAATTTAAACACAACGGATACAAATTATAAAAACCAAAATAATAGAAAACAGACAAACAAAAGAATATGATGTGCTCTATTCACATGACTTTCTGTAGCTGTTCCATAAACAAACTTTTATTACGAAACCTTATTCCTCTCTCTACATCATGCTAATATGTTAATACAATGTTTTAAAACTGATTGCTATGTGATTCTTTTGCATTCCTGGGAGCAAAACAAAAATTGAGTTGCTGCTTAAGAAAAGTTTAAGTAGTTAAAAAGTAAAAGCAATAACAAGGAATATCTTGGAAATGGTTAACTCTACAAAAAACATTTTCTATGATATAAGTTGCATGTTTTAATGAGACCTACAGTTTTTGTATATCTCTTACCGTTTGCCAGTTATACAAAAGTCATCCAGGACTTTAGAGGCCATTCCCAGAAAATTCAAGAATATACATTTAATTTGCCCATGAAAATATCTTAAACATAAGGTATTTTAATTAAAATCATTAGAGCCATGTTCCATGTAAAGGGTAGTTGGGGGCAGGGGGATTTTCCTGAAGATCTTTGTGGCATCCTTAGCAGATATTGAACCGAAATACCAAGTTTAGTATTCACCCGACTTTTTGTTTTTGAGTTATGATTTACGCTCACACTTGCACGTTTCTAAAGGGGGGGGGGGAGATTCAGGAGTCTCAAAACATGTATTTCCAGTGAAATCTTGGTATACAATTTTGTGGTAGAATACGAGGGGCATTCAATAAATCCTTACAAAGTCCAAGAAATTACACTCGCAGTTTGTATTTAGTAACCGTCGTCTCTTACTAGTTGGCAGTTAAAGTTTCAGCTATATCCATCACGTGGTTTCGTTGCCACAATCTTGTGCTTCTCTAGAGAGATGAAAACAAACGAGTTTCGTACGGTGATTATACACTTCTATTTAAACGACATAACACTCAAAGAAATAAAAGCAGAGTTGGATGAAGTTCATGGCACGTCATCTCTCCTGCATTTGTAACAATTTATAATTGGATAAATGAATTTAAATGTAGCCGTACATCCACAAATGACGAAGTGGCTTCCTCTGAAATGGTTGACAAAATCCAGGATATGGTTTTGAGTGATCAACGAATCAAAGTTTGCGAAAAAGTAGAGGTCACGGGCATATCACAAGGTACAGTGTACAAAAATTAGGTGTGACAAATGTCTCGGCAAGATGGGTGCAATGAAGAATAAATGCAATTTTGTGATCTATTTGGAAGCTGGTTCGGCACTTTTCTGTCACAATCCAGCACTGATACATTGCTGTGGCTCAAACATGGATACACTACTACCCTCCAGAGACAAAACAGTGGCTGGCTCCGAAGAAAGCAAAGTTGGTGAACTCTATAGAGAAGGTGAGGATTGGTTCTTTGGGATGCATGCGGCATCATCTACATCTTACTTGCAGAAAGGAACAACAATAAATGGAGAGTTATTATTGCACCGGATGAACGGAGAAATCACGAAAAAAACACCCTCATCTGGCAAAGAAAAAATTCCTTTCCATCAAGACAATGCAGAGGTGCGCATCTGTGAGGTTTCAATGGAAAAAATTGTAGAATTAAGCTATGAATTACATCCACCATATTCAACAGATTTGGCTCCAAACTTGAAAAAGTGGCTCGATAGAAAACAATTCGCATCTAACGAAGAGTTCATCTCCCAAACAGATGTCTATTTTGAGGACCTTTGGAAATCCTACTTTTGGGAAGGTTTAAAACAGTTGGAGAAACACTGGGAAAAATGTATCGAGCTAAAAGGAGATTATGTTGAACAGAAAATCTACCAAAAATAATGTGTTAAAAGACTTTTTGAACGTCCATTGTATAATACCTTCTCTACCTATCATGTACTTATTTAAAAATTATATTTTCTACGCTGTTGTGCCATGGTCATAGGTTCGCTGAATTCAACGATCAGCAATCACTGTAGGAAGTAAATGCTTGGATAGAGCAGAAAGCAGGCTATTTACCTCCTACGCTGAAGATGCTGACCATAGTGAAACGTCTGGTTTACATTTTAACCGTGACCATGCACAAGAATATGGAAACAGCCTGAGATACTTTATACTTGTATATCTGAGCTGCAGAAAGTAAAAAATTGCAACAGCAATAAGCGATATTGCATATCAAGAGGCTCATCACATTTATTTACTGCCGGCACAAAACTTGTGGAATCGTGATCCTGAACCACCAAGCCTCGCTTGTCGCAGTGTGTCATATGATACTTTGTCATAGCGAGCAAACTTTGTACAGTCTGTATCGCAAGTGTTCTGCATATGTTTGTATTCAAAGTGGGCAGTAAATGGTGTTCATTTTATTTATTTTAACAATGGCTCCTACGTTTTCAAAGTTAAATGGCAAGGTATTACTTAGTCAGACCAGAGAAACAATTGCAAATGTCCTTGACTTGATGAAACAACAGGCAGAGGTGAAGGAAGAAAATGTATGTTCCCCGAGTTCTTCAAAAACCTGTAGAAAGTGAATGAAAGAGTAGCCAAGGCAAGGTATTTCACTGAGTTCTGTTTCCAGGGTTCTCAAAGAAAAATAAAACTTATTACGTCACCTTTAAATTAAAAGATGTGGAACAGTTGTGTCGCCAGCGAATTGGCAGGCCACAATGGGAAAATGTATGTCGACATGTTGAGAACATTGAAAATCATTAGAAAGAATTGTAATAGTGCAGAAAGTAGCGATAGCGTTGGCGAAGATGAAGACTATCAGGTGTGGAGGCACATTGTTTATATAGTAGGCCATTTGTATAGATAAGAATATGAGACAGTTTATCAGATATTTGACATCGACTGGTGAACTGCTTATCTGAAAGTACAACTCACTTCCTAGCTCTCATTAAGATTTTCACATGTTGCGCCAGTTATATAAAACTAGCCAAAAAGAAGAACAACTTCCTGAAAGAAACAACTTCAGTCTCTCAGCAATAGAACAGAAGATGAGCTTCAAGAAATTTACATAACACCCATGGGCATTTGACAAGTTTCCAAAAAATGCAACATTCACCTAACACCAGTAAACCATCACAGCACAAAAAATCTGATGTGTTCCATTCACATCACTTTCTCTACATCTCTGTAACATATTATTGTTAAAAAGCTTATGCTTCTATTTACTTTATTTTAATTGAGAAAAAAATAGCAGAAATATTCTTATTACTTGCTTCCTTGTAAGTAGAAGGGAAATAAGGGAGTTCCATAGGTTAAAGTAATAGTCAAAAGCTGGTTGCTATGTGACTGAAGTTCCTTTGTTTATATGGGCAGGAGTTGACAAATTTCTATATCAGAAAAGTATAAGATTTTCATAGCTGAAACCAAAAACAAGGAAGGATGTCGAAAACGATCAACTCCACGATACATTTTTATAACATAAATTGTGTGTTTTAATGTGCTCTTCATTTTTTAAGTGTTAAGGTTTTGCCCATCTCTTACGGTTTAGCAGTTATGCAAAATTCCGCAAAGTTCATCCAGAATAAAGTGGTCTTCAGAGGCTATCCCCAGAAAATTCAGATATACATTTTATTTGTCAAGTAAATATCTTTAATATTTTAATCAAAATCATCAAGAGCCATTTTTGAGAAAATCAAAATTACTGAAAAAGAGCTTCATATAAAGAGTAGTTGGGGGTGGGAGGATTTTCTTGAAAATCTTCGTGTCGCATCCTTGGAAGATACCAAACTTAAATACCAAGTTTGGTATTCAATGGTCTTTTCGTTTTTTAGCTGTGCTGTCCACAGACACACACACACGGACCTTTTTGTAAAAATGCTTTTTTTGGATTCAGGGGGACCCAAAACATGTATTTCCAGTAAATCTCGGTATTGGATTTTTGGGTGGAATGCAATACCTTCTCTATACACTATGTACATAGTACATACCAGACTAGAGAAAGTAAAAAGGAATTACACAAAATATCAAGGACATCATCCCAGCAAGGAAAAATCTGATGTGTTCCATTCACATGGCTTTCTCTACATCTCTGTAACAAATTATTGTTAAAAAGCTTATGCTTCTATTTACTTCATGCTAATTGACAAAAATTAGCAGAAATACTCTTATTACTTGCTTCCTTGTAAGTAGAAGCGAAGTAAGGGAGTAGCATAGGTTAAAGTGATAGTCAAAAGCTGGTTGCTATGTGACTGAAGTTCCTTTGTTTGTATGGACACGAGTTGACAAATTCCTATATGAGAAAAGTTTAAGTTTTCAAAACTGAAACCAAAAACAAGGAATATGTAAAAAACGATCAACTCCATCAAAAAATGTATATAATACAAATTGTGTTTTACTGTGTTCTACATTTTTTTTAAGTAAGTTTTTGTCTATCTGTTACTGTTTGCCAGTTATACAACATTCTGTAAAATTCATCCAGAATAAAGTAATCTTCAAAGCCTATTCCCAGAAAATTCAAGATATACATTTTATTTGTCATGTAAATATCTTAAATATAAGAGATTTGAACCAAAATCGCTAGAGCCAATTTATATAAAATCAATATTTTCAAAATTTTTTCCATGTAAAGGGTAATTGGGGGTGGGGGGATTTTCTTGAAAATGTTTGTGTCGCATCCTTGGAAGGTACTGAACTTAAATACTAAGTTTAGTATTTAACGGTCTTTTCGTTTTTGACCTATGTTGAAAAAAAATAAATAAATAAAAAACACAAGCATGCACACACCCCCCCACACAAACACGCATGCACGCACACACACACAGATAGAAACACACATGGACATCTTTCTAAAAAAAATTTTTTTTAATTCAGGGGGTCTCAAAACATATGTTTCCTGTGAAATCTAGGTATTGCATCTTTGGATGCAATACAATACACTATGTACATGTAATGTGGGTCGACTCAGCAGTATACTACTGCAACGATGCTCTTCAATAACATTGTAAAGCTCTTCCTTAAAATGGATTTGCAACTTATACAGAACAACTTTGCTGCACATATATCAACAATAATAACATTGAAAGCAATTAATCAGAGACCCATGTCAAACAGAAAGTGGTTTGGATTTTCAGTAATGCATGAAATACGAAATGTGCTACGAGTTGACACTAGGGAAATAATTGCTGATGGAGTAACAGTCGATCATGTGCCCTATTTCCAATCACATCCTGTTTTCCAAAGTTTTTCACAATATAAAGCCTGTTTGCGTGCCAATCGGAGACAATTCATATTTGAGATGTTATGCATGTATGTTGAGAGAAAATGGAACAGATAGCGATGCTTATAACTTGTTGAGTGTATGTAAATATTAGTTGTTGTAGATCAGTGGTATTTATGTTTAGCACAATCTGCTAGTGAAAACATCACATTTTCCTTCTATTAGTATACACTCACAACTGTATACCATGCTGTCCTGCTATCAGTCCCCAAGATGCTATCCCTAGTCATCCATCACATTTACATAGGAAAACTAAAAGAAATTTAGAAACAAGATCCAAACAACAGACAAAAAAAAAACAGTTGCCACCCACTTTTAGACAAAACATCACAATATAAATTCAAGAGCTGGCCACTTGGGAACACATATTCATCTTAAAGAACAGGAACAGAGTTTTCAATGTTGACATTCTGCAGAAGGTTGTCTTCAGCAAGTTCATTGAACCTCCACCAGAGGAAACATCGGTAACAACTTTGCCAGCTTCACCACAAGGAATTAGTAAATAACGGAAACTAGTCCTTTGAAACATGTTGTGGCAAAAACCGCAAGTAGGTGTTGTTTAGTGTAATTAATTGAGAAATTTAACAGGTGTTGTTGCCTAGTAACTGCGAACTAAATCATCACTCATTATTATAATGGTGGATAAGAATGTACTAAAGCTGAGAGGTTGACACACAGATAATACAGCACATAATTGTTTAAAACTCTACAGCTAAATTTGCGAAATGAAAACACAAGTTTTATAAACATTTGCTAGTATATTTAACAACATGTTACATTTATCTTGCGAACTGTCGCTTGTCATGACCTTTCTTGTTTGGTTGTCTGTACACTGTTGTCTTGTGTAATTTCTTTGTGGTATTGTTTAGTGCATTGAAGTAGCCGTACCCTCCACCAGCTTTACGTTTGCGTGGCCGAGCGTTCTTGCTGCTGCTCACTTCTGCATGTCTGTTAAGGAAACATCTTCATATTACACACACATCAACACTGTTTCAATGGACGTGTCCCCTCCTTATCAAGCAAAACATTAATAAAAAACTGATGTGTTCATCAGATGACTTTCGCAAACAAATGTTTTCTTACAAATGATTATTCTTCAATCTATGTCATGCTAATTTAAACATTAACAGAATTGTTCTTATTATTTGCTTCACTTAAAGTAGAAGGGAAAGCTTTACTGAAACTCAAATCTTTAAAAAGCTGATTGATATGTGAAACAATTAAGGTTCAGTTCACTTTCCATGTTCCTGTTAGAGAAAATTTAATTAGTGTGAAATTGAAACCTTAAATATCTCAAAAATGGTCCACTCTGCAAGAAAAGCGCATGTGACATAAATAATGTGCTTTAACGAGATGTGCAGTAAGCTTTTGTCTACCATTCAGAACAAACAGGTTCTCAGAAAATTAACTGATTTTCGTTTCTGAATTGTGCTGTACACACACTCACGCACACACAGACAAATTTCTAAAAATACTTTCTTCACATTCAGAGGACCTCAAAACATATTTGTACCAAACTATTTTCTATTCACTCTTAGGTGAATCCACACCAAAAGGTATGTGCGTGTCCAGCGCACTGTGGTACAACACTGTAGCAGTGTGGTCAAGGATGTAATCCCATACTTACAATCAAAATTACACAATGAATTAATTCCTAAATTGTTTAATATTCTATGTGAATACCTAACAGTGATTTGTACTCCTAAACGCAATTACACATCCCAACATCCGAGTCAGCTGATTTCTGTAACATTGTTTACACAGTAGTGGTTGCTGGTTGATGCTGTTTAGAATCATGGAGGACAGTCGCCGTGAGTTTCCGCTTGCATCTTTGTCCAGTTACATTAAGCATAAGGATAGTAAAATGTTGACTAGTGGTGAAAAAAAAATTGCAAGTTTATTAAGAAACACCCCGAACTTCCCGTGAAATTAACATCTGAGCTCATTGGCATTTCGGTTACAAATATGAACAGAAAAAGTAGATACACCTGGGAAAAAAAGAAAGACTGTGAAAATGATATGCAAAAAAATTACGATTTTGTAAAGAAAGTAATTCACGTAAAAGTGGACAATTTGTTTTCAAAAATGAGGTGCCAACAACCAATACAGTGCTAGTAACGAAAGAAACAGAAGCATTGTGTTACGAGGTCGACACTACGCTACAGCAATGGAACAAGGAGAAAGAAGAAAAACGTTTACAGCGACCCTGTCTCCGATGCGACTCCGACCACCAAGGATGACACCACACCACAGTCAGAACCAACAAGCATCTCTATCTCTGACATCACACCACAGTCAGAACCAACAAGCATCAATGTCACTGACATCACACCACAGTCAGAACCAACAAGCATCTCTATCTCTGACATCACACCACAGTCAGAACCAACAAGCATCAATGTCACTGACATCACACCACAGTCAGAACCAACAAGCATCTCTATCACTGATATCACACCACAGTCAGAAACAACAAGCATCAATGTCACTGATATCACACCACAGTCAGAACCAACAAGCATCTCTATCACTGATATCACACCACAGTCAGAACCAACAAGCATCTCTATCACTGATATCACACCACAGTCAGAAACAACAAGCATCTCTATCACTGATATCACACCACAGTCAGAACCAACAAGCATCTCTATCACTGATATCACACCACAGTCAGAACCAACAAGCATCTCTATCACTGATATCACACCACAGTCAGAAACAACAAGCATCTCTATCACTGATATCACACCACAGTCAGAACCAACAAGCATCTCTATCACTGATATCACACCACAGTCAGAACCAACAAGCATCTCTATCACTGATATCACACCACAGTCAGAACCAACAAGCATCTCTATCACTGATATCACACCACTATCAGAACCAACAAGCATCTCTATCACTGATATCACACCACTATCAGAACAAGCATCTCTATCACTGATATCACACCACTATCAGAACCAACAAGCATCTCTATCACTGATATCACACCACAGTCAGAACCAACAAGTATCTCTATCGCTGATATCACACCACAGTCAGAACCAACAAGCATCTCTATCACTGACATCACACCACAGTCAGAACCACCAAGCATCTCTATCACTGACATCACACCACAATCAGAACCAACAAGCATCTCTATCACTGATATCACACCACAGTCAGAACCAACAAGCATCTCTATCACTGACATCACACCACAGTCAGAACCAACAAGCATCAATGTCACTGACATCACACCACAGTCAGAACCAACAGGCATCTCTATCACTGATATCACACCACTATCAGAACCAACAAGCATCACTATCACTGATATCACACCACTATCAGAACCAACAAGCATCTCTATCACTGATATCACACCACTATCAGAACCAACAAGCATCTCTATCACTGATATCACACCACTATCAGAACCAACAAGCATCTCTATCACTGATATCACACCACTATCAGAACCAACAAGCATCTCTATCACTGATATCACACCACTATCAGAACCAACAAGCATCTCTATCACTGATATCACACCACAGTCAGAACCAACAAGCATCTCTATCACTGATATCACACCACAGTCAGAACCAACAAGCATCTCTATCACTGACATCACATCAAAGTCAGAACCAACAAGCATCAATGTCACTGACATCACACCACAGTCAGAACCAACAAGCATCAATGTCACTGACATCACACCACAGTCAGAACCAACAAGCATCTCTATCACTGATATCACACCACAGTCAGAACCAACAAGCATCTCTATCACTGACATCACATCACAGTCAGAACCAACAAGCATCAATGTCACTGACATCACACCACAGTCAGAACCAACAAGCATCTCTATCGCTGATATCACACCACAGTCAGAACCAACAAGCATCTCTATCACTGACATCACACCACAGTCAGAACCAACAAGCATCTCTATCACTGACATCACACCACAGTCAGAACCAACAAGCATCAATGTCTCTGACATCACACCACAGTCAGAACCAACAAGCATCAATGTCACTGACATCACACCACAGTCAGAACCAACAAGCATCTCTATCACTGATATCACACCACAGTCAGAACCAACAAGCATCTCTATCACTGACATCACACCACAGTCAAAACCAGCAAGCATCTCTATCACTGATATCACACCACAGTCAGAACTAACAAGCATCACTATCACACCACAGTCAGAACCATCAAGCATCAATGTCACTGACATCACACCACAGTCAAAACCAGCAAGCATCTCTATCACTGATATCACACCACAGTCAGAACTAACAAGCATCACTATCACTGATATCACACCACAGTCAGAACCAACAAGCATCAATGTCACTGACCACACACCACAGTCAGAACCAACAAGCATCTCTATCACTGATATCACACCACAGTCAGAACCAACAAGCATCTCTATCACTGACATCACACCACAGTCAGAACCACCAAGCATCTCTATCACTGACATCACACCACAGTCAGAACCAGCAAGCATCTCTATCACTGATATCACACCACAGAACCAACAAGCATCTCTATCACTGACATCACACCACAGTCAGAACCAGCAAGCATCTCTATCACTGATATCACACCACAGTCAGAACTAACAAGCATCTCTATCACTGACATCACACCACAGTCAGAACCAGCAAGCATCTCTATCACTGATATCACACCACAGTCAGAACTAACAAGCATCACTATCACTGATATCACACCACAGTCAGAACCAACAAGCATCAATGTCACTGACATCACACCACAGTCAGAACCAACAAGCATCAATGTCACTGACATCACACCACAGTCAGAACCAACAAGCATCAATGTCACTGACATCACACCACAGTCAGAACCAACAAGCATCAATGTCACTGACATCACACCACAGTCAAAACCAGCAAGCATCTCTATCACTGATATCACACCACAGTCAGAACTAACAAGCATCAATGTCAGTGATATCACATCACAGTCAGAACCAACAAGCATCACTATCACTGATATCACACCACAGTCAAAACCAGCAAGCATCTCTATCACTGATATCACATCACAGTCAGAACCAACAAGCATCACTATCAGTGATATCACACCACTATCCGAACCAACAAGCATCTCTATCCTTGATATCACACCACTATCAGAACCAACAAGCATCTCTATCACTGATATCACACCATTATCAGAACCAACAAGCATCTCTATCACTGATATCACACCACTATCACAACCAACAAGCATCACTATCACTGATATCACACCACAGTCAGAACCAACAAGTATCTCTATCACTGATATCACACCACAGTCAGAACCAACAAGAATCTCTATCACTGACATCACACCACAGTCAGAACCACCAAGCATCTCTATCACTGACATCACACCACAGTCAGAACCAACAAGCATCTCTATCACTGACATCACATCACAGTCAGAACCAACAAGCATCAATGTCACTGACATCACACCACAGTCAGAACCAACAAGCATCAATGTCACTGACATCACACCACAGTCAGAACCAACAAGCATCTCTATCACTGATATCACACCACAGTCAGAACCAACAAGCATCTCTATCACTGACATCACATCACAGTCAGAACCAACAAGCATCAATGTCACTGACATCACACCACAGTCAGAACCAGCAAGCATCTCTATCACTGATATCACACCACAGTCAGAACCAACAAGCATCAATGTCACTGACATCACATCACAGTCAGAACCAACAAGCATCAATGTCACTGACATCACACCACAGTCAGAACTAACAAGCATCAATGTCACTGACATCACACCACAGTCAGAACCAACAGGCATCTCTATCACTGATATCACACCACTATCAGAACCAACAAGCATCACTATCACTGATATCACACCACTATCAGAACCAACAAGCATCTCTATCACTGATATCACACCACTATCAGAACCAACAAGCATCTCTATCACTGACATCACACCACAGTCAGAACCAACAAGCATCTCTATCACTGACATCACACCACAGAACCAACAAGCATCTCTATCACTGATATCACACCACTATCAGAACCAACAAGCATCTCTATCACTGATATCACACCACTATCAGAACCAACAAGCATCTCTATCACTGATATCACACCACTATCAGAACCAACAAGCATCTCTATCACTGATATCACACCACTATCAGAACCAACAAGCATCACTATCACTGATATCACACCACTATCAGAACCAACAAGCATCTCTATCACTGATATCACACCACTATCAGAACCAACAAGCATCTCTATCACTGATATCACACCACTATCAGAACCAACAAGCATCTCTATCACTGACATCACACCACAGTCAGAACCACCAAGCATCTCTATCACTGACATCACACCACAGTCAGAACCAACAAGCATCTCTATCACTGACATCACACCACAGTCAGAAACAACAAGCATCAATGTCCCTGACATCACACCACAGTCAGAAACAACAAGCATCAATGTCACTGACATCACACCACAGTCAGAAACAACAAGCATCAATGTCACTGACATCACATCACAGTCAGAACCAACAAGCATCAATGTCCCTGACATCACACCACAGTCAGAACCAACAAGCATCAATGTCACTGACATCACACCACAGTCAGAACCAACAAGCATCTCTATCACTGATATCACACCACAGTCAGAACCAACAAGCATCTCTATCACTGATATCACACCACAGTCAGAACCAACAAGCATCTCTATCACTGACATCACATCACAGTCAGAACCAACAAGCATCTCTATCACTGACATCACACCACAGTCAGAACCAACAAGCATCAATGTCACTGACATCACATCACAGTCAGAACCAACAAGCATCTCTATCACTGACATCACACCACAGTCAGAACCAACAAGCATCAATGTCACTGACATCACACCACAGTCAGAACCAACAAGCATCTCTATCACTGACATCACACCACAGTCAGAACCAACAACCATCTCTATCACTGATATCACACCACAGTCAGAACCAACAAGCATCTCTATCACTGACATCACACCACAGTCAGAACCAACAAGCCTCTCTATCACTGACATCACACCACAGAACCAACAAGCATCTCTATCACTGACATCACACCACAGAACCAACAAGCATCTCTATCACTGACATCACACCACAGAACCAACAAGCTTCTCTATCACTGATATCACACCACAGAACCAACAAGCATCTCTATCACTGATATCACACCACAGAACCAACAAGCATCTCTATCACTGACATCACACCACAGAACCAACAAGCTTCTCTATCACTGACATCACACCACAGTCAGAACCAGCAAGCATCACTATCACTGATATCACACCACAGTCAGTACCAACAAGCATCTCTATCACTGACATCACACCACAGTCAGAACCAACAAGCATCTCTATCACTAATATCACACCACTATCAGAACCAACAAGCATATCTATCACTGACATCACAACACAGTCAGAACCACCAAGCATCTCTATCACTGATATCACACCACAGTCAGAACCAACAAGCATCTCTATCACTGACATCACACCACAGTCAGAACCACCAAGTATCAATGTCACTGACATCACACCACAGTCAGAACCAACAAGCATCTCTATCACTGATATCACACCACAGTCAGAACCAACAAGCATCATTGTCACTGACATCACACCACAGTCAGAACCAACAAGCATCTCTATCACTGATATCACACCACAGTCAGAACCAGCAAGCATCTCTATCACTGACATCACACCACAGTCAGAACCAACAAGCATCAATGTCTCTGACATCACACCACAGTCAGAACCAACAAGCCTCTCTATCACTGACATCACACCACAGAACCAACAAGCATCTCTATCACTGATATCACACCACTATCAGAACCAACAAGCATCTCTATCACTGATATCACACCACAGTCAGAACCAGCAAGCATCTCTATCACTGATATCACACCACAGTCAGAACCAACAAGCATCTCTATCACTGACATCACACCACAGTCAGAACCACCAAGCATCTCTATCACTGACATCACACCACAGTCAGAACCAACAAGCATCTCTATCACTGATATCACATCACAGTCAGAACCAACAAGCATCAATGTCACTGACATCACACCACAGTCAGAACCAACAAGCATCAATGTCACTGACATCACACCACAGTCAGAACCAACAAGCATCTCTATCACTGATATCACACCACAGTCAGAACCAACAAGCATCTCTATCACTGACATCACATCACAGTCAGAACCAACAAGCATCAATGTCACTGACATCACACCACAGTCAGAACCAACAAGCATCTCTATCACTGACATCACACCACAGTCAGAACCAACAAGCATCAATGTCACTGACATCACACCACAGTCAGAACCAACAGGCATCTCTATCACTGATATCACACCACTATCAGAACCAACAAGCATCACTATCACTGATATCACACCACTATCAGAACCAACAAGCATCTCTATCACTGATATCACACCACTATCAGAACCAACAAGCATCTCTATCACTGACATCACACCACAGTCAGAACCAACAAGCATCTCTATCACTGACATCACACCACAGTCAGAACCAACAAGCATCTCTATCACTGATATCACACCACTATCAGAACCAACAAGCATCTCTATCACTGACATCACACCACAGTCAGAACCACCAAGCATCTCTATCACTGACATCACACCACAGTCAGAACCACCAAGCATCTCTATCACTGACATCACACCACAGTCAGAACCAACAAGCATCTCTATCACTGATATCACACCACAGTCAGAACCAACAAGCATCTCTATCACTGACATCACACCACAGTCAGAACCAACAAGCATCAATGTCTCTGACATCACACCACAGTCAGAACCAACAGGCATCTCTATCACTGACATCACACCACAGTCAGAACCAACAAGCATCTCTATCACTGACATCACACCACAGTCAGAACCAACAAGCATCAATGTCACTGACATCACACCACAGTCAGAACAACAGGCATCTCTATCACTGATATCACACCACTATCAGAACCAACAAGCATCTCTATCACTGATATCACACCACTATCAGAACCAACAAGCATCTCTATCACTGATATCACACCACTATCAGAACCAACAAGCATCTCTATCACTGATATCACACCACTATCAGAACCAACAAGCATCTCTATCACTGATATCACACCACTATCAGAACCAACAAGCATCTCTATCACTGATATCACACCACTATCAGAACTAACAAGCATCTCTATCACTGATATCACACCACAGTCAGAACCAACAAGCATCTCTATCACTGACATCACATCAAAGTCAGAACCAATAAGCATCAATGTCACTGACATCACACCACAGTCAGAACCAACAAGCATCAATGTCACTGACATCACACCACAGTCAGAACCAACAAGCATCTCTATCACTGATATCACACCACAGTCAGAACCAACAAGCATCTCTATCACTGACATCACATCACAGTCAGAACCAACAAGCATCAATGTCACTGACATCACACCACAGTCAGAACCAACAAGCATCTCTATCGCTGATATCACACCACAGTCAGAACCAACAAGCATCTCTATCACTGACATCACACCACAGTCAGAACCAACAAGCATCTCTATCACTGACATCACACCACAGTCAGAACCAACAAGCATCAATGTCTCTGACATCACACCACAGTCAGAACCAACAAGCATCAATGTCACTGACATCACACCACAGTCAGAACCTACAAGCATCTCTATCACTGATATCACACCACAGTCAGAACCAACAAGCATCTCTATCACTGACATCACACCACAGTCAAAACCAGCAAGCATCTCTATCACTGATAACACACCACAGTCAGAACTAACAAGCATCACTATCACACCACAGTCAGAACCATCAAGCATCAATGTCACTGACATCACACCACAGTCAAAACCAGCAAGCATCTCTATCACTGATATCACACCACAGTCAGAACTAACAAGCATCACTATCACTGATATCACACCACAGTCAGAACCAACAAGCATCAATGTCACTGACCACACACCACAGTCAGAACCAACAAGCATCTCTATCACTGATATCACACCACAGTCAGAACCAACAAGCATCTCTATCACTGACATCACACCACAGTCAGAACCACCAAGCATCTCTATCACTGACATCACACCACAGTCAGAACCAGCAAGCATCTCTATCACTGATATCACACCACAGAACCAACAAGCATCTCTATCACTGACATCACACCACAGTCAGAACCAGCAAGCATTTCTATCACTGATATCAGACCACAGTCAGAACTAACAAGCATCTCTATCACTGACATCACACCACAGTCAGAACCAGCAAGCATCTCTATCACTGATATCACACCACAGTCAGAACTAACAAGCATCACTATCACTGATATCACACCACAGTCAGAACCAACAAGCATCAATGTCACTGACATCACACCACAGTCAGAACCAACAAGCATCAATGTCACTGACATCACACCACAGTCAGAACCAACAAGCATCAATGTCACTGACATCACACCACAGTCAAAACCAGCAAGCATCTCTATCACTGATATCACACCACAGTCAGAACTAACAAGCATCAATGTCAGTGATATCACATCACAGTCAGAACCAACAAGCATCACTATCACTGATATCACACCACAGTCAAAACCAGCAAGCATCTCTATCACTGATATCACATCACAGTCAGAACCAACAAGCATCACTATCAGTGATATCACACCACTATCTGAACCAACAAGCATCTCTATCCTTGATATCACACCACTATCAGAACCAACAAGCATCTCTATCACTGATATCACACCATTATCAGAACCAACAAGCATCTCTATCACTGATATCACACCACTATCACAACCAACAAGCATCACTATCACTGATATCACACCACAGTCAGAACCAACAAGTATCTCTATCACTGATATCACACCACAGTCAGAACCAACAAGAATCTCTATCACTGACATCACACCACAGTCAGAACCACCAAGCATCTCTATCACTGACATCACACCACAGTCAGAACCAACAAGCATCTCTATCACTGACATCACATCACAGTCAGAACCAACAAGCATCAATGTCACTGACATCACACCACAGTCAGAACCAACAAGCATCAATGTCACTGACATCACACCACAGTCAGAACCAACAAGCATCTCTATCACTGATATCACACCACAGTCAGAACCAACAAGCATCTCTATCACTGACATCACATCACAGTCAGAACCAACAAGCATCAATGTCACTGACATCACACCACAGTCAGAACCAGCAAGCATCTCTATCACTGATATCACACCACAGTCAGAACCAACAAGCATCAATGTCACTGACATCACATCACAGTCAGAACCAACAAGCATCAATGTCACTGACATCACACCACAGTCAGAACTAACAAGCATCAATGTCACTGATATCACACCACTATCAGAACCAACAAGCATCACTATCACTGATATCACACCACTATCAGAACCAACAAGCATCTCTATCACTGATATCACACCACTATCAGAACCAACAAGCATCTCTATCACTGACATCACACCACAGTCAGAACCAACAAGCATCTCTATCACTGACATCACACCACAGAACCAACAAGCATCTCTATCACTGATATCACACCACTATCAGAACCAACAAGCATCTCTATCACTGATATCACACCACTATCAGAACCAACAAGCATCTCTATCACTGATATCACACCACTATCAGAACCAACAAGCATCTCTATCACTGATATCACACCACTATCAGAACCAACAAGCATCACTATCACTGATATCACACCACTATCAGAACCAACAAGCATCTCTATCACTGATATCACACCACTATCAGAACCAACAAGCATCTCTATCACTGATATCACACCACTATCAGAACCAACAAGCATCTCTATCACTGACATCACACCACAGTCAGAACCACCAAGCATCTCTATCACTGACATCACACCACAGTCAGAACCAACAAGCATCTCTATCACTGACATCACACCACAGTCAGAAACAACAAGCATCAATGTCCCTGACATCACACCACAGTCAGAAACAACAAGCATCAATGTCACTGACATCACACCACAGTCAGAAACAACAAGCATCAATGTCACTGACATCACATCACAGTCAGAACCAACAAGCATCAATGTCCCTGACATCACACCACAGTCAGAACCAACAAGCATCAATGTCACTGACATCACACCACAGTCAGAACCAACAAGCATCTCTATCACTGATATCACACCACAGTCAGAACCAACAAGCATCTCTATCACTGATATCACACCACAGTCAGAACCAACAAGCATCTCTATCACTGACATCACATCACAGTCAGAACCAACAAGCATCTCTATCACTGACATCACACCACAGTCAGAACCAACAAGCATCAATGTCACTGACATCACATCACAGTCAGAACCAACAAGCATCTCTATCACTGACATCACACCACAGTCAGAACCAACAAGCATCAATGTCACTGACATCACACCACAGTCAGAACCAACAAGCATCTCTATCACTGACATCACACCACAGTCAGAACCAACAACCATCTCTATCACTGATATCACACCACAGTCAGAACCAACAAGCATCTCTATCACTGACATCACACCACAGTCAGAACCAACAAGCCTCTCTATCACTGACATCACACCACAGAACCAACAAGCATCTCTATCACTGACATCACACCACAGAACCAACAAGCATCTCTATCACTGACATCACACCACAGAACCAACAAGCTTCTCTATCACTGATATCACACCACAGAACCAACAAGCATCTCTATCACTGATATCACACCACAGAACCAACAAGCATCTCTATCACTGACATCACACCACAGAACCAACAAGCTTCTCTATCACTGACATCACACCACAGTCAGAACCAGCAAGCATCACTATCACTGATATCACACCACAGTCAGTACCAACAAGCATCTCTATCACTGACATCACACCACAGTCAGAACCAACAAGCATCTCTATCACTAATATCACAGCACTATCAGAACCAACAAGCATATCTATCACTGACATCACACCACAGTCAGAACCACCAAGCATCTCTATCACTGATATCACACCACAGTCAGAACCAACAAGCATCTCTATCACTGACATCACACCACAGTCAGAACCACCAAGTATCAATGTCACTGACATCACACCACAGTCAGAACCAACAAGCATCTCTATCACTGATATCACACCACAGTCAGAACCAACAAGCATCATTGTCACTGACATCACACCACAGTCAGAACCAACAAGCATCTCTATCACTGATATCACACCACAGTCAGAACCAGCAAGCATCTCTATCACTGACATCACACCACAGTCAGAACCAACAAGCATCAATGTCTCTGACATCACACCACAGTCAGAACCAACAAGCCTCTCTATCACTGACATCACACCACAGAACCAACAAGCATCTCTATCACTGATATCACACCACTATCAGAACCAACAAGCATCTCTATCACTGATATCACACCACAGTCAGAACCAGCAAGCATCTCTATCACTGATATCACACCACAGTCAGAACCAACAAGCATCTCTATCACTGACATCACACCACAGTCAGAACCACCAAGCATCTCTATCACTGACATCACACCACAGTCAGAACCAACAAGCATCTCTATCACTGATATCACATCACAGTCAGAACCAACAAGCATCAATGTCACTGACATCACACCACAGTCAGAACCAACAAGCATCAATGTCACTGACATCACACCACAGTCAGAACCAACAAGCATCTCTATCACTGATATCACACCACAGTCAGAACCAACAAGCATCTCTATCACTGACATCACATCACAGTCAGAACCAACAAGCATCAATGTCACTGACATCACACCACAGTCAGAACCAACAAGCATCTCTATCACTGACATCACACCACAGTCAGAACCAACAAGCATCAATGTCACTGACATCACACCACAGTCAGAACCAACAGGCATCTCTATCACTGATATCACACCACTATCAGAACCAACAAGCATCACTATCACTGATATCACACCACTATCAGAACCAACAAGCATCTCTATCACTGATATCACACCACTATCAGAACCAACAAGCATCTCTATCACTGACATCACACCACAGTCAGAACCAACAAGCATCTCTATCACTGACATCACACCACAGTCAGAACCAACAAGCATCTCTATCACTGATATCACACCACTATCAGAACCAACAAGCATCTCTATCACTGATATCACACCACTATCAGAACCAACAAGCATCTCTATCACTGATATCACACCACTATCAGAACCAACAAGCATCACTATCACTGATATCACACCACTATCAGAACCAACAAGCATCTCTATCACTGATATCACACCACTATCAGAACCAACAAGCATCTCTATCACTGATATCACACCACTATCAGAACCAACAAGCATCTCTATCACTGACATCACACCACAGTCAGAACCACCAAGCATCTCTATCACTGACATCACACCACAGTCAGAACCAACAACCATCTCTATCACTGATATCACACCACATTCAGAACCAACAAGCATCTCTATCACTGACATCACATCACAGTCAGAACCAACAAGCATCAATGTCCCTGACATCACACCACAGTCAGAACCTACAAGCATCAATGTCACTGACATCACACCACAGTCAGAACCAACAAGCATCTCTATCACTGATATCACACCACAGTCAGAACCAACAAGCATCTCTATCACTGATATCACACCACAGTCAGAACCAACAAGCATCTCTATCACTGATATCACACCACAGTCAGAACCAACAAGCATCTCTATCACTGACATCACATCACAGTCAGAACCAACAAGCATCAATGTCACCGACATCACATCACAGTCAGAACCAACAAGCATCTCTATCACTGATATCACACCACAGTCAGAACCAACAAGCATCTCTATCACTGATATCACACCACAGTCAGAACCAACAAGCATCTCTATCACTGATATCACACCACTATCAGAACCAACAAGCATCTCTATCACTGATATCACACCACTATCAGAACAAGCATCTCTATCACTGATATCACACCACTATCAGAACCAACAAGCATCTCTATCACTGATATCACACCACAGTCAGAACCAACAAGCATCTCTATCACTGACATCACACCACAGTCAAAACCAGCAAGCATCTCTATCACTGATATCACACCACAGTCAGAACTAACAAGCATCACTATCACTGATATCACACCACAGTCAGAACCAACAAGCATCAATGTCACTGACATCACACCACAGTCAAAACCAGCAAACATCTCTATCACTGATATCACACCACAGTCAGAACTAACAAGCATCACTATCACTGATATCACACCACAGTCAGAACCAACAAGCATCAATGTCACTGACTTCACACCACAGTCAAAACCAGCAAGCATCTCTATCACTGATGTCACACCACAGTCAGAACCAGCAAGCATCTCTATCACTGATATCACACCACAGTCAGAACCAACAAGCATCTCTATCACTGACATCACACCACAGTCAGAACCAACAAGCATCTCTATCACTGACATCACACCACAGAACCAACAAGCATCTCTATCACTGACATCACACCACAGTCAGAACCAACAAGCATCTCTATCACTGACATCACACCACAGAACCAACAAGCATCTCTATCACTGACATCACACCACAGAACCAACAAGCATCTCTATCACTGATATCACACCACAGAACCAACAAGCATCTCTATCACTGACATCACACCACAGAACCAACAAGCATCTCTATCACTGATATCACACCACAGAACCAACAAGCATCTCTATCACTGATATCACACCACAGAACCAACAAGCTTCTCTATCACTGACATCACACCACAGTCAGAACCAGCAAGCATCACTATCACTGATATCACACCACAGTCAGTACCAACAAGCATCTCTATCACTGACATCACACCACAGTCAGAACCAACAAGCATCTCTATCACTAATATCACACCACTATCAGAACCAACAAGCATATCTATCACTGATATCACACCACAGTCAGAACCAACAAGCATCTCTATCACTGATATCACACCACTATCAGAACCAACAAGCATATCTATCACTGACATCACACCACAGTCAGAACCACCAAGCATCTTTATCACTGATATCACACCACAGTCAGAACCAACAAGCATCTCTATCACTGACATCACACCACAGTCAGAACCACCAAGTATCAATGTCACTGACATCACACCACAGTCAGAACCAACAAATATCACTATCACTGATATCACACCACTATCAGAACCAACAAGCATCAATGTCACTGACATCACACCACAGTGAGAACCAACAAGCATCTCTATCACTGATATCACACCACAGTCAGAACCAGCAAGCATCTCTATCACTGACATCACACCACAGTCAGAACCAACAAGCATCAATGTCTCTGACATCACACCACAGTCAGAACCAACAAGCCTCTCTATCACTGACATCACACCACAGAACCAACAAGCATCTCTATCACTGACATCACACCACTATCAGAACCAACAAGCATCTCTATCACTGACATCACACCACTATCAGAACCAACATGCATCTCTATCACTGATGTCACACCACTATCAGAACCAACAAGCATCTCTATCACTGATATCACACCACAGTCAGAACCAGCAAGCATCTCTATCACTGATATCACACCACAGTCAGAACCAACAAGCATCTCTATCACTGATATCACACCACAGTCAGAACCAACAAGCATCTCTATCACTGATATCACACCACAGTCAGAACCAACAAGCATCTCTATCACTGACATCACACCACAGTCAGAACCAGCAAGCATCTCTATCACTGATATCACACCACAGTCAGAACCAGCAAGCATCTCTATCACTGATATCACACCACTATCAGAACCAACAAGCATCTCTATCAGTGACATCACACCACAGTCAAAACCAACAAGCATCAATGTCTCTGACACCACACCACAGTCAGAACCAACAAGCATCTCTATCACTGACATCACACCACAGAACCAACAAGCATCTCTATCACTGACATCACACCACTATCAGAACCAACAAGCATCTCTATCACTGACATCACACCACAGTCAGAACCAACAAGCATCTCTATCACTGACATCACACCACAGTCAGAACCAGCAAGCATCTCTATCACTGATATCACACCACAGTCAGAACCAACAAGCATCTCTATCACTGACATCACACCACAGTCAGAACCAACAAGCATCTCTATCACTGACATCACACCACAGGCAGAACCAGCAAGCATCTCTATCACTGATATCACACCACAGTCAGAACCAACAAGCATCTCTATCACTGATATCACACCACTATCAGAACCAGCATGCATCTCTATCACTGATATCACACCACAGTCAGAACCAACAAGCATCTCTATCACTGACATCACACCACAGTCAGAACCAACAAGCATCTCTATCACTGACATCACACCACAGTCAGAACCAACAAGCATCTCTATCACTGATATCACACCACAGTCAGAACCAACAAGCATCTCTATCACTGACATCACACCACAGTCAGAACCAACAAGCATCTCTATCACTGATATCACACCACAGTCAGAACCAACAAGCATCTCTATCACTGACATCACACCACAGTCAGAACCAACAAGCATCACTATCACTGATATCACACCACAGTCAGAACCAACAAGCATCTCTATCACTGATATCACACCACAGTCAGAACCAACAAGCATCTCTATCACTGATATCACACCACAGTCAGAACCAGCAAGCATCTCTATCACTGACATCACACCACAGTCAGAACCAACAAGCATCTCTATCACTGATATCACACCACAGTCAGAACCACCAAGCATCTCTATCACTGATATCACACCACAGTCAGAACCACCAAGTATCGCTGTCACTGACCACACCACAGGCAGAACTGACAAGCATCGCTCTCACTGACATAATGTCCTAGGACTTCCTTTGCTCCACCAATGTGTGGGGATGATTCAAGCGTTTGTTGTCTTTTGCACCGGCACAATGGACTTACCTTTCACAAACTGCTCTTTCCTTTCTAACAGAGCTGCACCCAGCACCAACTCATGGATCTTTAAAGCAGTGTATACCAAACTTTGAAACATTCTGAGCACAGTCGTGTTGCAATTGTGTTTGTGCCTTGTGCTTTGTGATATCTGCACTTTACTTTTGAATAACCATGTATGTTTAATAAATTGTATTTTAATCAAAATCACTGAGCCACTTTTATAAATTTAAACAATTCCAAAAACTTTACATGCAAAGTATAATTTTGAATGGGAGCATTTTTTTTTTGTATCTATCCTTAATATACAGGGTGTTAATGAACGACACCGAAATAATTTGCAGATTGTGCACGTGACTGATATAAGTAATTTGAGATTGACGATGAATGGTCCTCAGATAAACATAATACTAAACATGTGGGTATCAGGTGCTGATAAGTCGGTGTTAAAGCAAAGCAGGTTAAAAAAATGTCTTTAAAACTGCTGCCCGAGTATGGAAATATTGATCTTTAGCAGCTCATTAGTAGCATTCTCAGGATTTAATGTCGCAAAAATCTGTAAAATCCCAAACTAATCACTTGACAGTGCGACAATGTGCATTCATTAACTACATTCTTGAGTTATGTGGCCTATTCTGGAGGCGTTTTTTTAAACTGCTGTGGTAGGTTAATGCGTAACGCAGGAACCTGCTATCGTAAAGATCATGAGTTCGATTCCTGTCATAGATAAATGTTTTTTATTATTTTTTTCATTGCAAACGAAGTGCCGCCGTATGTGAACGAGACCCGAACTCGCAAACTATCTTTCACTTGAAATCCGGTATGATAACCACTATGCTAGAGAGTTACACTGTAATATGTCCTATCAGTTTTAGTGATATGCTCTCGAATGGTTGATAAATTAGCCAGTGGCGTACTGGCACTTCAGAAAGTTATTTTGAAATTTCAATAAACATGCTATATAGTTCAATTAACACCCTGTATAGTGTCATTATGTTATAAGGTAACCCCTCTCCACTGCACACGAGATGCAAGAGTCGCTGGCAAAAGCACACTGGAAATGTTGAGCATGTGCTCCCAAACAGACAGCAGTATAACAAGGATTCCTCCTGCACATAAGGTCAACATTTGCGTATTATTTCCTGGCAACTCCTGGGTCTCTCGCGCAGTGGACAAGGGTTATCCAACTTTTTGTTTCGGAGTCTCCTAACATCAATGAAGCAAAGGATACGAAGGTCAACTGCTGGCGGAACTCTGAAACCAAAGGACAGTGCCACCTTGACCAGGTCCAGAGTCTGGATGTCAAAGATCTGCTTCAGATGGTGAGAATCATATGCTCGCACGTACGACCTGTATGCATCCTTGGCTGACATGTTCAAAAAGTAGTTCTTGGATGTCAACTTCTCCAGCTGAAACAAAACACAACCTTCAAATATATAAGGGCAAACTAAATAGTACATCATGATAATCAAGATAAACATTAACAGAAATTGTCTTATTAAGTACAAGGGAATACACTAGGATAAAGTGATAGTCAAATGTTTTAAAAAGTGGTTCCTTTGTGAAAAAAGTTTAAATAAAACAAAAGGTTACTTCCCATTTGGGAGGGGGTAGGAAACACGTAAACAATTCAACACCACAGCTGGATTTGAATGTCATAGCAGTAGTTCAGCAGTGGGAGAACTGTTTTCATGTTATATGATACTTGCCTGACACTGAATATCAGCGATCTTGTTCCACGAGAACTCAAACTCGTTGAGAGGAATACGAGCTTGTTTCAGATAGCGCAGGAAGCCCAGCTCCTCTGGGCGTAGAATAAGGAGAGCATGACCTCTGCCCCCTTCTCCACGAGCTGTTCGGCCGACCCTGTGTATGTACTCCTTGGGGTCATCTGGAGGGTCATACTGCACGATCCAGTCCACTGCTGGAATGTCCAGACCTCTCGCAGCTACATCAGTACATAACAATATACCAGACTCTGCGTTACAGAACTGGAAGAATGTGGTGGTGCGTTTTGTCTGCTTCTGTTTGCCCTGCAACATGATGGTAGTTATTGGGCTGCAAGGAGCAACCACTACATCACCTACTGCTATGCATATTGTATGCTTGCCTTCATAACAAATGAAATTCAACTCACGGTGATAGATGATTTGCAAGGTGACCTAGTGACATGTCCAAAATCATTGTATTGATAAACTGGATCAAATTTATCATCATATCTTCAAAAAGTTAACTCTACATTTTTTGTGCAGTAAGTTTGTATATCTCTTATGGTTTACCAGTTGTATAAAAGTCATTCAGAGACTACACTTAGAAAATTCAACATATACATTTTGTTTGTCATAAAAATATCTTAAACATAAGGTATTTTAATCAAAATCGTTAAGAGCCATTTTTGAGAAAATTAAACATTTTGAAAAATGTTCCATGTAAAGGGTAGTTTGGGGTGGGGCCATTTTGCTGAAAATCTTTCTTTCGCATCCTTGGAAGATAATACACCTAAATACCAAGTTTGTGCGCATACACACACACACCTGGATAAAATAAGAACTATAGCTTTCCTGGCGACGTGTTAATTCAAAATCTTCTCGGGCTTCTAGCCAGGTAATAACTTGGCTTGACACCAACGTTTCGAAGAAGTGCATCTTCCTCGTCTTCAGGGTGAACTGATGGTTTGAGCTTGCGGAGACTGGTATTTATAAGAGCTGGGATGAAGCTAACATCTGATTGGTTCGCGAGATATTATGGCCTGGTATTTAAGATGACTGAGCCATGGGCACGGACTTCGTAGAAAACTATTTATAGCAGTTATTCGGCTAATGTTTTGTGTTTGAGCACGCACCTGCTAGAAAATAAGTCTTGGAAGACTGCAGGTACAGGATTAGGTGTTAAGGCTCTTTATCATCGGTGTCCATGCTGAACTTAATTGTAGGCCAGAATCGCGATTTAGATTATTTGTTTCAGATGAGATGGCTAAAGCTTCTTTTACTCTCCTTTCCCAGTAGTTCAAACACTTTGCCACTATCTTGGTGTTAGTAAAGTTAGCTCTGTGGCTCTGTTCTATACAGTGTTCAGCCAGTCCAGATTTTTCGGGTTGCATGAGCCTTATTGATCTTTGGTGTTCAGAAACGCGTGTGGCAATAGTGCGTCCTGTTTGGCCAATGTACGCTGCGCTGCATTCGCAAGGAATGTGGTAGACACCAGGTACTCTGAGAGCTAAATTATCTTTAACTGGCCTGACCAAATTTTTGATTTTAGGTGGTGGCTTGGCTTATGGATGGTTTTGACATATTTGTAGAGTAGTCTACTACTGCGTGCTCAAACACAAAACATTAGCCAAATAACTGCTATAAATAGTTTTCTACGAAGTCCGTGCCCATGTCTCAGTCATCTTAAATACCAGGCCATAACATCTCGCGAACCAATCAGATGTTAGCTTCATCCCAGCTCTTATAAATACCAGTCTCCGCAAGCTCAAACCATCAGTTCACCCTGAAGACGAGGAAGATGCACTTCTTCGAAACGTTGGTGTCAAGCCAAGTTATTACCTGGCTAGAAGCCCGAGAAGATTTTGAATTAACACGTCGCCAGGAAAGCTATAGTTCTTATTTTAAATTCCTTTACGGGAAAGAAATTTACCAGGCAATTAAGAAACATCAAGACCTACGCGAAAAGAAAGGTAAATTACTCAGCTCCTTGGCGTTCTTATCCAGGTGCCGAGACAAAGAAATTACGCCCAAGTTTGTGAGACTTCGTTACCCAGTGAAAAATGCCTCAACATCTAAAATACTTAGACGCGCCAGCTTAGCCCTGGTAAGGGAACGAATCAAGCATACCCGACATGAACTGTCTATCGTTGATCAAAAGTTACTGGATTCCTTTTGGCTTCTTTCTAGCAAGCTTTCACCTCTAGATTGGGACAGAGTCGACCACTCCTCTTTTGCACAAGGCAATGCTACTCTACTGCGTTGCACTAAGCGGCAAACTAAGAAATTTGCAAGTCTATCTAAGCAGAATGAACCTGTACCACCATTGGACACCGATCGTATCATCTACAACCTCACCGATATCCAGCTAGACGAACCTACCACCTCGGTTCTAGCTAAAGGGCTCAACTTCGCTCCCACGCCTAGGCAAATATCAGTGGCAGACACCATCAGTTCTATTGAAGCCGCCATTTGTCAACTTCCATCAGCAAGTGCAGAAGAAATACGCCCTGAGGTAGCAAGAGCTTACAAAAAGGCAACCCTACCTACTTCAAACATCAGCCGAGAAGAAAGTAAAGCCTTACATTCCCTTCGAAAAAACGACAACTTGGTTGTTTTACCAGCTGACAAAGGGAACGCCATGGTACTCCTCTCTTCCGTGCAATACCAAGAAAAGGTTCAACAACTGCTGGACGATCCTGCATACAAAACCATTAAAAAGGATCCTACCAACTCTGTGGAAAGACGCACCATCCAGCTAATTAAGAAATCCAGCCTTCCTCCTGATGTTCAGAAGACGGTCTCGCCATCTGCCTCCATACCTCCCAGATTATATGGTCTGCCGAAGATCCATAAGCCTGGGATACCTCTAAGGCCCATAGTGGACGCTATTGGCAGCCCTACCTATCGCCTAGCTCGTCATCTGGCACATCTGCTGCAACCAATAGTAGGTAAGTGTGTACACCATGTGAAGAACTCTATACAATTCGCTGAAGTTCTTGACAACATCAAAGTGAAGCCATCGGACCTGTTAGTTAGTTTCGATGTGGTATCTCTCTTCACCAGAGTTCCCCTGGCGGAAACAATACAACTATTGTCAGAACACTTTCCACCTGGTATTACTGCACTGTTTAGTCACACACTTACTTCCACTTATTTTATGTATGGCAACACCTACTACGAGCAGACAGACGGTGTTGCCATGGGCTCTCCTCTGTCACCAGCTATTGCCAACTTCTATATGGAGTTTCTGGAGCATGAAATACTTAACACAGCCCCATTAAAACCTACACATTTTTACAGATATGTAGATGATACATTTGTAATTTGGCCACATGGACTGCACACTCTTCCAGATTTTCTTGCACACCTAAATAGTCTTAGATCACAAATACAGTTCACAATGGAAGTTGAGAAAAATGCTTCCCTCCCATTTCTGGACATTCTGGTTACCAGAAAAGCGGACGGAACTCTTGGTCATGCCGTGCACCGAAAACCTACACACACGGATCTTTATCTCAACGCAAACAGCTTCCACCATAAGTCACAACGAATGGGCATTCTAAACACATTGGCACATAGAGCAGTTTCTGTATCAGACCCAGATAATCTGCAAATGGAATTTCAACACCTAAAATTCACACTCCAACAAAATGGATATTCAGCCAAGGACATCACATCAGCGCTGAAAAGAGCCGGACGAAAAAGAAACCCCAGCAAGAACACTCAACAAAAAGACAAGCCAGCCGCCATAGCCTATATACCGTTTACCGGCAATTTTTCGGGAAAGATTAGTAGACTACTCTACAAATATAATGTCAAAACCATCCATAAGCCACCACCTAAAATCAAAAATTTGGTCAGGCCAGTTAAAGATAATTTAGCTCTCAGAGTACCTGGTGTCTACCACATTCCTTGCGAATGCAGCGCAGCGTACATTGGCCAAACAGGACGCACTATTGCCACACGCGTTTCTGAACACCAAAGATCAATAAGGCTTATGCAACCCGAAAAATCTGGACTGGCTGAACACTGTATAGAACAGAGCCACAGAGCTAACTTTACTAACACCAAGATAGTGGCAAAGTGTTCGAACTACTGGGAAAGGAGAGTAAAAGAAGCTTTAGCCATCTCATCTGAAACAAATAATCTAAATCGCGATTCTGGCCTACAATTAAGTTCAGCATGGACACCGATGATAAAGAGCCTTAACACCTAATCCTGTACCTGCAGTCTTCCAAGACTTATTTTCTAGCAGGTGCGCGCTCAAACACAAAACATTAGCCGAATAACTGCTATAAATAGTTTTCTACGAAGTCCGTGCCCATGTCTCAGTCATCTTAAATACCAGGCCATAATATCTCGCGAACCAATCAGATGTTAGCTTCATCCCAGCTCTTATAAATACCAGTCTCCGCAAGCTCAAACCATCAGTTCACCCTGAAGACGAGGAAGATGCACTTCTTCGAAACGTTGGTGTCAAGCCAAGTTATTACCTGGCTAGAAGCCCGAGAAGATTTTGAATTAACACACCTGGATGTTTTTCTAAAAATGATTTTTTTTGATACAGGGGACCTTAAGACAAATATTTCCGGTGAAATCTTGGTGTTGAACTTTTGGGTACAATACAATATCTTCTCTATAGTACGTGTAGCAGACTTACATGAATGCTCATGACTGGAAGGTCAATATAGTTGAGGAGCTCGTGGTGGTACTTGACGGAGAGACACGAGCTGAAGAACACCATCAACTTCTTCTTGCGGTTCTTCTTGAGGAATGTGAACAGTAGAAGGAATCTCTTCTCGGAGGGGCACACCACGTAGCCTGCACACAACGATCACATTCAACATTTATACAATACCACCTTTCTAACAACAAATTAAATTGTTTATATGTCACAGTTGATTCATTTTCTCTAATATTTAAATATTTCGTGTTTACCCAAAAATGAATTTGAGAGAAAATTTGTAGGCTATACTTTTTAAAGATTTTTATTTGTCATTAAACCCTAAATAATGGCAAAGAAGCCAAATGTAAAGCAACACTTTTTAATTGGCAGAGCAAATTCAGAAAGAGATTAGTTTTATTTTCATTATGAATTTTATAAAGGATGCCCAAGAACAGGTGCTTGAAGGTCAATGGATGTTTTATTAATTTATTCACGCGACATTCAACTGGTATGAGTAAAATGAAATTAAAAGTCATCTATGAATTGCAGAAAAGCTGACATTGGTGCAGAAACAATCCAAGGTGGCACTTCATACCTCATTTGGAACATTCTTACTCACATTTAAGGCTATGATCCTCAACAGTCTGAATGGGTCCTTAGCACAGAATCCTTGAATGCACAACACTGATAAAACATTATTGCTAGTTTTTTTTTTTACTTTCTCTACACATACTATGTTTATAGTGTATAGAGAAGGTATTGCACTCCACCAAAAAATTCAATACCGAGATTTCACCAGAAATATATGTTTTAGGGTCCCCTGTATCCAAAAAAAAAAAGCATTTTCAGAAAAAGGTCTGTGTGTGTGTGTCTGTGAACACGATAACTTAAAAACAAAAAGTTGGTAAAATACCAAACTTAGTACTTAAGTTTAGTATCTTCCAGGGACGAGATACAAAGATTTTGAGAAAAATCCCCCCACCCACCCCAACTACCCTTTACATGGAACTTTTTTCAAAATTTTGATTTTCTAAAAAATGGCTCAAACGATTTTGATTAAAATATTGTATATTAAAGATATTTATTTGACAAATAAAATGTATATTTTGAATTTTCTGGGAATAGCCTCTAAAGACTACTTTATTCTGGGTCAATTTTACGGAATATTGCATAACTTCTAAACCATAAGTGATGGACAAAAACTAACCACACATGTATAGAGCACTTTAAAACACACAATTTATGTTATATACATTTTTTTCATGGAGTTGATTGTTTTTGAGATATTCCTTGTTTTTGGTTTCAGATATAAAAAACATACTTTTCTCATACAGGACTTTGTGAACTCGTGTCCATACAAACAAAGGAACTTCAGTCACATAGCAACCAGCTTCTGACTATCACTTTAACCTATAGTACTCCCTTATTTCACTTCTACTTACAAGGAAGCAAGTAATAACACTATTTCTGCTCATATTTTCTCGATTAGCGGGAAGTAAATGGAAGTATAAGCTTTTTAACAATAATTTATTTCAGAGATATAGAGAAAGTCATGTGAATGGAACACATCAGATTTTTGTTTATTCTTTTTAAAATGGGCCATTTACGAGGGCCATCTCAGAGGTACCCGACCTAACAAAGAAAGCACAAAAACATCTTTATTTCTCTGCATAGTCTCCTTTCAGCTCAATACACTTTCCCAGCGATGTTGAATAGCTTTGAGTGAGAAATATCGAGGTCTGCAAAACAGCCATCAACTGCACACTCCACCTCTTCATTGTTGACAAATCTTCTACCACCAAATTATTTCTTTAAGCTTGGAAACAGAAAACAAACAGAGGGGGCTAAATCTGGCAAATAGGGTGCATGAGGAAGCAATTCGAACTTTGGCCATGAGGGTAATGCACGTGTGAACTGGTGCATTGTCTTGATGAAACAAAACTTTCTTTTTCGATAAACGCGGTCGTTTTTGCTCGTTTTCATCACTCAAATGGTGTAACAAGTTCGTATAATATTCGCTATTGATTACTTTTCCTTTTTTGAGATAATCAATGACAATTATCCTGCATGCGTCCCAGAAAACTGACATCTGCATAGGGTCATGGTGTCTTCGCCTTCTTTGGAGCCGCTTCTCCCCATCCAATCCACTGTTTTGATTGTTCCTTCGTCCCAGGACCAGGTTTTATCCATTGTTATGAATCGAAGCAAAAACTCTTTATTGCAGCCAAACACAATGTTTTTGTTCTATTGTCAGCAAACGCAGCACACAACTTTCTCATGTCCAAATTTTCAGTGAGTATGCGATGTACAGAACTTTTTGAAATGTCTGCTAGCTCGCGCACTTTCAGTCGACAGTCATGCAATACCATTGTGTGGATTTTCTTTACAATTTCTGGACTGGTAACCTCATTTGGTTGACACTGCGATGTTCGTCTTAAATTCTGCTACCCAAAATTTCAATGTTCTAAACGAAGTAGCTCAGCTTTAATATCAGTAGGAGTAAAACTGAAAGTATTGTATCACATAACGACAACCAGTTCTATCCATGTTTACAAATTTGTTGACAGCGTACACCAAACAATGTAAAGTCATCAAACTTCAACTTAAGTTTTCTAAGGTTGGTATCATTGTTGTTATTTGAAACAACAACCGCCATCTATACGCCAGGTCTGGGACAGCATCTGTAGTATTAGGAGATAAGCAACATGTTCAACATATCATTTTTTATTGTAAGAAAACTGAGAAATGAAGAAAAGGAAATATATAAATAAATAAAATTATAGATAAAAACTGTAAAACATTGGCACAACATTTAGAAAAAGTGCAAAATAAATGGAATTATATTGTTAACAGAGAAGAACTACAGTTCATGAGCATGTAGTGGTAGTTATTGTAATATCTTGAACTGGAATGTTCCCTGAAAAAGTGGCTTGGGCCAAATTCTAGCATACAATTCAATACAATAAATATATTTCTTCAGTAAACTTAAAGATTAGAACATAGACTGTCAATTAGAACACAAATGTCTGTTTGCTGCAAATTTTTGAAAAAGTTCATGAAAACAAAAAGTAACTTTCTATCATGACAACAGAGCAAAATTAACAACAAAGTATCTCAATGTCCTAAAGATCAGCTCTCATCTAGCACTTTGTATTTCTTTCTGTTTTCAAAAATGAAACATAAAATACTTAGCATCACATTATAATAACCTACTTGCTGAAGTGTTGATGTTAAATGGGAATATTTTGTACCTTGTTCCAAGCCCTCAACTGTCGCCTGGTCCTGCTGGTCGTCCACGCCGACGTACACAGGCTCCTTCTTCAAGGCAAGTTTTGTCAGGTCTTCTGTTTTCTTTGTGCTCGTAGCACTGAACAGCATCGTCTGACGTCGTTCTGAAAAATACGTTAACGCAAGATACAGTACACATGTTCGCATTATAAGTGTTCCAGTAACTTACTTCAGACAGGTTTCAGTGACTATTGCCACCATCTTCAGCGAGATTTACTGATGAGCTCGTGGTAGCGACCTCTACAGCTCCCTCTCTCTGGCTACATCAATTTTATTCTTTTTATTTTTTTTTTAAATCAGAAACCAGGTTCAAAAAATTCATACCACCTTTCTGCACACCAAAAATTGCAAAAGATTTTTATAAACTGGAACGTGAAGTTAGTCCAGTTAATAAGCACAGTTTAAAAAACCTGCGCCATACAATCACGAAGTCCCCTCACGGACATATGAAATGAGCTGCAAGGAAGGCAAAACAATGTTTTAAACAACACATGACGTATTTAAAATATAAATAAACACACAAGTCAGATGTAGCACATCATTTTTGGGAGTTATTAAAATTAGTGTACAACCCAATCGGATTAACAGTTTAGGAAAATCTATTAATTTTAAAAACAAAGTCATACATTTTGATACACCACAAACAGAAGAGAGCTATCAAGAGTTCATCAGTAAATTTCTGCTGCAGATGGTGGCAACAGCTGCTGAAACATGTCTCAAGTAGTGAAGTTTGAGTGTAATCTACGGTTTTACTCTTAATTCATTTCAGTGAGCATTCCCATTAATGTTTCAATTAAAAAGACCCATATTACAAATTTTGATTTACCACCACACAGCAACTTGTGGAAGTTCAATAGATCCAGCACCAGATGCCTCCACCCTCAACATTGATCATAATGAGGCAAGATTATGGGGTCCACAATGCAAACAAGGAGTCCCAAAATCAGTATCAGTGATGTTTTGTGTTTTAAAAATCACTCAAATGCTTTTCATGAATATTAAGCATATCACTATCACAAGCTTCTTTGCAAAATTTAAAATACTTCAAAACTACATTTTTTTTTGCAAATAATACTGAAATAAGTAATTACTTCTGAATATTAATCTTATTATTTAGAAGTGAGGAGATTGCCCCACTTCATGAGGCGGTTCCGGGATGGTGCTGCGATGTCCTCGGCTTCTGGACAAGGCCTTCAACTTGTGCATTCCCTCGTTGTAGCACCAGACTAGCTATTATCAAGCTGAGAATGGCTCCAACTGTTTAAAGCGCTATGATCTCAGGGTTGACAGATTGTGTATAAATACAGCAACAGGAATTATAGCTTTACTACTATTTCAGTAAAATGAGCATGAATACTTGGTTGCCACGTTAAATCTTTCACTGGTTATTGCTAATATCATCTCTAGGCCACGTCCCCATAATACAACGCGGGATAACGTTTGAACTCCTATTTGCCCACTGCTAGCGTGAGCTTAGCACCAACTTCTATAAACACTTTCAGTCGCATTGCTGTCCTAAATCAGAGGGCACGAGCTTAATCCAACAATATACTAGCTGATCCTCTGCTAACACCCACTACTTGGTGGTTACAAGACTGTGTGATGTAGGTGTAGCCCATTGGTCACAGCCACGCCTGGCCTTTCATTGATTGACTGAGCAAACGGCCTACATGACCCGCGAGCTGCCTCCTACTACTTGGTTACAAGACTGTGTGACGTAGGAGTAGCCCATTGGTCACAGCCATGCCTAGCCTCTTGCCGATTGGCTGAGCAAATGGCCTACATGACCCATGTGATAACTCCCACTACTTGGCTACAAGACTGCGTGATGTTGAAGTAGCCCATTGGTCACAGCCATGCCTGGCCTCTCACTGATTGGCTGAGCAAACAGTCTACATGACCCACGTGCTAACTCCCACTACTTGGCTACAAGACTTTGTGATGGAGTAGCCCATTGGTCACAGCCACGCCTGGCCTCTCACTGATTGGCTGAGCAAACGGTCTACAAGACCCACGTGCTAACTCCCACTATTTGGTTACAAGACTGCGTGACGTAGGAGTAGCCCATTGGTCACAGCCATGCCTGGCCTTGCACTGATTGGCTGAGCAAACGGCCTACATGACCCACGTGCTAACTCCCACTACTTGGTTACAAGACTGTGTGATGGAGTAGCCCATTGGTCACAGCCATGCCTGGCCTCTCACTGATTGGCTGAGCAAACGGTCTACATGACCCACCTGCTAACTCCCACTACTTGGCTACAAGACTGTGTGATGGAGTAGCCCATTGGTCACAGCCACGCCTGGTCTCTCACTGATTGGCTGAGCAAACGGTCTACATGACCCACGTGCTAACTCCCACTACTTGGCTACAAGACTGTGTGATGGAGTAGCCCATTGGTCACAGCCATGCCTGGCCTCTCACTGATTGGCTGAGCAAACGGTCTACATGACCCACGTGCTAACTCCCACTACTTGGTTACAAGACTGCGTGACGTAGGAGTAGCCCATTGGTCACAGCCATGCCTGGCCTTGCACTGATTGGCTGAGCAAACGGTCTACATGACCCACGTGCTAACTCCCACTACTTTGTTACAAGACTCTGTGACTTAGGAGTAGTCCATTGGTCACAGCCACGCCTGGCCTTGCACTGATTGGCTGAGCAAACGGCCTACATGACCCACGTGCTAACTCCCACTACTTGGTTACAAGACTGTGTGACGTTGGAGTAGCCCATTGGTCACAGCCATGCCTGGCCTCTCACCAATTGGCTGAGCTAACGGCCTACATGACCCACCTGCTAACTCCCACTACTTGGTTACAAGACTGTGTGACGTAGGAGTAGCCCATTGGTCACAGCCATGCCTGGCCTTGCACTGATTGGCTGAGCAAACGGTCTACATGACCCACGTGCTAACTCCCACTACTTGGTTACAAGACTGTGTGATGGAGTAGCCCATTGGTCACAGCCATGCCTGGCCTCTCACCAATTGGCTGAGCTAACGGCCTACATGACCCACCTGCTAACTCCCACTACTTGGCTATAAGACTGTGTGATGGAGTAGCCCATTGGTCACAGCCACGCCTGGCCTTGCACTGATTGGCTGAGCAAACGGTCTACATGACCCACGTGCTAACTCCCACTACTTGGTTACAAGACTGCGTGACGTAGGAGTAGCCCATTGGTCACAGCCATGCCTGGCCTCTCGCCGATTGGCTGAGCTAACGGCCTACATGACCCACCTGCTAACTCCCACCACTTGGCTACAAAAATGCGTGACGTTGGAGTAGCCCATTGGTCACAGCCACACCTAGCCTCTCGCCGATTGGCTGAGCAAACAGTCTACATGACCCACCTGCTAACTCCCACCACTTGGCTACAAGACTGCGTGACGTAGGTCACAGCCATGCCTGGCCTCTCACCGATTGGCTAGCAAACGGTCAATTGTACCAAGTAAGTCAAAAACCTCTGAAATGGCTGCAGTGTGGACATACTGTTGCTCCTAACAAGGTCACAGTTTTTCTCTGCAGTATTGAGCTGACAGTGATATCCTGTACTTAGTCACAATTATGGTTCTTCTACTGCACAGCGTGTATTATTTATTTATGATTCGTTTGTGTTAAGTATACTCATCAAGTGAAAATATCATTTGCAGAAACATTTCCAGGTGTAAAAGCTCCAAGGCCATTTTTTTTTTTTTTTTTTTTTGAGTCAACAGTTGACGCCCATACAGACGTGAAGACAATTTTGTCCTCTTTTTCAGTATATTAGCAGACAGGGAGTATAATTTTGCCTTTTTACTTTCTCTACACGTACTAAGTACATAGTGTATACAGAAAGTATTGTATTGCACACAAAAATTCAATAACAAGATTTCACCGGAAATATATGTTTTGATTCCCCCTGAATCCAAAAAAAGTATTTCTGTAAAAGTGTGCAAGCCTGCGTATGAGTGTGTGTCTGTGGACAGCATAGCTCAAAAACGAAAAGACTGCTAAATATCATGATTTTCAAAAAAATTCTCCCACCTCTGGCTAAGCTTTACATGGAACTTTTTTTCGAAAATTTTGATTTTCTCAAAAATGGCTCCAACGATTTTGATTAAAATATTGTATAGCAAAGATATTTACCTGACAAACAAAATGTATATCTTGAATTTTCTGGGAATAGCCTCTGAAGACTACCTTATTCTGGATGAATTTTAATACATTTTGCATAAGTGCTAAACCATAAGAGATAGACAAAAACTTACCACACAAAAAATGTAGAGCACATTAAAACACACAATTTATGTTATATACACTTTTTTCATGGAGTTATCATTTTTTAGATATTGCTTGTTTTTGGTTTTAGCTTTGAAATACTATATTTTTCTCATACAGGATTTTGTCAATTCGTGTCCATACAAACAAAGGAACTTCAGTCACACTGCAACCAGCTTTTGACTATCGCTTTAACCTATGCTAATCCCTTATTTTGCTTCTACTTACAAGGAAGAAAGTAATAAGACTATTTCTGCTAATTTTTTTCTCGAATAGCATGAAGTAAATAGAAGCATTACCTTTTAAACAATAATTTATTGGAAAGTCATGTGAATGGAACACATCAGATTTTTCAAGAAGACTCCAATGTTTTCATCTCTGAGGTAAATTAAAACAAAAGACAAAGCCACACACCCAGCCAGTTTCAGCATGTCTCTAGGATGGCGCTCATGAGGTGTTTATGATGTACGGGAAAATGCATTATGGGACACAGATGCCAAGTTCGTGGTCTTTCTAGCCAATGAGAATGAAGCAACCATGACAGAAGATTTTAGTATATAAGTAACAGATTGCGGGCTGTTGGGGCAGTCACTATCAAGTTTGATGTGACATACGTGTCTGCCAAGTTTAAGGCGTATATACTCGTCAAGTTGCTATATAGTGTGAGGGTTAATTGTTAAAAATATTATAGACGAACAAAGTTATTAGTTGTACAAGACAAGTAAATTGTCAAATATTGAAAGTTCTATGAGGTGAAAGAAACTAAAGGAAAGAGCTTGTCTGAGTAAGTGAAAGTGTGTTAGCTGCAAGAGAGTCAATGTCGTGCAGAGTGAGTGACATCCACACACAACTTACTTGGGAGCAAGTTGATGATCTGTTTGAGCTCCTCTTCAAAGCCGATGTCGAGGATTCTGTCAGCTTCATCAATAACCAGACACTGCAAGTTCTTATACAGGAAGTCTGATGTGTTCTGCAGGTGATCAATGAGACGCCCAGGTGTTGCTACAAGCATGTTGATTCCTGCAACATCATCACTCTAATAACAAGCTTCATTCTTACTTTAAACATTCACAAGTTAGCAAGCCAAATGTTACATTCACATCACTTTCTCTAACTTTCCTTTCATCTACATCATGCTAATCAAGATAAACTTTACCAGAAATTGTCTTATATAGTTATCGCTCTCTCTCTCTCTCTCTCTCTCTCTCTCTCTCTCTCTCTCTCTCTCTCTCTCTCTCTCTCTCTCTGTCTGTTTAAGTGCCTTCGGTATTGAGTTTTACTACACAAGACACTTTAAACACTTTCTTTACCTTCTAAAAAAAAACTAATACAAATACCACCCAACAAAATCCTCTATCAAAACAATCATTATATCAACATATAATAACAAAATTAAAGAAGGTAATGTATTACAAACAAAAGGAAAACCATGGGAAAATTTATGTAATAACACGACCAGAATCACTACATTACCAAGAAAATGCTGTGTAGCAACTTTTGGACTCCTAACAGGACATGACTGTCTCAAGATTGGTATAGTGAGATCTCCTCTGTTCTGTACACTTAAAGGAGACATAGATGGAAACCATCTACTGCACTGCCCAACCTTTAGTCAACATAACATCAAAATAATGGAATGTAAGAGAGCAAATACCTTCACTGCCAACTGATCAACATTAGATACCAACCAATAATCCTAAAAATTCCAGAGGATTTTTAAATGATACAGTTTGGCCCCAAAAAAGTTATTCAAAGCAATAGCCAAGATTTGAAGCTCAGATCTCGTGGTCTCTAGCCAGTTCCTCTACCACTGAGCTAACATGGCAACTTGCCAACATAGCATTCAATTTCTCAACAAAATTATCACAGTTGTCCACAATTGTTGGCTATTCTTTGAATCCTGGGACCTCAAATACTTACAACATTCTAAGTCACCAATCTGAGAACACCTTGTGTTTTACCAGGAAACATCCGAGTCAGTTGAGAAATTCAATGCTATGCAAGCAACATGCCATAGTAGCTCAGAGGGAGAGACCAGGAGATACGTGGTTCAGATCCCAGCTATGACATTGAACTCTTCAGTCTGACTCTACTTATCCAACTCCTGTCCTACACATGACTAGAGACCAGGAGATACGTGGTTCAGATCCCAGCTATGACATTGAACTCTTCAGTCTGACTCTACTTATCCAACTGCTGTCCTACACATGACTAGAGACCAGGAGATACGTGGTTCAGATCCCAGCTATGACATTGAACTCTTCAGTCTGACTCTACTTATCCAACTCCGGTCCTACACATGACTAGAGACCAGGAGATACGTGGTTCAGATCCCAGCTATGGCATTGAACTCTTCAGTCTGACTCTACTTATCCAACTGCTGTCCTACACACTGCTAGAGACTGGGAGATACGTGGTTCAGATCCCAGCTATGACATTGAATTCTTCAGTCTGACTCTACTTACAAAACTGCTGTCCTACACACTGCTAGAGACTGGGAGATACGTGGTTCAGATCCCAGCTATGACATTGAACTCTTCAGTCTGACTCTACTTATCCAACTCCTGTCCTACACATGACTAGAGACTGGGAGATCTGTGGTTCAAATCCCAGCTATGACACTCAACTCTTCAGTCTGACTCCACTTATCCAACTCCTGTCCTACACATGACTAGAGACTGGGAGATCTGTGGGTCAAATCCCAGCTATGACACTCAACTCTTCTGTCTGACTCCACTTATCCAACTCCTGTCCTACACATGACTAGAGACTGGGAGATACGTGGTTCAAATCCCAGCTATGACACTCAACTCTTCAGTCTGACTCCACTTATCCAACTTCTGTCCTACACACAGCTAGAGACTGGGAGATACGTGGTTCAAATCCCAGCTATGACACTCAACTCTTCAGTCTGACTCCACTTATCCACCTTCTGTCCTACACACAGCTAGAGACTGGGAGATCTCTGGTTCAAATCCCAGCTATGACATTGAACTCTTCAGTCTGACTCTACTTATCCAACTTCTGTCCTACACACAGCTAGAGACTGGGAGATCTCTGGTTCAAATCCCAGCTATGACACTCAACTCTTCAGTCTGACTCCACTTATCCAACTTCTGTCCTACACACAGCTAGAGACTGGGAGATCTCTGGTTCAAATCCCAGCTATGACACTCAACTCTTCAAACTGACTCCACTTATCCAACTGCTGTCCTACACACAGCTAGAGACTGGGAGATCTCTGGTTCAAATCCCAGCTATGACATTGAACTCTTCAGTCTGACTCCACTTATCCAACTTCTGTCCTACACACAGCTAGAGACTGGGAGATCTCTGGTTCAAATCCCAGCTATGACACTCAACTCTTCAGTCTGACTCCACTTATCCAACTTCTGTCCTACACACAGCTAGAGACTGGGAGATCTCTGGTTCAAATCCCAGCTATGACACTCAACTCTTCAGTCTGACTCCACTTATCCAACTTCTGTCCTACACACAGCTAGAGACTGGGAGATCTCTGGTTCAAATCCCAGCTATGACATTGAACTCTTCAGTCTGACTCTACTTATCCAACTTCTGTCCTACACACAGCTAGAGACTGGGAGATCTCTGGTTCAAATCCCAGCTATGACACTCAATTCTTCTGTCTGACTCCACTTATCCAACCTCTGTCCTACACACAGCTAGAGACTGGGAGATCTCTGGTTCAAATCCCAGCTATGACACTCAATTCTTCTGTCTGACTCCACTTATCCAACTTCTGTCCTACACACTGCTAGAGACTGGGAGATCTCTGGTTCAAATCCCAGCTATGACACTCAACTCTTCAGTCTGACTCCACTTATCCAACTCCGGTCCTACACATGACTAGAGACTGGGAGATCTCTGGTTCAGATCCCAGCTATGACACTCAATTCTTCTGTCTGACTCCACTTATCCAACTTCTGTCCTACACACAGCTAGAGACTGGGAGATCTCTGGTTCAAATCCCAGCTATGACACTCAACTCTTCAAACTGACTCCACTTATCCAACTCCTGTCCTACACATGACTAGAGACTGGGAGATCTCTGGTTCAAATCCCAGCTATGACACTCAACTCTTCAAACTGACTCCACTTATCCAACTCCTGTCCTACACACAGCTTGTTTAAAATCAAGGTTATTCTTTTATTTACATCTTGCTAATTGAGATAAAGACTACTACAAATTGTCTTACTTACTTGTAACTAGAAGAGAATATACCACGTTAAAGTAATAGTCAATTTTTTTTAAAAGCTGACCAATATGTGAACAATTGAAATTCGGTTCAGTTTGCATTGCCAGAAAAACAAAAGAGAGATGAAACGAAAGGTGACCCCATTTGAGAAGATGCATAGTTTAAAATTGAAGTCTATAACAAGGAAGATGTTGGAAAGTGTCAACTCTACAATAAAAACGTATATGACATAAACAGTGTGTTTTAACAAGATCTTATGCTGTATCTTGTATGGTTTACGAATTATGCAAATTTCATCCAGACTGAACAGAGCTTCAGAGGTTATTCCCAGAAAATTCAAGATATACATTTTATTTGTCATGTAAATATCTTAAATATAAGATATTTTAATCAAAATCATTAGAGCCTTTTTGAGAAAAGCAAAATTTTTAAAAATGTCTCTATGTAAAGGGTAGTTTGGGGTGGGGGATTTGCTTGAAACCTTCATTTTGCATCCTTGGAACACACCAAAATAAATACCAAGTTCGGTATTTAGTGGTATTTTAGTTTTTGAGCTATGCTGCACATGCACAGACACCTGCACGTGGACTGTTTTCTAAAACTGCTTTCTAATTAAATTCAATGATTAGAAGACATCACTGTCACAAATTCCATCAATTATTGTCATTTTAATTAAATCTGAAAAATTTCCAGCGCTGTTTCATGGTGTTCTTTGCATCACAATTTGGTTTTCTTGTTCCACACAGTTTGTACCTTATTACTTCACAATTTGCAGGTTGCTTGCTTTCTAAGAAGTTACGTTCACAAAGTAGCAGCTCAAACTTTCCTGGCGAAGTATTTTCTTGGGCTTCTAGCTAGATACAATGTGCAACGCCTTAAAAACGTTGCAGTCAATCCATGCACTTACCTGGCTAGAAGAATATTTTTTAACCTGACTTTTCAGTTGTTTTAACTTTTTGAAGCTGGTTAATCTACAAAAGTTTATATTACGAACAATGTTGCCATAAACAAACAATGAGGTAAATTTAAATGTAATGAGTCGCCTTTATACACTTTTTGCTGCAACTTTGACTTCATTTTGGAAGACCAGTTTCAGGGGACGACTGATGCTACATGCTGCCCTCTACTCTTGTCAACGGCGGGGACCTCAAAATTCATAAGACAGTCTTCTTCTTTGGTGATAAAGATATTTTCAAAAATTTGTAGTTCCAAAGGTTTCTTTACACATTTGATTAACTCTATTTCTTCCTTTATGTTATGATTTTCAGACCAAAAATGATGTGCTACTGCAGATTTTTACGTAATGCTTCTCAAGTGTTCTTTGATCCTAGTTTCCAATATAAAGCTTGCTGCAGTCTCGGCAGCTCATTTGCAGACCTATCACTTTTAAGGAAGAGCACAGCCTGTGCATATAAAGGAAACAAAATAGAACTCATACATCAATTTGACTATAACCAAAGGATTGAAAGGTTACTCCAAAAACCAGAATGCACTACTATAACCAAAAATTCACTTCACAAGTATACTGAAAACCCTGTCAAAAGTTGCAGCAAAAAGGTGACTCATTACATTTAAATTTAATTATGGCGCTCCACTGTCTAAAATACTTTTTATTTGAAACAATGACGATTTTGAGTCACTGATGTATATTTAACAAGACTTTTGTTACTAACAGGGAGGAGAGTCTTTAATAATTAACTGATGCCCAATCCCTCACCTTCAGCTGCTCTGATATCTTTTGCCTGCTTCACTCAACTCCGATGGTATTAGAGTTTTCGAGGCCTAGGGGATCATTTACTTAGGTGATGTAACTGCTATTTATGGTGGCTAATTTAAACGGTTACAAAAAGTTGAATAAAAACATTCCACATAAAATGATGTCCATTGGTAAAAGGAACATTCCTGAAGTCAGCTTAAAGAAGACACGGATGGAAACCACCTACTGCACTGCCCAACCTTTAGTCAACATAACATCGAATGCGCAAGAGAGTGAATGGCTTCACATTAGACAGCAAGCAACCAGTGTGGTTAGTGTGTCTGCCTCACATTTAACACATCGCTACCTGCATCAACATTTCCTCTTATCCTGAGATTGAGTAACTTCGACCCTGATATCATTCATCATCCGATATGAGCAACCAGGTTAAACTTTAGTATTGCCTGGAGTGGTTGTTGCCCTACCTTACCAAAACTACAGCCCTAGTCGACATGTTAGTGATCTGCTGCCACCACTTCTCAATTGGACCAGGTCTCCTGCACTAAGGAAACGTCCCACAGCTGCACCAAACAGTTCGGTCGCTCAGAGAACTCACCTTTAGCAATATAGCAAGTTCTTCTGATTTGAAGAGAATATTTTTGAGTTGGGTTTGTAACACTTAAGTATCACTTATGTATAATTTTTCTAGACCAGTTTCGACGCCATGTGGGCATCATTGTTGAATCAAAATAAAATAATCAAACAACGGAAATTAATCACAGAAACCACAAAATTAAACCCAGCAATAAATAAACCTTGCTTCAAAAAGTTCACTTTTCATCCAAAACTACACCACAAATTTCAACAAATATAAAATCACACTTGCCCCCTAGAATAAGTTCATCCTACAAAAAATGCTCTACAACGACTAAATCCCAGAACATTAAAAAATCAGGAATGTACACAATAAATTGCAACAAATTGGTAAAACAAAAAGACACCTTGAAGCAAGACTTGAGAGCAGTAAAATACAACAAACTGGCACACACTTTTGGTCTACTAGCCCTGAAATAGTACCTGACATACACCTTATAAAACCTGCGGCAGAGCTCGACATCTGGGAGAAAATCCATATCATTAAAAACCAACACTACGTATTCAACTTTGAATTGCTGCCACAAAATATATTGTGGAGGTTCGTCACTCAGCCACCAGGGACCGTCACACCTCAACATAGAACACCCCTGCCTGCGGTGCCATAAGTAGTTAAAGCAAGCATTAAACACTACCAAAAAAAAAAAAAAAAAAAAAAAAAAAAAAAATAGAACACCCTGTGGAAATTCAGTTGGAAACCATCGACAATGATGCCCACATGGCGTCGAAACCGGTCTGGTAAAATGATATATAAGTGATACTTAAGTGTTGCAAACCCAAGTCATACGTATCACTGTTCCAAAACACCCTTTCATTAAAATGTTTGATTTGTTTCAACAGATACATCATATTCTAAATTTATTTGTTTTTACTTACAGCTTTGGTACACACAAAACTTAGAGATGCAAGGCTTGTAGTACTGCACAACATGTCACAAAAACACCTTACACGCCTACATGTATATGCACGCACATGTCACAAAAACACCCTACATCTATTATTTCATTTATGCAAATCAACACTTTTTATACTGCAAAAGTAAAATGGTGCTCAGCATTTATTTGTAGGTACCCCAAGTTTGCCAATTCTGTTATATGTAAATCACATGTTGTAAATAGCTGATTGAAGTTGATTTTTTTGTCAGTATGCAATTCACTGTTTCATCTTTATTATGGTTAATGTTACATTATTAGCATTTTACAAAGAGCTAACACAGTACTGGCAACACTGCCTCTCCCAGTCGTGCAAATTATCACATTCATATATACGGTAATGCAACATTCACAAGGAGACACCATTCACAACGCAACAAGTTGTCATGGGTTTCTAGATCCGCAAGTTACAAACTGAATAACAATACCACATAAGAAAATTCACTCAATATTTTACAAATAAACACATTACATACTGACAACTGACACATGAGGCAGTGACGTCACAATAATTGCTCATTCAGAATTATTCAAGCATAGACTGCAGAAAGTGATAAAGCTACACATTTACTGAACTAAGAATTATCTCTCTGCGTCTTCGAGTTATAAGAACCAATACATCTAGTTACATCCATTAAATCATAAGCTCTTGAGGGAGATTAGAGATGGCGCGGGAAGGCCACATAGAAGAGCTTGCATGTACAGCAGGCCATGTACGATTGTTTGTTATTGAATTCATAGGCAATGTATAGAGAAAAGAAGCAGAATTCTTCCTCTTTGTATGCAATGCAAGGATAAAGTTTGGAGTTTGCAAACTCTTGCGTTGCGTCTTGCATGTTTCTATGTGAATGCTTACATTAAATAATATGAGTCCAAACTCTTGCACTTAACATTGCGTTTGCATTTCATTATGAATGTAGCATAAAGGAGTACACAAGCAATAAGAAGAAAAGCATGCATTATTATATACCTTAAACAGCATTGACAAGGAAGTAGTAAAGCAAAACAGAACGGTATTGGTACAGTTGTGCTGTCGAGTGGAGTGCCACAAGCACATTAATACTTCATATTACAGCAACAGCAAAATCAAAAACAAGATAAAGGCAATATTAATATCCTAACCACAAGATAAAGCAATATTAATATCCTAACCACAAAATCAAAAACAAGTTAAAATCCTAACCACAAAATCAAAAACAAGATAAAGGCAATATTAATATCCTAACCACAAGATAAAGCAATATTAATATCCTAACCACAAAATCAAAAACAAGATAAAGGCAATATTAATATCCTAACCACAAAATCAAAAACAAGATAAAGGCAATATTAATATCCTAACCACAAAATCAAAAACAAGATAAAGCAATATCAATATCCTAGCCAGAAAATCAAAAACAAGATAAAGTAATATCAATATCCTAGCCAGAAAATCAAAAACAAGATAAAGCAATATCAATATCCTAGCCAGAAAATCAAAAACAAGATAAAGGCAATATTAATATCCTAACCACAAAATCAAAAACAAGATAAAGCAATATCAATATCCTAGCCAGAAAATCAAAAACAAGATAAAGTAATATCAATATCCTAGCCAGAAAATCAAAAACAAGATAAAGCAATATCAATATCCTAGCCAGAAAATCAAAAACAAGATAAAGCAATATCAATATCCTAGCCAGAAAATCACAATATCCTAGCCAGAAAATCAAAAACAAGATAAAGCAATATCAATATCCTAGCCAGAAAATCAAAAACAAGATAAAGCAATATCAATATCCTAGCCAGAAAATCAAAAACAAGATAAAGCAATATCAATATCCTAGCCAGAAAATCAAAAACAAGATAAAGGCAATATTAATATCCTAACCACAAAATCAAAAACAAGATAAAGGCAATATTAATATCCTAACCACAAAATCAAAAACAAGATAAAGCAATATCAATATCCTAGCCAGAAAATCAAAAACAAGATAAAGCAATATCAATATCCTAGCCAGAAAATCAAAAACAAGATAAAGGCAATATTAATATCCTAACCACAAAATCAAAAACAAGATAAAGCAATATCAATATCCTAGCCAGAAAATCAAAAACAAGATAAAGGCAATATTAATATCCTAACCACAAAATCAAAAACAAGATAAAGCAATATCAATATCCTAGCCAGAAAATCAAAAACAAGATAAAGCAATATCAATATCCTAGCCACAAAATCAAAAACAAGATAAAGCAATATCAATATCCTAGCCACAAAATCAAAAACAAGATAAAGCAATATCAATATCCTAACCACAAAATCAAAAACAAGATAAAGCAATATCAATATCCTAGCCACAAAATCAAAAACAAGATAAAGCAATATCAATATCCTAACCACAAAATCAAAAACAAGATAAAGCAATATCAATATCCTAACCACAAAATCTGCCAACAATCATGTCATTTTTGTAATAATTGACATTCAAATGTTTTTGTTTTCTTGAAATTGGTGGGTGCAATGTTTATTACTCCTTGTGCTTTTGCAGTGTATAAGTTTTTTGATTTTCTCTCTGCGATTTTGTTCATTTATAAACAAGTATTGTAGCTATGTGTTGATTTTCTTGGTTGTTATTAAAAGAGAAGCACATTGACAAGACTATGCATACAATTATAATACAGTGCAAGTGATAGCCATGTAGTACACAAAGCTCATTGCCAAAAGAAACTGGAAGTTAGTGGCACTTACCTTTAGACAGTTTTTGAGCTTCCATCTGTCTGTTTGCTCCTCCCATTATGAGGCCGTAAGTGTGGTGGTGATACTTCATCAACTCCTTCAACACACCAAACGTCTGCATCGACAGTTCTCGAGTTGGTGAAATTATGATACAACCAGTTCCTAAACAAACAAGTACACAGAGTGATTCCAAACAGCTATTTACGATACAAGAGTTAAAAGTGTACAGGCTGTAAGGGCGAGTGTAGCAATCCTATGAGCAAAATAAAACTACACGTTTAACTTGAGCGTCATACAGCACAGTATTTCTAAATTTATAATATAAGCTTCAACATTCCTTTTGTTCAAGGAATAGAATTTGTCTAGCGATATGATGTAGTAATGTCAGTTCTTTACTCTTTACCATAAATTAACCATTCCTTCTGCTATCAAATGATAAACTAGAGTATGTTACAACCAAACATGTTTTATATGTAGAAGTTGTCTAGTTGAGCATGTTCAGACATGACAACCAACTACTTAACAAGGCGGTGGTACTATTATGAATTTTATTTTTTTTTCTCAGGAACATAACCTCATTTCTATACAGATAAATAACACAAAACAAACATATGCAATTCTTATTAATAATAGGCAACATTAATAAGTTTTTAACTGTGCAATTATGATGAAAGTGCGATATTTATTGTACAATTGGAAATGTTGATTCCTTGTGGTGTGTTCCAACATCACACTATTGCAGGATGACTCTATGAAGTTCTCTGTACATAAAAATAACGATATATTGATTGGACTCCACTAGCAACGTAACTCTTTCAAAATCACAATATTCTATATAACAGATAGTTACAAAATTTAAGTTGGTAATATTGGAGTGTTTTGTGTTAAAAAGCTTACTTTAAACTGTGTCTGCCAAAAAACCATTTGGGGACGGATACGTGACATAGCTTCATATAAACAAATACTCTTAAAACACTTCATTTTTGCATTATCAGTTTATTAATGCAAGTAGTTTTCCAGGCCCAAGCTAACAACTTCATGGCTTTGACCCATTGTACCTTGTGTTGCTTACACTCTCCCAGCAAATAACAAGAAACATGATGGGGCTCCAGGTGCACTGGCAGACATCCTAATCTACATGTCATGGAAGTCTGCGATGACACTTGCTCTTCGACAAGAAGAGCGTGTCTACATAAAAGAGGAAAATATTTCCTTAAAGAAAGAGTTTTCTCCAAACATCCAGCAAATGCATTGCAAATTAAAATTGTTTTCTCCCAGGGAATTGCCAATATTTCAAAATATTTATGCAAACTGTTGCTGAAAGAATTGCTACATTTTTAACAATCAAACCATACCATACCATGTTATACATGAGGGGTGGCTGCCACTATTTGTTTTCTAGCAGATATTTGTCTTGTGAAAGCTATGTATAGTATGTATTGAGAACAACAGATGGCTCTGTGACTGCTGTGAAATCAGTTTTGTGGCAAACATCATGTGAGATACAAGTGCACAAATGGCTTTCTTCTGGGGTAAATTTGCTAAAATTCCACAGCAATCTAATGTGTCCCATTCACATCACTTCCGTACACAAACTCTTCGATCTACAACATCATAATAAAGATAAATATTAACAGAAATGGTCTTATTACTTAGTTCCTTACCAGAAAACACAAATAAGACTAAAGTGATAATCAAATCTTTTAAAAGCTGCCAAATGTTATTTACATTGAAATATAGTTACGAGGGTAATTCAAATATAAATAGTAATTGTTGCATATCACGGAGGAAGCAGTTCAGAGCGAGGGAGGGGGAACTAGCTTTGTCAGTACAGCCATGAGTGAGCAACTAGTCCCTTCATCTGTTATTATCAAGTTTTTAACCAAGGAAGGGGTTAAACCTTTGGAGATTTTAACTCGTTTGGAGACACTACACTGTCGCAGAATCGAGTGTTTACTTGGACCACACAATTTAAGGGCGGCTCGACTCCCAAGGTCAAGTCTCACAGTGGAGTTTTGCTGATTGATTTTCTTCATGATCGAATATGTACAGTGACTGCAGCCAATTGTTAAGGTCTGTAAATGCAAAAGATGTTGTATGCCCATCAGAAATGGCATCCTTTTCCAAGACAATTTGACAGTGGGAAACCCTTCAACACCCTCCCTATAGTCCACGCTATTTTTTGTTTGCACTCATGAAAGAATCGCAAGGACGTCAAAGAGCATGTGCGCAATTGGTTGATGACACGCCCTCAAACTTTTTTTGAAGAAGGAATGTTCAAGCTTCCAAAAATGTGTAGAGTGTGAAGGAGGCTATGTTGAGAAATGCTGATGAAGTCACTTGTATATATATATTTAATCAATAAATATTTTTAACAAAATTACCGTTTATATTTGAATCACCCTCCTTGTATGTTTCCGTGAACAGGAAAGTTATGAACTGGACAAGGACTCCCAAGTCTAAGTTTTGTGTGGAGTAGTAAGAAATAATGATGCAGCAACATGTTGAAACGGCTTCAGTAACTGCCGACATAGTTTTATTTTCAAGATGTGTAATGTACAGGAGTTGGCTGACCCTAACCACACATTATCTTCTTGACAGTAAAAGCCATGTGTCTCCTCATCTTGCTGTGCACCTCTCGCATGTGCAAACAACTCTATCTGTGAAGCTATCACTCCCTAGTATGCACAATGTAGGGGTGAAACGTACCCCACACTGGGTATCCTACAGCATTTTACAATTGAAGCAAAAATCAGAAAATATCTTGAAAATGCTTTAGCTCTACAAAAAACTGTATATAATTTAAATTGTGTATTTTAACAAGATCTACATGTTTTGTGCATTATGTGTCTCTTTTACAGTTTACCAGTTATGTGAAAGTAATTCAGAATGAACAGGTCTTCTGTGGCTATTCCTAACAAATTCAGCATGCACATTTTATTTGCCATGTTAATATTTTCAATATGTGATATTTTATTCAAAATCATTAGTCATTTTTTAAAAAAAATCAACATTTTACGATAGTTTGGGGGTGAGATTTTCCTGTTAATCTTTCTGTTGTCTCAATTATATTTGAAAAAATTGTAAAACCTCATTAACATTTTATTTAGAGCATTTTAAGAAATTGACGGGCAGACAACACAGATTTAGGAAAACCTACTTGACAACTACATCTACATTAATAATTCTTATAAATGAAATGTCCAAAACATTAGATGAAAGCGAACAAACATCAGTATTAACCTGCAATAATTCAAAGGTATCTTACTGCGTATACCATGAAATGTTGTTAAAAATTTAGACCACTATAGTATCAAGTACGAATCATTAGCCTGGTATCCAAATCTTATTTAATGGATTACAAACAAATGGGGAGAAAACTGTCAAATCTATATGGAGAAGTATAAAATCAGGAGTTGCACAAGCAACCACTCTTATACATACTTCAGCCAAACAATATTAGTATTAGCCAAACATACTTACGAAAACTTTGATAAATATTAAACGTTCGGTTTAACATTTATCAAAGTAATTTTGTGTTCTGGTTTCATGCTTATGTTCAATAAGCGTGAAACCAGAACACAAAATTATCTGAAAGTACCTGCCCATAGACTTACACTATATGATAAAAGCTTTTCTACTTTGGTGTAACAATTTATAACAAACTGCCAAGCAAATATAGAGAAATAAAAGATAAAATAGTGTCAGAACACAAAGAAGGTGCTTGTGTTCACATATATGCAAGTCTTACCGTTGCGGGGCATGAACTTGAGCTTGTATATGAGCTCAATTGCTGGTATAAGGAATGCTAGTGTTTTGCCCGAGCCAGTTTTAGCCGAGCCCACAAGATCTCTGCCCTCCAGGAGTGGTGGAATTGAACGAGATTGTATCTCTGTCATCGTGGTGAAGCCCATGTCGGCCACCGCCTTCAGCGTACTCTCACACACCTTGTCCGCTAGTGACGAGAATGTTGCATCACTCAGAATCGAGAGGGCTATGCCTGAACCTGCAACTGAACAACAATATCAGAGACTTTGTCAAGCAGCAGGGACAAAGTTTCAGCTGCACACACCAAAAAAAAAAAAAAAAAAAAGATATGTTCATTCATATGACTTTCTCTAGCTGTCCCACAAACTTTTCTTACAAAAGACTATTCTTCTATTTACTTCACGATAATGTAGATGTCTTATTACTTTGTAAGTAGAAGGGAATACACTAGGATAAAGTGAGTCAAATGGTTTAAAATGTGGTCATGATGTTAAACAATTGAGGTGTGGGTCATTTTGTGTGGTCCTGTTTGAGAAAAGTTAATCGGTTTAAAATTGAAACTTAGAACAAAAAACGGCTCTAATGATTTTGATTAGAATACTGCATATTAAAGCCATTTACATCACAAATAAAATGTATATCTGAACTTTCTAGCAATAGCCTTCGAGGACCTGATCATTCTGGATGAATTTGGCAAACTGTAAGAGATAGATAAAAACTTATTATAAAAAAATATGTACTTCTTGTTAAAACACACAATTTATATCATATACATTTTTTTCGTGGAGTTGATGTTTTCGAGATATTAGTTTCAAATACTTAAACATTTCTCATGAGGGAACTTGGCAACAACTGACCATGCAAAGAAATGGATTAAAACATTTGACTATCACTTTATCCTAGTGTATTCCCTTCTACTTACAAGGAAGCAAGCAATAAAATAATTTCTGTTAATGTTAATCTCAATTAGCAACAAGTAGATAGAAGAATAAGCTTATTAACAATAATTTATTACAGAGATGTAGAGAAAGTCATGTGAATGAACACATCAGATTTTTGCACATGCTATTCAGAAGGCATGCAAGAAAACCCAAGTTCCCAACATTAACATTTTGGAAAATAGCATAAATATGGTAGATCAAAAAAATTTCAAAAAATATTCAAAAAACATGAAATCACACTTGCCCCCCCCCCCCTGCAGAATAAGTTCAGCCTACAAAAAATGCTCTGCAATAACCTAAAAGACCAAATCCCAGAACATAAAAAATCAGGAATGTACAGAATAAATTGCAACAAATTGGTAGAACAAGACTTGAGTACAAACACACACTTTTGGTCTACTAGCCTTGAAAATAGTACCTGACATACACCTTATAAAACCTGCAGCAGAGCTCGACATCTGGGAGAAAATCCATATCATTAAAAACCAACACCATGTATTCAACTTTGAATTGCTGCCACAAAATATATTTTGGAGGTTCGTCACTCAGCCACCAGGGACCGTCACACCTCAACATAGAACACCCTGAGGAAATTCAGTTGGAAACCATCGACAATGAAACTGGTGTGGAAAAATTATATGTAAGTGATACTTAAGTGTTGCAAACCAAACTCAAAAATATGGTAGGTCACTTGCTCAAGGTAAACAGAGAGAGAAAATGATAACAATAGTTACGCAACTGACTGATAATACAATACATGGTGGGTATTTGACACTTAATTGTTAATTGCACAATTGTTAATTCGAAAACTGGTACCATAGCTTGAATATCCATGTATTAAAGGATGGAGAGGGCACAAGTACAATAACTGGTGTGCTGGCATGTTTCCACGCTCATCGCGTCACATTTCATTGTAGTTGAATGGACTTTGCTCTTTTGTATTTAAAAAAATCTGACATGACTTCTCTACATCTCTGCAACAAATTATTGTTAAAAACCTTAAGCTTCTATTTACTTCATGCTAATCGAGAAAAACTTGCTTCCATGCAAGTAGAAGTGAAATAAGGGAGTACCATAGGTTAAAGTGATAATCAAAAGCTGGTTGCTATGTGACTGAAGTTCCTTTGTATGGACACGAGTTAACAAATTCCTGTATGAGAAAAATATAAGTTTTTCAAAGCTGAAACCAAAAACAAGGAATATCTACAAAATGATCAACTCCACAAAAAAAATATATACAATATCAATTGTGTGTTTTAACAAGCTCTACATTTTCTGTTAAGTAACTTTTTGTCTACTTCTTATGGTTTACCAGTTATGCAAAATTCTGTAAAATTCATCCAGAATTAAGAAGTCTTCAAGGGTATTCCCAGAAAATTCAAGCTATACATTTTATTTGTCAGGTAAATATCTTTAGTATACAATATTTTAATCAAAATTGTTAAGCCATTTTTGAGAAAATCAAAATTTTGGAAAAATTTTCCATGTAAAGGGTAGTTGGGAGAGGGGGAGATTTTGCTGAAAATCTTTGTGTTGCATCCTTGGAAGATAGTGAACTTAAATATCAAGTTTTGTACTTAATGGACTTTTCATTTTTGATCTATGCTGCCCAGAGACACAAACACACACATGGGCTTTTTTCCAAAAATGCTCTTTTTTGATTCAAGGGGATCCAAAACATATTTGCGGTGAAATCTTGGTATTAAATTTTTGGGTACAATAAAATATATTCTCTATATACTATGTACATAGTACATGTAGAGAAAGAACAAGAAAAAAAAAAAAAAAAAAAAAAAACACTTAAGTTTTATAGCAAAAATATTAGACAGGTATAAGCAGCCTAATTGTATTGCTGAAGGTTGGTGTAGTACGAAATTAGAAAAAAGTCTACTAAAAGCTTTGATTAACCATCTTTTGTTGCATATGTACAGCAGTGTGTCAATTCTTACGTTTCTTTCCCAAATCCTCGGTGACATTTTCATCACTCTCACGTTCCTCTTCACTCTCTGAATCTTTTCTCTTCTTCTTCTTTTCTGGAAAATAAATTGCAAACACAAATATATAAATAAAGCGAGTAGCTGTATGTTGTTATGGTCATGTTTGCAAGCAGGGAGCCAACGGCAAGAAACCACTCAGTGTGAAATGGGTCATGGGGAAACTGCAGATAACCCACCCAGATGGGAGGCAAGTGGTCTAACCACTTGGTCATGGTCATGTAACTGTGCAAATTTGGAAAATCCATAATATGCAAGATATCTTATTGAAAATTATATACAATAATGGTGATATGTTTACCAAGTATCTTCCAGGCTCATTTAAATAATAAGTTTTGTTGTCTAATAATAATAATGAGGGGCATGACACATTCTTAAAAATATTCACATAAAACATTTCAACGATTTTACTAATACCGTGCAACCCAAATACATTTGAATGGCTGTGCACATAGAAACATGAAAACACACAAGGTCACAGTGCAGTATTGAGCTGGCGGTGATATCCTGTACTTAGTCACAAAGTGTATTATGGCTCTTCTACTGCATAGCGTGTATTTATATTTGTTAACATATTTTGTGAGTGTACACAATGGTTCCATCTTCACAGATATATGTACACAAAATAGTTATTGAGAAACCTAATGTTCTTCACAAAATACTCCTTCATGACCAAAAAATAGCTGTTTGGTGCTCCATTAGTGGAGAAAGAGTTATGCGCCCAATTATTTTTTGAGTCAACAGTTGACACCTATACATACGTCAATACAATTTTGCCCCCCTTTACAGACAGGGAGCGTCACTTTTGCCTTTTTTCAACAGCTCATACGGCCAAACCTTGATGACAACAATTGAAAGTGTTTCACGACAGAATTATTAGTAGAGATTTGTGGCCCCCTCAGTCTCTGGGGTAACTTAGCTCACAAAGTGTACAAGATAAACCCACACAAAAACAAAATATCTGCCAGGAAATCGCCAGCATTTTTCAACATGAACTACAGCGGGTTCCCTAAAAATGTATGTGGCCATCTCCTTTAATAACATTGGTAAGTAGAGCCAAGGGTGCAACCAATTTGCACGTTTTCACCCAGGAGATATTTTTAAATAAGTCTTCATTAGTAGAGAAAAATTATTACTTTTTGTACTCTTCAAAATGTAATAATTTATTTCTCAAAACTGGAGCATTATTTCGAAAAAGCATACAACTTATTTTCTTTAATGCATTTTTAAGACATGTTATAAACATTTTCAAAGAACTTAGGTATGGAAACTACAATCCTACTACTGCAAATGGAGGTGTTGGCTATCTGCTCCGAGAGGGGCACTGCATTACAGTTTACTTTCTCACAGAATCACACAGCAACTTTTCTACCAGGATGACTCAAAAACACTTTGACCAGGTTTGGGGACAGGTTCCTTACATCAAAACAAGAACACATGTCCCAAAACCCTTCATCCTCAATTTATTCGGCTTTAAAATGTTATTCATCAAAACATTTGAAAGTGACACTGTATTCTATTTTTGAGGTTGTCAGCTTGTTAGGTATTGTTCCACACAAACATCACTTCTAGCAAAAGTACTCGTCCAAGTATGCTGGTGTTGTATCATGTCGCAGGTTACATGACACGTTTCTTCATCCAGGACGTCTGCTGTATACACCTTAGCCCCAAAAGGATTGAGGTCTGGGGAACATGCAGGCCATGCAACTGGTCCCCCTCTACCGATCCATCTGCAGACTGGGATGTGCTACAGCCACATCATGTTCTGTACACAAGGGAATGTATTACACAAGTAGCCATGGCAACACAAGGCCAACTCTGCAGGTCAAAGCCTTCTATCAATACATTAGGTTGGACCTGCAAGGTGACTTTCATTAATAAATTGATAACAAAGTGTTTTAGAGTATTTGTTTATATGAAGTTATTTTCTTGTTTCAATGTCAGGAATCTGTCCCCAAATGTTTTAAATGTATTTGGTGTATACAGGGCACATCCTGGTGATGCCCCACATCAACACCAGCAAACTTTGGAGAAAATATACATGGCAATAGAAGAGGCTAAAACAATGAGACAGCGATGAGAGATGGCTCCGTGTACATTTGGGGCTACACAAGCTGAACTTATGCAGTAAACGTAAATTAATGTAGATTTGGGGCTGCACAAGCTGAACTAGACACAGTACGCAGTAAACGTAAATTAATGTAGATTTGGGGCTGCACAAGCTGAACTAGACACAGTACGCAGTAAACGTAAATTAATGTAGATTTGGGGCTGCACAAGCTGAACTAGACACAGTACGCAGTAAACGTAAATTAATGTAGATTTGGGGCTGCACAAGCTGAACTAGACACAGTACGCAGTAAACGTAAATTAATGTAGATTTGGGGCTGCACAAGCTGAACTAGACACAGTACGCAGTAAACGTAAATTAATGTAGATTTGGGGCTGCACAAGCTGAACTAGACACAGTACGCAGTAAACGTAAATTAATGACTACTGGTTTAGGATTACAAATTTAGAAGAGAATAGCATTTTGAAAAATTGTATTGTGACACAAGAGAAAGTGGTACAAGTTAAAGACTTGAAGACCGAGTAACAGAAAATATGGGAAGAGAAAGGTGTCAAAGGAGGGAACTGCAAGGGTCCAAAGAGACGTACTCAAATTGAAAGCAACAAGAGCAGGTTTAAATACAGAGGAATGCAGCACAATTATTGCAATGTGAAAAACTAAACAGATGAGAGCAAAACTACAGATTACGAAGTGGACTAATTTACCAAGGGGGGAAAAGTTGGTCAATATACACAAAATCTGAGAGTTTGGGGGGAATATCTTGGCAACGTAAAAAGAAAATGGTTAAAAAATGAACAAAAATGAGGAGTAACTTGGAGATTGAGGTCATCTCTAGCAATATCCACAAACAACTTGGGGAGAGGGTCACTAGTATTTATTGTAGCTCCGGCCCTGACGTTGACGTCCAGGTATATATCACAATGACCACCTTCAACACTGTCAATTTCCCCAGTAAAGCAACATGTTTCAACAAATACATCACCACGCTATTCAATTTCCCATAATATTTTTAATAAACATACTTTACTGTTTTTTCACTCAAGCCGTGTGTAGGACAGCAGTTGGATAGATAGAGTTGGACTGAAAAATTCAACGCCTTAGCCAGAATTTAAATCATGGCAAACCTACAACATTAAGTCACCATTGGGGCTAACATCTCAAAATAATTTGAGATCACCTTGTGGTTTACCCAGAAACATACAAGTCAGTTGAGAAATTTAATGCCATACCGGCATGTTGCCATGGTAGCTCAGTGGTAGAGCAACCGGCTAGAGACCGGGAGATCCGTGGTTCAAATCCCAGCTATGCCATTGAAGTTTTCAGTTTGACTGCCCTCTGCTAGTGAGCTTTGGAAGGGGGAAGGCAACACTATTAGTACATAAACCATCAAGGTAGAACAAATTGCAGAGTTAAGCTTTTTAATGAGTGGTGAGAAAGTTGTATTTTGAATTTTGCCATAAAACTATATAAGAAATATTTCACATTGACCAAGATGTGACAGCAGAGTTTAAAAACATGCAAGCTAAGCACACCTGTTAGAAGCTGACCGTGATGAATTTGTCAGGAGTGTAGTGCGTCAAAAAGTTCCTTTCTTGCACATTAAAGAAGCATTTGCAAACCAGAAACTACTTAGTTTATGAATGTTGACTCCAACCTTCCTACGTTCAAGCAAACATTTTTTTGTAAGCTGTTATTTCAAATTGCAGAAAAGAAATGGTACGAATACCATTGTTGACTATGAGCATGTATTGTTAAATTGCTGCTGTATATGGGTAAATGAAGAACACACAGGAATGGGCAGAAGCAGCTAAAGGGAGAGGAAAGGAGCATCTTGATCAGGTTTGTATACGATTAGTTGGTATATGCAATGGGTACTGGTACCAGTAAACTGATGATAGACAAAAGTGGTCCCATTACCTCTCCAATCAGAGCATACATTTTGTGAGGACAAATTCATCTTCCAGTTCATCCTATTCTTTTCAATGTGCAGTGGAAAAAGCATGCAACCACTTTCTTTATTAGAGCAAACACTTATTACAACAATATTCACCAGCTTCTTCAGAATGTAAAACTTACTTCTTTTTGGTTCATTCACTTCATGTAAAGGTGTTTTCTTGTTTTGCCTTTCGACGTCCTCCTTTGTAAGTAATCTGGGTAAGGCTGGACCATCCTCTCCACCAATAGCTGCAATAAACAAGATAAACATTAGCACATTGGTTTTGATGCACATCATCTGCTTGTACTAATGAAATACACTAAATCTTTCAAATTCTCTTCTCTTTGCTTGCTAGAAAAGTAAATCCCATTATCAGGAATATCTCAGAAATACTAATGATAATTTCTGTATTTTCTGTGTATCTTACGGTTTACCAGTTTTACAAATGTCAATTCAGAATGAAGATGCAAGTCATCAAGTTTGGTATTTAAACAACTTTTTACTCTCCCTCTCAGCCGCACATACAACCTTTTCTGAAAATGCATTTTTTATCAGCGGAACCTAAAGCAGTACTCCAGTGGAATCCCAGTATGAAATTTTTGGGTGCAATGTGATACTTTTCTATTTATGTGCTACGTATGAAGCAGAAAATGAAAATGGAGTTTTATTTATTGATGCAGTTCTCAGCATCCCATTTTATGTCAAAGACCACTCAATCAGGCTTGAGGTTCTTTCACGTGCCGTAAATCTACAACATGGGACCAACGGCTTTACTTCCCTTACAAAGGATGCTAAGGATTTTTATGCAAAAAAAAAAAAAAAAAAATCAATCATCCTCCACTGTGGTTGAGCTGGCGACCTTGGGTATTTGTAAGTAAAGGTGGGAGAGAGACATTCCATATAGGGCTATCACACAAATTTCTATTTCTTATCCTGAATTTTTTTTTTCAACTTTAAAGCATGATCAGGGTGCAAAGTGTACTAAGTTGACCACTGTGCAAACCTCCACTACATGACTTTGAGCAATAGTGTTGTTCTCTCTTCCCTTCCACATTTCTTCCTTAAAGCAAAAGGTCTAAGTTGAGCCAATGCACACCTTGCTTTGTGGGCATCAGAAACTCTCACTCAGGTATACAAATAATCTAACCAAGCACAAAAAACATAATGCAAACATTTTTAAACTACCACAATATACATTGTTTTTAATGCTAAAGTTATTTCCAGTTACACAAATTAACACATGCAAAATGAATACAAGAAAATTTCAGTCCAAAACTTAATGTCTGTTGAATTTTTCTTTCTCTAGCCTGTGAATGACTCTATGCAGTTATTAAAGCACTAATTCAAATCAAGCACAATTGGTAAAACTTCCAGGGGGAACCAGAATTAAAAGTATTTAAAGTGTTAAATGTCCAGATTTGAAATCCACTACATTCACAGCTCCCTGTTTTTGGCTGCAACTGCTTCACTCCTTTACTTATAAAATATATTGTGCGTTCCATTCACATGACTTTCCTTACATCTCTATAACAAATTATAGTCAAAAAGCTTATTCTTCTATCTACTTCATGATAATCGAGATAAACATTAGCAGAAATGGTTTTATTACTTGCTTCCTTGTAAGTAGAAGGTAAATAAGGGAATACAATAGGACAAAGTGATAGTCAAATCTTTTAAAAACTGGTTGCTATGTGATTAAATCCATTTTTTTGAATGACCAGGGGTAATTATTTACAATTGGGCCGCCAACTCTCTCCGCTGTGACTTATGCCAGTTTTGCACTCTAACGGGACCGGTGTGGTTACAGAGGGATTATGGATGGGGAGACGGTTTAATAAACTAATGTTGTATCCATTGCGCTGTTAGGAGTTGTTGGAAATATCGTTATGAGGTACTACCACATATAAAATTAGAAACATAAATTTATATACACACACTAACCTAAACGGATTGGAACCTAACCTCGCGCTAAATTTGAAATCCACAGGCTTTGAAATTGTCATCATAAATACAAAGTCAATCAATCGTACTTAGTTTCATTCGATTTTAGAGTGGCCAAAGTTCTGCATAATAAAATTCACTGAACAGCTGTATCTGCGTGAAACTTGCTTGTCATACATCAGCACAGCGTCTAGCGACATATGCCAGTGTTGCATTCCACAACACTGTTCGCCTGCCGCCGACAATGAAACTCAGGTTTTAGCCTCTTTAGTGTGTAGTATTATTATATATTTACATTGCAAAAGTACTACAAGACTTCTTTATTTATATTCTACTCCTTCTGGGCAGCATACTTCATAAATATTCACAAAAAAAGGATCGCTACGCACACGTAATAAATTAGCGTTTAACACAATTACGGAGCTTTTCCGATAAAAAAAATTTGTGAAAACGTAACAAGTATAAATCAAACTTACAGTCAAACCACAATTTGTTTAATTTCTAGAGGGGCCTAAATTCTCTATAATTACCGTTTTTTTTTTTTTTATTATTATTATCAACAAATTCGGTGCATATTGGAACGGTTGATATTTTGCATATATGACGGATATTTACCAAATAATTATACATAAACGAGTAGTATGTGAATAGTAAATGGTTTATAATGTGTAGGTTTATTCTGAAATATCGGATTTATAATGAAAAAGCTTGGTTTCGTTGCTAGCAGAACTGTGTAACCATTGGTATGTAAGAACGTCATATGTCGCTTTTGGCGAGCATTACCACATCGTGAGAACCTGTAAGAATTCACCAGTTAGTGTGACTTTAGTAGTTGGTGGCAGAGTTTTTTTTCATTTTTTTATCTGTTTCTGTAGGCGAAACCACTGACTCCAGTAGTTTTCAAATTTAGCACGAGGTTTGGTTCAAATGTGTTTAAGTTAGTGTGTGTATATAAATTTATGTTTCTAATTTTCTATTGTGGTAGTACTTGCCGAAGAAATTTTGAGCACATTATAAAACCATTTATTATTTATACAATACTCGTTTTGTATAATTATTTGTTAAATGTCATATACGCAAAATACCAACCGTACCAGTATACGTACGAATTCGTCTATAATAAACAGCAGGAAAAAAAAAGGCTTTCCGACAAATAAAACCTTTGAAATAGTCATCAGAAATATGTCAATCAATCACACTTAATTTCATTCGACTTTTAGACTGGCCCAAGTTCTGCATAGTTACCAAAAGTTTAAATATTTCAAAATTGAAACCAATAAAAGGAATATCTCAGTCAATCCAAAAAAAAAAGTATGACATAAATTACATGTTTTTGTCTCTCTCTTACGGTTTACCAGTCATACAAAATTCAAAAAAATTCATCCAGAATAAAGAGGTCTTCAGACACTATTCCCAGAAAATTCAGGATATGTCATGTAAATATCTTCAATGTAAGAGATTTTAATCAAAATCATTAGCCATTTCTGAGAAAACAACTTTTCGAATTTTTTCCATGTACAGGGTAGTTGGGGCGGGGAGGGGGGGATTTTCTCGATCAATTTTTTTTGTGTCGCATCCTTGGAAGATACTGAACTTAAATATTAAGTTTGGTATTTAACGGTCTTTTCGTTTTTGAGCTATGCTGCCCACAATCAAATACACACACGGACCTTTTTCTAAAAATGCTTTAGGGGGGGTTCAGGGGTCTCAAAACCTGTATTTCGGTGAAATCTCGGTATCGAATTTTGGGTGCAATACAATCATACACTATGTACACAGTACGTGTAGAGAAAGTAAAAACATCCCTCGGCTACACTTTGTGGCTGTGGGCCCTAAAAGCTTATAGCAAACCAATAAATAACTACAAAGTAGCTCTAACAGAATAACCAAATCCGGATCACATATGGAAATAACTGGCATAACTTTTACAGCATTTCAAAATATCCTTGATAATTCTGCCAACCAAAACTGATTTTTCATGACTTTTACGACACTGTAAATAATTTCCCCGGGTTCTCAGAAAATTGATTTCCAGGTCTTGTGTTTTCATCACTTTCAAATCTGGATCGCCTGTGGGAAGTTTTACCCCATTTTGAAATTTTGTGCAATTGCAAAGCCATGTATGGCTTCTAACTGCCTAACGAATCCTAGTTATGTAATAGGAAGTGCTGGTGTGTGACCACGAATAATGGTGTCAACATTTTAACTGGTAAAACTATATTTATGCTGCAAACAAAGAAGTGAAGAGGTTAAGTCTGTTCCTACCTTTTTCTCTTTCTTCTTCTTTTTTCTGTAGAAATAGAAGTTTCTTCTTTTCTCTTTTTTTCAATTTCCGCAGAAGAACCTTCTCTGGAATTGACATTCTAGGTTGTACAATAATACTGTTTACAAAAATAAAGCTACACTGTTTTATGAGAACGTGGTCTCCTACAATTCCTCACGTTGTAGAAACCAACTACCAACATCACTGGCCTAACTTTACCTGCTATGCTACTAAATTTCTTTGCTACGGTAACAGGACAGGGAAAGAGTATTTACACTTGTAAAAACGTGATCCTTGTCGCTGCTGTACTATTTGCACTTCATGTTTTGTCTTCTTAATACAATTTCGTATTCCTGCATTTAAATATATATACTTGGGCCTGATACCGGTAGAAAGTGTTATAAGCCCATGAAACGAAACCACTTAAAGCAAAATGTAAATGCAAATAGCTTAACAACAACGGAGGGGACAATATGGTAGTTGAATCAGAACGTCAGATGAAAAATAGCATAATAATTTATTCTTACTTTTTATTTTTACAATTCTGGGTTTTACCGAAGCTCAGTAATCTATGCTCAGTACATTTGCCGAAAGTTCTGCCATCTAACGGGCTGCGATTGTGTTAGTGACCAGCTGTCAGATTCAAAGGTCAAGGACAAAGAAAACTTTCACGGAGTGTGCTGTAGAAATACATTGAAATATACGGGAAACTTTTACCTTTATTTCACATCCATTCTCCCAATTACAATTACAAAATACCCTGGTGCAAATAAAAACTGGATCCAGCATAGAATTGAATTGAACTGCTCTCAACATTGTCGAATTCCAGATTCCTAAAAGTAAACTTAGGGATGGATTTCATTTCTGCAAATCATTGCTAATTAATAAAATGTGATGACCACAATATGCTATGCTAAGCGCCTGCATGATCAAAAACCTTAGAGATTATACAATAAGCCGCGTATGTAATGGCTAATGAAAGTAGTAGCCAGATAAAGGTTATGAAGGTTGCGAACTTTGAACTTCATTTCATATTAAACAGTTACGTGAGACAAAATGTCGCAACAAAATGCAATTGTCGTTGTCGGAGCATGTAATATAGATCTGCAATGGTGAGTTATTTTTTTTTTAAACACAATCTGGTATCAATTAATGATGCCGATATTGCATTTCAATGGCTTCTTTTCATGTCCCGTAAAGTTATATTTTCTTTATCTTTATTTTGTGTTATCACTTATCAGGTTCTCGTGACTCCGTTATCCAAGGTTGCTTACAGAAGCGAAATAAAACAGACTGGAATAGACAAACATAACAAATTTGTTTCAGATATACAGAGACAGTTTAATTAATTTGATATAGGTTGTAACATTGTTTTTCTTTATATTCTTAAAAGTAATAAACATACTTCGAGAAAGCAGTCGTAACCTTTGAGCTATTTTACATTTGCTAATAATTCTTTAATTTTAATGCTTTAAAACGAGTTCATGCCACAAAATCTAAAAAATATTATGTGTACCATTCACATGACTTTCTCTACATCTCTGCAACAAAGTATTCTTAAAAAGCTTATACTTCTATTTACTTCATGCTAATCAGTAAAAAATTAGCAGAAATAGTCATATTACTTGCTTCCTTGTAAGTAGAAACGAAATAAGGGAGTACCATAGATTAAAGCCACAATCAAAAGTTGGTTGCTATGTCACTGAAGTTTCTTTGTTTGTATGGACAGCAGGGGACAAATTCCTGAATGAGAGAAGTATAAGTTCTTCATAGCAGAAACCAAAAATAAGAAATATCTTAAAAACGACGAACTCCACGAAAAAAACGTATATAACATAAATTGTGTGTTTTAACGTGCTCTACATTTTTTGTGTATTAAGTTTTTGTCCATCTCTTGCGGTTTAGCAGTTATGGAAAATTCCGTAAAATTGACCCAGAATAAAGTAGTCTTCGGAGGCTATTCCCAGAAAATTCAAAATATACATTTTATTTGTCAGCTAAATATTTTTAATATACGATATTTTAATCAAAATCGTTAGCAATTTTTTAGAAAATCAAAATTTTCGAAAAAAGTTCCATGTAAAGGGTAGTTTGGAGTGGGGGGATTTTTCTCAAAATCTTCGTGTCGCATCCCTGGAAGATACTAAACTTAAATACAAAGTTTGGTATTTTAGCGACTTTTCGTTTTTGAGTTATCGTATTCACAGACACACGGACACACACACACGAACCTTTTTCTGAAAATACTTTTTTTGGATACAGGGAACCCTAAAACACATATTTCCGGTGAAATCTCGCTATCGAATTCTTTGGTCGAGTGCAATACCTTTTCTATACACTATGCACATAGTATGTATAAAGTAAAAAGGGGTACTCAGTAATGTAACCAGAAAAATATTAAGAGGGGTAGGTATGTAAAGGGATACATTTTTAAAAATATGTATAGAATCAATACCAAATAAATATGAATTAAACTTGAAATATTTTAATAAATCAATTTTATATTCATAGATTAAGGCATAACAGGTTGCGTTAATGTTGGATTAGATTCTATTTTTAGCAAGGGAGGGGTTCCAGCCCACAAACCCCCTCCCCCTAGCCAATTCTATGCCTTAATATTAACAGAGGAAAATGTAATGCTGGAAATAAACAAGATAAAGGGAAAACATCTAGTGGATTGGAACAAAATGCTAAAAAAAGTTTAAGTATGAGATAGTGAAGGTTGTAATTCTTATCACTAAATCAGGACCAAATTTAAAGCAAGTAATTGTGAGACCATTATATAAACAAAAAGGAGATAAGATGAGTACAGAAAATTATGTTCTGTCCTCCTTTTCTGAAATAATAGAGGGCACACTTTTAAAGTAAATCCAGGGATATTTTAAAAAATGGAGTATTAAATCAAAGTGGAAATTAGGTTTTCAAGAACAAATTCAACAATAAATACAATAGATAAAGTAAGCAGTAGTATTATAACAGCTCTAATAATATGAAAACATAATTACCACTTTTTAGACCTTTCGAAAGCTTTTGACTGTGTAAATATAGACATACTAATAAATAAGCTAGAAAAGTATGGAGTTAAAGGATTGGATCAGTTCATATCTAAAAAACAGAACTCAATATGTTGAAATAAAACACAAACAAAATGGAACCATGCAAAAAATAAGATCAGATTATGAAACTATCAAACAGGGGGTTCCACAGGGTTCTAAACTAGGTCCATAATTATTTTTGGTCTATATAAACAACATTTTTGATTTGATACAAAACATGAAGATTAGCCATTGGTTACACAGATGACATGATATTGATAATTAAGGGCAAAACATCAACGGAGGTGGAAGAAAATCAAGTTCAATACTGTAAATAGGCAAGACTAAATATTAAAATATCAGCCTGGATACATTTTCAGTTGAAAAAGAACTCATCAACTGGCAATAAAATAGAAATAAATGGAGAAATTATGCCAGAAACTAATTTAGCAACTTTGTAGGTGTGATAATCGATAAGCAAATTGTAAAATCTACATAACACATATCAGTAAATAAATAAAGATATGTATAGCATTGTATTAGATAAAGAGGAGACAAAATAACAATATTCATAAGTAACAATAACGAGTGTTTTAGGTCTACTCTAAATAATCTGCCCTAAACACTCAACATATAACAAGTATAGAGAAACAACTATTTAATAAGTTACCTAAAAAAACAAAACAATCTCATGTGCTCCATTCACATGACTTTCTCTACATCTCTGTAACAAGTTATTGTTAAAAAGCTTATGCTTCTATTTACTTCATGCTAATCCAGAAAAAATTAACAGGAATAGTCTTATTACTTGCTTCCTTGAAGTGAAATAAGGGAGTACCATAGGTTAAAGTGATAGTCAAAAGCTGGTTGCTGTGTGACTGAAGTTCCTTTGTTTGTATGGACAGCAGTTGACAAATTCCTGTATGAGAAAAGTTATGCTTTTTAAAGCTGAAATCAAAAACAAGGAATATCTAAAAAAAACGATCAACTCCACAAAAGAAATGTATATAACATAAATTGTGTGTTTTAACGTGTTCTATATTTTTTGTGTGATAAGTTTTTGTTCATCTCTTATGGTTTAGCAATTATGCAAAGTTCCGTAAAATTCATCCAGAATAAAGTAGTCTTCAGAGGCTATTCCCAGAAAATTCAAGATATACATTTTATTTGTTAGGTAAATATTTTTAATATACAATATTTTAATTGAAATTGTTAGAGCCATTTTTGAGAAAAACAATACTTTCGAAAAAAGTTCCATGTAAAGGGTAGTTTGGTGTGGGGGGATTTTTCTCAAAATCTTTGCGTCGCATCCCTGGAAGATACCAAACGTAAATATCAAGTTTGGTATTCACCGGTCTTTGTTTTTGAGCTATGTTGCCCCCCCCCCCCCCACACACACACACATACAGACCTTTTTCTGAAAAGTTTTTTTTGGATTCAGGGTGACCCAAAACATGCATTTTTGGTGAAATCTCGGTATTGAATTTTGGGTCGAATGCAATAGTTTCTCTATCCCTTATGTATATAATATGTGTAGATAAAGTAAAAATATCACTAAAAATAACAAAGGAGTATTAAAATTTGTTATTAGAAAAAGCAGTGCATAGTCTAGAAGTGCTACTAGGTTGTAAATATGTATATAGTTGATGTGACGTTTAAAGTGTAAGAGCTGAGAGAAAGTAACATTGTTTGCAGTTTCAGTCCACATCTACCAAAGCCCGGCGAGACGCTGCACGGCGCACACTTTATCAAAGGTTTTGGAGGAAAAGGAGCAAACCAATGTGTGTCTGCAGCAAAACTTGGGGGCAAAGTAGCTCTTGTATCCAAAGTAAGTTATGATAACTTGTTGTAAAATTCATATCACTTTCTCATGTTCTTAGATTTACGTGATGCTAATCAAGACAAACATTAACAGAAATTGTCTTATTTCTTGGTTCCTTGTGAATACACTGGCATAAAGTGACAGTCAAATGTTTTTAACAGTTAGTCATATGTATGGGCTCAAAACTCCATTATATTTGCAAGACCAGAAAGGGAAGAAAGTGTGAATGCTGTCTTATCATTCGAGAAATTTAAACCAAAAATAAGGAATATGTTAGAAATGGTTAACTCTACAAACAAAAAATTTACATTTTTTGTGCAGTAAGATGTGTGCGTCTCTTATGGTTTATTAGTTATACAAAAGTCATCCAAACTGGAGAGGATCTCACAGGCTATTCTCACAAAATTCAAGATATGCATTTTATTTGAAATATAAATATCTTTAATATATGCCATTTTAATGAAAGTCATTAGAACCATTTTTGAGAAAATCTAAAATTATGAAAAATGTTCCGTGTAAAGGCAGTTTGGGGTGGGGATTTTTCTTGAAAATCTTTTTGACAAGTAAAATGTATATGTTGAATTTTCTGGGAATAACCTGAGAAGACATCTTTATTTTGGATGAATTTTATATAACTAGTAAACTGTAAGAGGTAGACAAAAAGTTACTTCACAAAAAATGTAAATCTCATTAAGACACACAATACAGTTTCTGTATGGAGCTAGCCATTTCTGGTTATTGATTTCAATCTTAAAATACTTTTCTGAGACAGAAAGTCCTCATCCATTTCACATTTGTCTTGTTTTACTACTGACTTTTCAAACAGAGACAAATTTTAGTGTCAATTACATAGTGACAGGCTTTAAAACATTTGACTATCACTTTATGCTAGTGTATTCACAAGGAAGCAAGAAGCAAGTAATAAGACAATTTCTGTTGATTAGCATCAAGTAGATAGAAGAATAGTTTGTTGACAGAGAAAGCCTTGAGATTTTGAATGTAAGGTAAGGGTGGTCATGTTTCAGGTTGGTGTGGATACATTTGGAAACGAGTTCATTGAGAACCTCAACGCTTGTAATGTGAACACAGAATGTGTGTTTGAGACGCCTGAAGCACCTACTGGCGTCGCACAGATAACTGTCGCAGACAATGGCAAGTATAAACCCTTTAAAGGCTCTCACATTAAGACGAGATGCATTTGAAAACTTGCAACTCAAGATGTCATCCTACTCACTTACACATCTGACGTTTTAGAATGAATATCTCACTTTCATGAGATGCGTCTCTTGATTTGTTTAGTCACCTCATCACATGAGACACAGCTTCTGGCAACAAATTATAGGCAGTTTTGGTGTTTTTTGAGCACAGAAGGAAGCTTTATTAGACCAGGAGGGATTCTGAAGAATTAAATTATAACGAACTTCAAGATTAAAATGTGCAGTGGCTTGTACAACATTTTCTTCCCGAAGCAACAGGAAACAGAAATCTAGCTTTTCGCAAAGGAGCAAAGATTAGAATATTATTGTCAGTATTTTTTTTTTTTTTTTTTCATTTGTATAGGCTCCTTTAACTTCTGTAGTCACATTGGGGAACTTTAGTTTAGAAACAATGCTGGTGATGTTTGCTGAACTGTACGGTTTCTTAACGTCGCTTTTTCAGTTGTATACTATTAAACAAAAAAACACACACACACACACACAAATGAATTCCCTGCCCCAGCCAAGAATCGAACTAGGGACCTTTGGGTGAGAATCCAGAATGCTGACCATTCGACCACAAGTAGTAAACTCTGGGTTTCAGTGCAGAACATACACAGGCCTCTCACAATTCAGTATCCAAAACTTTTTGGAAAGTTGGTTGCAACTGCTGATATAATGGGAATGTTGGTCATGTACATGAGGTTGATTATGGTGATGCTGATATAGTGGGAATGTTGGTCATGTACATGAGGTTGATTATGGTGATGCTGATATAATGGGAATGTTGGTCACGTACATGAGGTTCATTATGGTGATGCTGATATAATGGGAATGTTGGTCATGTACATGAGGTTCATTATGGTGATGCTGATATAATGGGAATGTTGGTCATGTACATGAGGTTGATTATGGTGATGCTGATATAATGGGAATGTTGGTCACGTACATGAGGTTCATTATGGTGATGCTGATATAATGGGAATGTTGGTCATGTACATGAGGTTCATTATGGTGATGCTGATATAATGGGAATGTTGGTCATGTACATGAGGTTGATTATGGTGATGCTGATATAATGGGAATGTTGGTCATGTACATGAGGTTGATTATGGTGATGCTGATATAGTGGGAATGTTGGTCATGTACATGAGGTTGATTATGGTGATGCTGATATAATGGGAATGTTGGTCACGTACATGAGGTTCATTATGGTGATGCTGATATAATGGGAATGTTGGTCATGTACATGAGGTTCATTATGGTGATGCTGATATAATGGGAATGTTGGTCATGTACATGAGGTTGATTATGGTGATGCTGATATAATGGGAATGTTGGTCATGTACATGAGGTTGATTATGGTGATGCTGATGCTGATATAATGGAGTTTTATTTATGGAGCTCTTTAACTACTGCGGTTCTCAGTGTCCCATTGTAAATTGGGTATTAAAGACTACTTAATTTTGCTCAGAGGTCTCTCTATCAGACCTGAGGTAGTTTTATGTGCCATAAATCTACGACATGGGACCAACGGCTTTACCTCCCTTCCGAAGGATATTTACACCAGAAAAAATTTATTGTCCTCTGCCGGGTTTGAACCCACAACCTTAGGTATGTGAAGTTAGTATGGTAACATAACTCCACGATGATGGTGAGAAAGCAGGTAACTAAGGAAAGGGGACCCGAAAAAAGGGATCAAATAGCAAGAATAATAAGTGATTACAAGCAAAACAATGTTACAATAATATATTTAACAGCAGTTGGATAGGTAGAGTCAGACTGAAAAATTGAATGCCACAGCTGGGATTTCAATCTGACTCTACCTATCCAACTGCTGTACTACACACGACTTGTGTGAAAAAACAATTAACTGCAGGTAATAAGTACAAGTCTTTGAATTAAGTTAATATGAGCGTTATTAAATTATTAGTTGCATTGATACAGTTACAAATAAATGAACTGTTCACTTTTGCAGCCATCTTTTTCTTTTATCGCACATGAGATATGATACTTCTTATAAGGTTCTACAAAAATAGGTTTTTGCACTCTTTAACAGAGTGGAACTTTTATAGAGGCATTTCTATTTAAAAGTAACTAAATAAATATGTAAAATAATACTCTTTTAATGTTTTATTCTTAACTTTCACTTTTTTTCAGAAAATTTGTTTCTGCTATCAAGTCCAAGTACTTTCGTGGGTGTAGGCTTGTAGTCCTTTGTAAAGCATTTGATTTTACTTTTGCTAGCATGTATGTAAATACATAGAAGGTGTTGTATTCCATCCAAAATTTTAATGCCGAGATTTCACCGGTAATATGTTTTGAGGTCCCCTCAGTTCAAAAAAATACTTTAGAAAAAGGTTTGTGTGTGTGAGTGTGGGCAGCTCAGCTCAAACACCGTTAAATACCAAACTTGGTATTTGTGTTAAGTATCTTCAAGGATGGGACACAAACCTTTTCAAGAAAATCGCCCCACCCCAAACTATCCTTTACATGGAAAAATTGTTTTTCTCAAAAATGGCTCAAATGATTTTGATTAAAAATACTGTATATTAAAGATATTTAAATCACAAATGAAATATTCTTGTATTTTCTGGGAATAGCCTCTGCAGACTTATTTATTCTTGATGAATTTTGCATAACTGATAAACCACAAGAGATAGACAAAAACAAAAATGTAAATCTCATTAAAATGCATAATTTATGTTTTTCTTTTAAAGTTGACAGTTTTCGAGATATTGCTGTCATTGGTTTCAATTTTAAAGTACGTTAACTGTTGTCAAACAAGAAGCCAGTTGCCATGCAAAGCAAACATACGGATCTGCTTTTAAAGGTTCTTTTGCCTTCTGCTCGCAAACAACTAATCTTTATCTCGATTAGCATCATAAAGACTAGCGTTTCGTAAGAATAGTTAGCTAGAGAAAGTCAGTGTTTTGTTTTATTCTGCTTATTTTCCTAAACTACATTTCATTATAATGACTGACAATAACTCTTGTTTAGTTACGGTCATTACAAATTTCTAATTTTCTGACATTACGATTTTATTAAATAATTTTTCTTTAAATATCTGCGAAATAATATGAAAAACTAATGTTCCGTTCTCAATTTTGGCAGTATGAATTCATTGACAATGCTGAAATAAGCCTTTCCATTCATGCAACAATACATTGTTGACCTGTTTATAGTGGCAGGTAGCATCTCTCTTTATGTCAATATATAGAAGAGAGTATTCCATTTCCCTTCAGTGGTAAACTGCGGCCATGCTTACACATCGATATCTGTCCAGGCTTTTACCATTGCTCCATGTTTATTAAATGTCAAGGCCTTTGTGTGTCATTTGTGCTTGTTGCCACAACAGTTCTCAAAATTTCCAATTCTTTTGAGTCATCCTGTATATCCCTCTTCTGTAAAAGAATTGTAAAACAAGTTTAGATCAGAATTAAAAAGATACCTTATTACTCACACCTTCTATACACAGCAGGATTTCATTCGATCAAAAAACACTCTTGTAAATATAATAATCTAAGAATACAAGTGTACGAGTAGGCTTTTGGAAACAGACGTGCAATTGAAAAACTGACACCTCTGAAAATTCATTGCCAAGAGTTATTATTTGTAAATAAATGTAATTGTTGACATGATCTACATCCTGGAGCTTGGACATAGAGTCTAACCTCATGACAGGATCTACAGATTGCAATGTTAGGTGTGCTGCGCTCGCAGCAATACAGAGCAATGTCATATACAGCATGGATATCGATTGTTTGGTAACCGTGTCATTTCAAGGCCTGGCCCTCAAGATCTCACAACTCCAATAAATAACTTTCCCACATGTTTTAAAATTAAGTTGGTACTGTAGGAACTTTAATTGAGGTATGGTGGCTGCGTGTTTGCCATCTGTCATGGCGCTAGCACTTGTTCTTTATGCATGAACAACTGGCGTTGATGGTTCCTGGAAGGACGGCAGAATGTGTGCAGAAGCAGGCCTGTTGCAGTTCGCAATGTGCTGATCAACATTGATGAGATAAACACACACTAAATGCCGATGAAAAAGCAAATAAAGAATGGAGTTCACAAGTGGACATGTTTTCAAGTGCTAGCTGGCAAACACAGAGCAAGTACCTGCTGTTGAAGGTCACATGCAGCCACCATACCTCAAAGTTCCTACCAACTTAATTTTAAAACATGTGGTTGCAGAGACAAAAATCTGATGTAATCTATTCACATGACTTTCTCTACATCTCTGCAAAAAAGTATTGTTAAAAAGCTTATGCTTCTATTTACTTCATGCTAATTGAGAAAAAAATAGCAGAAATAGTCTTATTACTTGCTTCCTTGTAAGTAGAAGGGAAATAAGGGAGTAGCATAGGTTAAAGTGATAGTCAAAAGCTGGTTGCTATGTGACTGAAGTTCCTGTGTTTCTATGGACATGAGTTGACAAATTCCTGTATGAGAAAAATATTAAGTTTTTTAAAGTTCAAACCAGAAACAAGGAATATCTCAAAAACGATCAGCATCATGAAAAAAATGTATATAACATAAATTGTGTGTTTTAACATGCCCTACATTTTTTGTTGTGTGGTAAGTTTTTGTCCATCTCTTACAGTTTAGTAGTTATGCACATTTCCTTAAAATTCATCCGGAATAAAGTAGTCTTCAGAGGCTATTACCAGAAAATTCAAGATAAACGTTTTATTTGTCAGGTAAATATCTTAAATATACATTATTTTAATCAAAATCGTTAGAGCCATTTTTGAGAAAATTAAAATTTTCGAAAAAAAGTTCCATGTAAAGGGTAGTTTGAGGTGGGGGGATTTTCTTGAAAATTTTTGTGTCACATCCTTGGAAGATACTAAACTTAAATATCAAAGTTTGGTATTCAACGGTCTTTTCATTTTTGAGCCAAGTGCGTGAACACACACACTTTCTCTCTCTCTCTCTCTTTTTGAAAAATTCTTTTCTTTTTTTTTTTTGATTCAGGGAGACCCAAAACATATATTTCTGGTGAAATTTCGGTATCAAATTTTTGGGTGGAATGCAATACCTTCTCTATACACTATGTACATAGTATGAGTTGAGAAAGTAAAAGTAGGGAAATTTATTTATTGGACAAATATACTTTTTACTTTCTCTACCATGTACATACTAGGTAGAGAGTGTATAGTATTCCACTGAAAAATTGATAGAAGTCTCTAGAATACAAAAAAAAAAGGTTTTCAGAAAAAGCTCTGTATAGATAATTCAAAACAAAATGCCAGTTACATACCAAACTTGGTATTTAAATTTAATGCAGTCCAATGATGCAACACAAAGATTTTCAAAAGAAAACATTTTTATTTCCTCAAAAATGGCCCTAACAATTTTATTAAAATATCATATATTTAAGATAGTTACATGACAAATGTATATCTTCAATTTTTTGGAAATAGCCTCTGAAGTCCTCTGTTTTTACTTTCTTTGTTTAATAGTATCAAACAGTCACCAGCGTGGCTTCCAATATGACGTGTTCCATTCACATCACTTAACTTCTTGTTAAAAAGCTTAGGCTTCTATTTACTTCATGATAGTCTTATTACTTGCTTCCTTGTGAGTAGAAATAAGGGAGTACCATAGGTTAAAGTGATAGTTGGTTGCTATGTGACTCAAGTTCCTTTGTTTGTATGGACAAGAGTTCACAAATTCCTGTATGAGAAAAGTATGTTTTTTAAAGCTGAAACCAAAAACAAGGAATATCTTAAAAACAATCACTCCACGAAAAAAATGTATATAACATAAATTATGTGTCTTAATGTGCTCTAAGTTTTTGTCCATCTCTAACGGTTTAGCAGTTATGCGAAATTCCATAAAATTCATAAAGAGTAAAATAGTCTTCAGAGGCTATTCCCTGAAAATTCAAGATATACATTTTATTTGTTAAGTAAATATCTTAAATATACAAGATTTTAATCAAAACATTAGCACCATTTTTAAGAAAATCAAAATTTTCGAATGTTTTTCCATATAAAGGGTAATTTGGGGTGGGGGGATTTTCTTGAAAATCTTCATGTCGCATCCTTGAAAGATACCAAACTTAAATACCAAGTTTGGTTTTTAAAGTGCTTTTCATTTTTGAGCTATGCTGCCCACAGACACACACATGGACATTTTTCTGAAAATGTTTTTTTTTTTTATTCAGGGGGACTAAAAACATATATTTCTGGTGAAATCTCGGTATTTAATTTTTGGGTACAATGCAATACCTTCTCTATACAGTACGTACATAGTATGTGTAGAGGAAGTAAAAGTACTGACAATAATATTCCAATCTTGTTCCTGTTGCTTAGCGATGAAAATGTTGTACAAGCCACTGCACATTTTGTCTTAATCTTGAAGTTTGTTTCTGATTTAATAAAGCTGAAAAAAGTCAAGACTGGAACTGAATGTGCCTGTAATTTGTCAAGTTTTATTGATACGACAGGTGAGAACACGATCGTCATTGTGACAGGAGCCAATGATCTGCTCAACGAGGAGGATATGACAAAGGCATCGTCTATAATCAGTGCTGCCAAAGTGCTGGTGTGTCAGTGTGAAATACCACTGGCTATAACTGCTGCTGCGCTCAACATGAAAACAGGTACGTTGTTTTGATGACGAGATTGCTGTTTGAGTAGCCTGCAGTTTGAGCAATGGCTTCTCTTGTTTCAGGATTGGCGATCATGAATGCTGCGCCAGCGCAGGCTAACCTGGACCCACAGATATTCAAACTCTGTGATGTGTTCTGTGTCAATGAACCAGAGGTACCTACTGCTACCAATGTTTCACTAGAGAGACCTGAATCAAAACAAAAACAAAATGTTTGTGTGCAGTTGGCAGTGTAGCTCAAAAACGAAAAGTCTGTTAAATACTCAACTTGATATTTTAGTTCAGTATCTTCCAAGGATGTCACACAAAGATTTTAAAAAAAATCCCCCCACTCCTACTACCCTTTAGATGGAACATTGTTCAAAATTTTTATTTTCTCAAAAATGGCTGTAATAGGTTTTGTTTAAAAACTGTATGTTTAATTATTTTTATGCCAAACTAAATTTATATCTTACATTTCTTGGGAATAGCCTCTGGGTAACTTTTGCATAACTGGAAAACCATGAGATATATACAAAAACTGTAGATCTCATTAAAACAAACAAGTTTTTACTTATATATTTTTTGTAGGGTTAATAGTTTCTGAGATATTGCTTCAATTTTGCAATAATTATAACTTTTCTCTGGGATACTTGGCACAAACAGACAGAAAGCTGCATGGCTGCAAATAGTCCCCAGACATCTGAACAACAGGTTTTATTGCTTTACAGACATAGATGTGTTTGAGCAAGAAGGAAAAGTTTATATGTTCTTAAAGGTATAATAGTTTGAGGAATGGTGTTGCTTTACCTCAGTGATCACAGCATCCTGTCTTCAACTATTACGAGGGTCGGGCCTCTCAATGAAAACAGCATTTAAAAACTTTTTTTTTTTCTCAACATAAAGTCCAGAAAGGCTAATACATTTCTCATATCGGTGTTCTAATTCAATTAAACCATCTCTGTAGTGCGATTTATCAAGGTCCTCAAAATAGCTGTTTACCGCATCAATAACCTCCTCGTTGCTATGAAATCTTCGTTCTCCAAGACATTTTTTGAGGTTTGGGAACAGGTGGTAGTCACTGAGTGCTACATCTGGCGAATAGGGTGGATGTTCAAGCAATTCCAACTTTTATTCGCACAATTTTCCCGTTGCAATGACTGAACGATCGGCCGGAGCATTGTCGTGACAAAACAAGATTTTTTTTTTGGCAAATGAGGTCTTTTTCTTTTCACCTCATCACTCAAACGTTGCAGTAAGCTAGCGTAGTAGTCACCAGTGATACTTTTACCCTTTTCCAAGTAATCAATAAAAATAATTCCCTGTGCATCCCAGACAACACTCGCCATAACCGTGTTAGCTGACAAAATTGACTTTGCCTTTTCTGGAGTGGTTCACCTGGCGCAATCCACTGTTTTGACTGTGATTTACTTTCTGGAATGTAGTGATGTATCCAAGTTTCATCCATGGCAATAAGCCGTCTCAAAAATGCTCCACATTCTTAACAGAAACAGTTTTCCTTTGCAACTTTTGATCAGGTATCAACAAACGCAGCACCCATCTTGCACAGACCTTGTGAAAGCCCAAAACATTACTTAAAATATTAGCTGCACGTTCTTTTGATATGTTTACAGCCTCTGCTATCTCAAACAGCTTTAATCTGCGGTCTTCCAGTACTAAACAATGAATTTTTTCAATGATCTCTGGAGTTGTCACTTCTACAGGGCGTCCAGAGCGAGGCTCATCACTAGTACTCGTACGTCCCATTTTAAAGTGTGCAACTCAAATTTTAATCATTGAATATGAAGGGTTAGAGCCTTCCATTTCCTCCTTGATTTCTTTAGGCATTAAGCCTTTCAAATGGAAATATTTAATCACTGCTCATTTTTCCAAATCGTGAAAACTCTGAAGTTGTTTTATTTAAAATGCTGTCATTGGAAAACTAAACAAGCTATTGACCTGTAACTATGGATACAAGTTAGTCTAGAGTTAAAATATAAGATGCTACCATCTAACTGGGCTAGTGCCACCATATCTGTGTGAGGCCCAGGACTTATCAACTGACTCTTGTATTTGATAAGACTCTACTGGAATGTTATGTTTAGAATGTAATAAGAGATGGCACTGTACATATCCCAAGTTTTGCTGTTAAATAGAGCCTTACTTATCACTTTTGGAATGATTTTCCTCCTCCACTGCTTTGCTTACCAGTAGTCATATGAGATGAATGTGTGAGCTTGCAAACTGGTTCACTTAATGTTGTGAAATGTAAAATGGGACTTCATTATTATTAATGATTTCTTGTTGTTGGGACGTCAGCCAGGTAAGTGTTGCATTAGTCTCCAAGCTTTCAACAACATCAGGGAGGTGCTCTGGTGGAGGGGAATGTACTTATACAACACAACCTTCCAGCACCTACAGAACCAGTATACCATCCGAGACAGCAACAAAGCAAACCAAACGACAATGCAGACAAAAAAAACAATAGCAATAAATTGTTTGCTATATAAACATTTATTGCACTTTGCAGCTACACCACACAATATGCCCCTGCATAGCAACCAGCTCTTAAAGTATTTGAGTATACCTTTACCCATGTGTATTCTCTTATTTCCTCTGAACCTACAAGAAAATATGCTAATGTTGCCAACTAAGGGTTTGTTGGCTGCGTAACGTCAGGCAGACAACCTTTGCATCTGAAACACCCAATGTTCTGCATAATGGAGCATATATAGTTGGTATTGCAAAAAGGAGGGAAGGCAATATGCAATTAACATTGTGGGAAAGCAAGGATGGTGTTGGCATAATGATAGCACTTCCATACTGTTGTGAGTAAACAGTGAAATAGGCAATGAATTACATTAAGGAGAAATTAGGAAGGCGAAAAGTAACGCGTAGGCAGCACACCCATAGGGAGCCCAGAAAACAATTACATATACAAATAATAATGATGATGATGATAATAATATGTTATTTTGATTTAGTACTAATTCTTCTATGTGTTCGTTAAAAAGAAACAAAGTAATTAATAAGTTTTTATTTGATAGCAGCCTTGTGTATTAATCTTCTCCATTTAACCCAAAATATTACTTGATGAAATGTATTAAGAGCACCACAATCGCAATGTGACAGTGACAGGGGATGAAATAATGTTTAGCTAGCTCGTGTACCACACAAGCTCAAATAACCAACATCTACAATAGGATGGTATACTATCCGGGTTCTGTCGTTTCTCCACCATTTTCAGATTCCAAGAAGGATCATTGGTTTAAAACGTTTTAATTTTAAAGAATTCCAACAACAAAAATATGCTTTATACGTTTTATTTCTTTATTTAAAGAATGTGACAAAGGGAACGATAATTAATACACACAATATATTTGATTTTGACTGTTATCTTGCGTCATTGACTCCATAACCAGGTGCATTCCCTTAGCATTGAATGGAGAAGAAAACTAGAACAGTACTACGACCATAAAGAAGTACATTTTTGTTTCTTTATTTTAAACGATACAAGCACAGTTAACACATAAAAATGCATTTTAACTTCACTGTTATGTTACCGTATCAATGAATGGGGAAGAAAAACAGAGCACTAATACTTCCATTTAGCAAATATAAGCATGCTGCAGCTGTTAACTTGCAAAGTCGGCTCATTTCTAAAGTTAGTATGGATTTGCTGTGTTGCGCAGTAAACACACCCTTAGTCGGCAACATTACCTAAATTACTGTCAAGGTTACAACATATGCAGCAGATTCTGTGCCAAGAATGAGCTGTTAACTGGCAAAGTTGGCTCATTTCTAAAGTTGGTATGGATTTGCTGCGTTGCGCAGTAAACAGACCCTTAGTCGGCAACATTACCTAAATTACTGCAACATACGCAGCAGATTCTGTGCCAAGAATGAGCTGTTAACTGGCAAAGTCGGCTCATTTCTAAAGTTGGTATGGATTTGCTGTGTTGCGCAGTAAACACACCCTTAGTCGGCAACATTACCTAAATTACTGTCAAGGTTACAACATATGCAGCAGATTCTGTGCCAAGAATGAGCTGTTAACTGGCAAAGTCGGCTCATTTCTAAAGTTGGTATGGATTTGCTGTGTTGCGCAGTAAACAGACCCTTAGTTGGCAACATTTCCTAAATTACTGTCAAGGTTACAACATACGCAGCAGATTCTGTGCCAAGAATGAGCTGTTAACTGGCAAAGTTGGCTCATTTCTAAAGTTAGTATGGATTTGCTGCGTTGCGCAGTAAACAGACTCTTAGTTGGCAACATTACCTAAATTACTGTCAAGGTTACAACATATGCAGCAGATTCTGTGCCAAGAATGAGCTGTTAACTGGCAAAGTTGGCTCATTTCTAAAGTTAGTATGGATTTGCTGCGTTGCGCAGTAAACAGACTCTTAGTTGGCAACATTACCTAAATTACTGTCAAGGTTACAACATATGCAGCAGATTCTGTGCCAAGAATGAGCTGTTAACTGGCAAAGTTGGCTCATTTCTAAAGTTGGTATGGATTTGCTGTGTTGCGCAGTAAACAGACCCTTAGTCGGCAACATTACCTAAATTACTGTCAAGGTTACAACATATGCAGCAGATTCTGTGCCAAGAATGAGCTGTTAACTGGCAAAGTTGGCTCATTTCTAAAGTTGGTATGGATTTGCTGTGTTGCGCAGTAAACAGACCCTTAGTCGGCAACATTACCTAAATTACTGTCAAGGTTACAACATATGCAGCAGATTCTGTGCCAAGAATGAGCTGTTAACTGGCAAAGTTGGCTCATTTCTAAAGTTAGTATGGATTTGCTGCGTTGCGCAGTAAACAGACTCTTAGTTGGCAACATTACCTAAATTACTGTCAAGGTTACAACATATGCAGCAGATTCTGTGCCAAGAATGAGCTGTTAACTGGCAAAGTTGGCTCATTTCTAAAGTTAGTATGGATTTGCTGCGTTGCGCAGTAAACAGACTCTTAGTTGGCAACATTACCTAAATTACTGTCAAGGTTACAACATATGCAGCAGATTCTGTGCCAAGAATGAGCTGTTAACTGGCAAAGTTGGCTCATTTCTAAAGTTGGTATGGATTTGCTGTGTTGCGCAGTAAACAGACCCTTAGTCGGCAACATTACCTAAATTACTGCAACATACGCAGCAGATTCTGTGCCAAGAATGAGCTGTTAACTGGCAAAGTCGGCTCATTTCTAAAGTTGGTATGGATTTGCTGTGTTGCGCAGTAAACAGACCCTTAGTCGGCAACATTACCTAAATTACTGCAACATACGCAGCAGATTCTGTGCCAAGAATGAGCTGTTAACTGGCAAAGTCGGCTCATTTCTAAAGTTGGTATGGATTTGCTGTGTTGCGCAGTAAACAGACCCTTAGTTGGCAACATTTCCTAAATTACTGTCAAGGTTACAACATACGCAGCAGATTCTGTGCCAAGAATGAGCTGTTAACTGGCAAAGTTGGCTCATTTCTAAAGTTAGTATGGATTTGCTGCGTTGCGCAGTAAACAGACTCTTAGTTGGCAACATTACCTAAATTACTGTCAAGGTTACAACATATGCAGCAGATTCTGTGCCAAGAATGAGCTGTTAACTGGCAAAGTTGGCTCATTTCTAAAGTTAGTATGGATTTGCTGCGTTGCGCAGTAAACAGACTCTTAGTTGGCAACATTACCTAAATTACTGTCAAGGTTACAACATATGCAGCAGATTCTGTGCCAAGAATGAGCTGTTAACTGGCAAAGTTGGCTCATTTCTAAAGTTGGTATGGATTTGCTGTGTTGCGCAGTAAACAGACCCTTAGTCGGCAACATTACCTAAATTACTGCAACATACGCAGCAGATTCTGTGCCAAGAATGAGCTGTTAACTGGCAAAGTCGGCTCATTTCTAAAGTTGGTATGGATTTGCTGTGTTGCGCAGTAAACACACCCTTAGTTGGCAACATTTCCTAAATTACTGTCAAGGTTACAACATACGCAGCAGATTCTGTGCCAAGAATGAGCTGTTAACTGGCAAAGTTGGCTCATTTCTAAAGTTAGTATGGATTTGCTGCGTTGCGCAGTAAACAGACTCTTAGTCGGCAACATTACCTAAATTACTGTCAAGGTTACAACATATGCAGCAGATTCTGTGCCAAGAATGAGCTGTTAACTGGCAAAGTTGGCTCATTTCTAAAGTTAGTATGGATTTGCTGCGTTGCGCAGTAAACAGACCCTTAGTCGGCAACATTACCTAAATTACTGCAACATACGCAGCAGATTCTGTGCCAAGAATGAGCTGTTAACTGGCAAAGTCGGCTCATTTCTAAAGTTGGTATGGATTTGCTGTGTTGCGCAGTAAACACACCCTTAGTTGGCAACATTTCCTAAATTACTGTCAAGGTTACAACATACGCAGCAGATTCTGTGCCAAGAATGAGCTGTTAACTGGCAAAGTCGGCTCATTTCTAAAGTTGGTATGGATTTGCTGTGTTGCGCAGTAAACAGACCCTTAGTTGGCAACATTTCCTAAATTACTGTCAAGGTTACATCATACGCAGCAGATTCTGTGCCGAGAATGAGCAGTTAACTGGCAAAGACGGCTCATTTCTAAAGTTGGTATGGATTTGCTGCATTGCGCAGTAAATAGACGCTCAGTTGGCAACATTACCTAAAATATGTAATAAATCCATTTCTAGTAATGTTTATCTCCATTAGTAAGGAGCAGATGGAAGAATAAGCGTTTGTAAAAATACTTTGTTGCAGAATATATAGAGAACATCTATTTAAGTTTACCGTAGGATTATACTTAATGTTCAATGTGTCTTAATAATAACCATTTATTTTATCTGTGCCCACCGCATCCTAATATGTACTCTGTATGTTTAGACTGAAACTATTGTTGGAGAGAAAGTAAACTCGGTGGAAGATGCTAAACTTATGTTGGGGAAACTTCTGAGGCAAGGATGTCGGACTGCAATAATAACCATTTATTTTATCTGTGCCCACCGCATCCTAATATGTACTCTGTATGTTTAGACTGAAACTATTGTTGGAGAGAAAGTAAACTCGGTGGAAGATGCTAAACTTATGTTGGGGAAACTTCTGAGGCAAGGATGTCGGACTGCAATAATAACGCTGGGTGCCCAAGGTGCTGTGTTTGCTTCTGTTGAAGACCCTACCCCAGTCCATGTGCCCACTACCAAGGTTGACTCTGTGGTCGACACCACGGTAAGCAGTGCTGCAAACTCTTGATTCACCAGTGTGCATGTCCATATGTCCGTGAAATCAATAGCTCAAAAGTGAAAAGTTGCTGAAATACCACACTTAGTATTTATGTTTAATATTCTTTTAAGGATGCAACACAAAAATTTTGAGAATAATTTCCTCACCCCAAATACCCTTTACAGAGAAAACATTTAAAAAATGTGGATTTTCTCAAAAATGGCTCAAACGATAAAATATTGTGAAATATAATTACATAACAAATAAAATATATATCTTGAATTTTCTGGGAATAGCCTCTGAAGAGCTCTTCATTCTGGATGATTTTTATTGAATTTTGTAAACTGTACAAAAACTTACTACACAAAAAATGTAGATCTCTTTAAAATATACAATTTATGTTATATACATTTTTTCCTGCAGTTGACCGTTTTTGAGATATTCCTTGTCGTTGGTTTCAGTTTTATAGTGCTTAAAGTTTTCTGATACAGGAACTTGTCAACTGCTGGCCACGCAAAGAAATGGATTTCAATTTCATAGCAACCACATTTTAAAACATTTGACTGCCGGTTTAGTCTAGTGTATTCCCTTCTACTTATAAAGGAACTAAGCACTAAGACCATTTCTGCTAATGTTTTAGCATGAAGTGGATTGACAGTACTTTGTTACAGCTTTTATTAACCTTAACAATGGCAACAATAAGCCACATTCACAAAACATCAATTGTAAACAAAATCAACAAGTAAACTACTCTGTATTTAAAAAAAATCTGATGTGTTATACTCACATGACTTTCTCTAGCTGTTCTATATACAAACTTCTTACAAAACATTGTTCTTCTTTCTACACAATGCAAATCGAGATAAACATTAGCAGAATGTCCTTATTCTTAGTTCCTTATAAGTAGAAGGCAACTAAAGGAAAGCGATATGCTAAAGTGATAGTCAAATGTTTTAAAAGCTGTCGTTATGCGATTGTCATTGTAAATCACTTCTCTGCTTGGTCAGAAGTAAAACAAAAGAAAAACGGACACTTCCTGTCTGAAAAAAGTATAAATACTTCAAATTGAAACCAATAACAAGGAATATCTTGGAAATGGTTAACTCTGCCACAAAAATGTAAAGGACATAAACTGGGTGTTTAGATGAGATATACATTTTTTGTTTTGCAGTTTAGCAGTTAAACAACATTCATCCAGAATAAAGGACATTTTATTTGTCATTTTATTAATATATGGGATTTTAATCAAAATTTTGGAAAATTTTTCCCTTTAAAAGGTAGTTTGTGATGGGATGTTTCTACACACACACAGTCTTTTTTTCTAAAAATGCTTTTTCCAGACTCAAGGTACCCCAAAACTGCATTTCTGCTGAAATCTTGGTATTGAATTTTTGGGTATAATACAATATCTTCTCTATACTTTATGTACATAGTAAGTGTAGAGAAAGTTTTTACAAGCGAGAAGTGGAGAGTTGAACTTGGGCGTCTTCAATCTGTGTGGCTGAGGTAAACAGTGATTCTGGGACAATTAGTGTTCCAAAGTTGTTAAAATATCTGAGCATTTCATTGGTTAAAAGCTGTACGCATGCCAAAACAGCTACCTAGCTTCTTAAGGCCTGTACTACAATATCACATTAAAGCTGTCGAGTATGTTACACAACGTCAAACCTTTAGCACACTTTTAAAAAGGATAACTTAAAGTGAGTAGCAATAGTTCTTATTTTGCTCTGTTAAGGATGTGTGTGTTATATAGCAGCCAAGTCTGGAGCTGTTTTTTCGATCTTAGTAAGGCCTTTGACACAGTTTCGCATGATGTTCTCATATAAAAACTTCAATTTCATGGCTTTCATAAACACAGTGCACAATTTTTATGCTCTTGCCTCCCAAATAGGTATCAGTTAGTATCCTTAAATGGCAAAATGTGCAGTTTTAGGCCAGTGAAGTATGGTGTTCCACAGGGGTCTATACTTGGACCTGTTCTTTTTCTCATATATACCTGCCAGTATCAACATCTAGAGACTTTTCTGTTTGCAGATGATCTGGCTACTAGTCATAGTCAAGACGTTATTTCTGTTAAAAGTCACAATTTATCCTGTAATCTGCAGAAATGGTGTAATGCCAATAAACTTTGTATTGATCATATTAAACTGTAGACACCATTTTCTCTATAGATTCTTCCTCCCTGTTTCTGGGCATCCATGCTTGGGTTGGCAGACTCATATTAACAACTAATCAAGTAAAATAAATAAAAGCTTATTCTTATTAAGGTCACCGTTGTGCTCATTCATAGTTACCTAAGTTATGGCACTCTGTTGTGGGACAATCATACCTCTGCCAGTCAGTTATTTATTCTTCAGAAGAAGTCTGTACGTATCATATTTGGAGCTTCCCCAAGAACTCGCTGTAAACCACTTTTTATGCAACTTGGTATACTGACATTCCCTCCTATAATATGTTAAAAAGAATATCAACCTTTTCTCAATATGTTCTTCTGTCCGTAATTATCCCGCTCGAAAATGTTCTGATATTTATATTAACAAATGTAAAACCCTTAACAGTTTGTCATGCATGTCAGTTAAAATGTTCAACACCTTACCTTGTTAAACTTTAAGAGGAGCATCAAAACATCTTGAAGGCAAATCCTCTTTATTACATTTCAGAAATTTATGACCTGAAATGGTATTAATCTTATCAATTTTAAATGTATTCTTGTAACATTATTGTATGTCGAATGTTTAGTTAATTTTCATTTTCTCATAACATAGCCTATGTATGTTTTATACTTAATGACTGAAATTAAACTATCTATTGAATTCAAAATCTCCTCGGGCTTCTAACCAGGTAAAAACTCGGCTTACCTGGTTGAAGACCCAGAAGATTTTGAATTAATACGTCGCCAGGAAAGCTTAAGTTCTTATTTTAGCTATTGAATATTTATAAATCTATTTAGTTTAAATATCTATGAAACTTATCAGCATTATTTTCATATAACCTAACCTAAAAACTAACCTCATAATACAATTTCTTATCAAATGTTAATGAATACCATATTCATGAGTATTAATGATAAAGACAGCTGCAAAGATAGTAATTAATGTTTGTCATAACTTTCATTTTCTTCTTCTAAATATTGGCTTGCCCATGTATCTAATTATTTCCTCACATATTATCCTTCATGTACTTCAGTAATGGCTTCTGCTATATTTGCAGTGTTTTTTATAATAATTACATAATATGAAGTGAGCAGTTTGGTTATAGACACTGGACAAGTGTACCTGTCTGCCATTTTGTTTTCTCATCACAGATGTTATGGTGGGTATAATGCTGCATTCACAATGAGATGCAAACGTAACGTAGCATAAGCCCAGACGCAAGGAAACACTATTCACAGCGCAACGCAACAGGTTCGCACGGCTTTCTAGATCCGCAAGTTACATGCGAATGAATATCTTCCAAGTTACAAACTAAATAACATAACTAACAATACCAATCTTTTACACATAAATACATTACATACTGACAACTGACGCTCGCGGCAGTGACGTCACAATAATTGCTCATTCAGAATTATTGAAAATAGCACAAGCATAGAGACTGCAGAAAGTCATAAAGCTACACATTTACTGAACTAAGAATTATCTCTCTGCGTCTTCGATTTACGAGAACCATTAAATCAAGGTGACTGTCATAACCTCTTGAGGCAGATTAGAGATTGCGCAGCACTGCCAAATAGAAAAGTATGCATGTACAGCAGGCCATGCAAAATCTTGTACTGCGATCATTTGTTATTGAATTCTTAGGCAATGCATAGAGAATAGAAGCCAAAATCTTGCTCTTTGCATGCAATGCAAGGATCAAGTTTGGAGTTTGCATTGCGTTGCATTTTTCTATGTGAATGCTTACATTAAATAATATGAGTCCAAACACTTGCATTTACATTGTGTCTGCGCTTGCATTTCATTGTGAATGTAGCATAACTTTTATCACAGCTAGATGCAGTCAAAGATGCAAAGTTACACTGTAAAATGTTTTATCATTTGTATATTTGATGACGAATGTGATAATATACTGACCTTCATCCTGTGTCATTGTCATATTATATTTCAGGGAGCTGGTGATATGTTTGTTGGAAGTCTGGCATATTACTTGGCGTACCACCCTAAACTGCCAATGAGAGAGAAAGTTTGGAGGTCCTGCATGCTTGCCACAATGTCCGTACAGAAACACGGCACACAGAAAAGTTATCCTACAAAACACCAGGTGTCCCAGGAACTGCTTCAAGATAACATCTTGTTTGTGTAAAGATATACAGATTAAATATATGTTTTCAGATTAAATGTGTTTTATCCCCTAAATTTCTTGTCCCTCCAGGACAGGGAAAAAGGATGTCCTTCACCTCTGCTTTTCTTACAAGCCCAATGTTAGCAATCAAGATGACATTGTTTGCTTCTCAACATAATCCACATTTAAGGATATACAAAGGCATTCCATAACATTCTTAATTTTGTACCGATAGTGTTGGAGCAAAATGCAGTTGACATGCCTGCAGTTTCATTTTTACTTTCTCTACTTGTACTATTCTGTAGTGTATAGAGACAGTATTGTAATGCACCCAAAAATTCAATGCTGAGATTTCACTATAAATACATGTTTTGAGACCCCCTGAATAAAAAAAAAAAGACGCATTTTTAGAAAAATTGTCTGTGGACAGCATAGCCCAAAAAGAAAAAGTCTGTTAAATATCAGACTTGATATTCAAATTGTGTCAGTATCTTCCAAGGATGCAACAAGAAGATTTTCGAGAAAATCCCCAACTACCCTTTACATGACAACTTTCACGAAAAATGACTCTGGACAATTTTTATTAACATCACATATGTTTAAGATATTTACATGACAAATAAAATGTATATCTTGAATTTTCTGGAAATAGCTTCTGAACATCTCTTTATTTTGGATAACTAGTAAACCATGATAGACACAAACTTAATACACAATAGAACACATAAATTACTTTCTCTACTATGCACATACTGTATAGAGAAGGTATTGATTGCATTGTACCCAAAAATTCGATACCAAAATTTCACCAGCAATACATGTTTTGAGACCATCTGAATCCAAAAAAGCATTTTTAGAAAAATGTCCGTGTGTGTCTTGTCTGTCTGTGTGTATGTGTAGCATAGTTCAAAACTGAAAAGACCGTTAAATACCAAACTTGGTATTTAAGTTCAGTATCTTCCAAGGATGCGATACAAAGATTTTCAAGAAAATCCCCCCACCCCCAACTACCCTTTACATGGAAAAATTATGATTTTCTAAAAAATGGCTCTAACGTTGATTAAAATATTCACAAATAATATGTATATCTTGAATTTTCTGGGAATAGCCTCTGAAGACTACTTTATTCTGGATGAATTTTATGTAACTGGCAAACAGTAAGATATAGACAAAAACTTAGCAAACAAAACATGTAGAGCACATTAAAACACAGAATTTATGTTATATACATATTTTTCATGGAGTTGATCGTTTTTTAGATATTCATTGTTTTTGGTTTCAGCCTTGCAAAAATTACTTTTCTCATACAGGAATTTGTCAACTCGTGTCCATACAAACAAAGTCACATAGCAATCAGCTTTTCGACTATCACTTTAAACTATGGTACTCCCTTTTTTCGCTTCTACTTACAAGGAAGCAAGTAATAAGATTATTTCTGCTAATTTTTTCTCACTTAGCAGGAAGTAAATAGAAGCATAAGCTTTTTAACAATAATTTGTTGCAGAGATATAGAGAAAGTTATGTGAATGGAACACATCAGATTTTTTTTCATGGAGTTGATCATTTTGTAGATAGTTTTTGTTATTGGTTTGTTTTAAAATACTTGAAACTTTTCTCATATAGGAACTTGTCAACTCCTGGCCACAGAAAGAAAGATTTCAATCCCATAGCAACAACATTTTTAAAACATTTGACTATCACTTTATCCTAGTGTATTCCCTTCTACTTACAAGGAAGCAAGTAATAAGACAATTTCTGTTAATGTTTATCTTGATTAACATGAAATAAATAGAAAAAAAAATTGATGTATTACACTCACAAACAAACTTGTTACAAAATATAATTCCTCTTTCTACACAATGCTAATCGAGATAAACATTAGCAGAATGTTTTTATTACTTTGTTCCTTATAAGTAGAAGGCAACTAATGGAATGCGATATGCTAAAGTGATACTGAAATGTTTTAAAAACTGTCATCATGTGATGGTCATTGTAAATCGCTTCTTTGCTTGGTCAGGAGTAGAACAAAAGAAAACTGGAGACTTCCATCTGAGAAAAGTATTAGTACAGTTGAAACTCGCTTATACTTTATTCACTTCAACATTTTTCTCACATATACGCTATCATTTTAGGGACCAGTCATTCTCAATTACACATTTTCTCGGTAATACGTCATTTTTTCTGATCCCCATACCAAAATGTATCTATTTATATTTTTTTTAAAAAAAACGTATGTTGGTATGCTTGCTGTGTATAGCCTTGGAATTGCCTGGTTTGCAGTTTTCATTGTCGTATCGTTCCAACAGTCACTTACCTATTTTATGTGGAGTTACAAACGGAAGAAAAAAACATGTGAGAATATCAACCAGCAAGGAAGAAAACAAGAAAACCCTCAACTCTTGGTGAAAAATTAAAAATTCTGAATGACGTTAAAAACAGTTGTAAAGAAACGAAGAAGAATATTGCTGAGCGTTTGGGCCTACCTTACTCCACAATGATAACCATAATATAAAATGTATCAAAGCCTGGATGCAGCTATCAAGGAAAATAAAAACAGGGTATTTTGCTGATTTAGAAAAATATCTAATAGTCTGGTTGAATCACCGTCGTGAGAAGAGAACATGACGGATGACTTTAGTTTAACAAGAGATAAGACAAAGTGGCTGGAGAGGCCAATAGTGTCGATGAGGAAGTTGGAAACATCAACTTCCCTCTCACAGTAAAGGGCGATCTTTGTCAAAAGAAGCAAACAGCCATTAAATGTATTGCTTACAACAGATAAGCTTATTCTATTGGTCATTGGGAAATCTGCAAAACCTCGCTGTTTGAAAGGTATCAAATCACTTGCAGGCCAATAAATGACCAGCGCCATTTTCACTATTTCCCTCGAATATGTCGTGAAAAACAAAAAATACTGATGTTTTTGGACAGCTCGTTGCTTGCCTTTCTACCACCAAAGTGCGCCACTCCAGTATACCAACCTGCTGCCAAAGGTTTGTACTGTCTTTTCTTCCCATAAACAATGGAACACAGTACATCTACAATATGATTTATTGCAGGCTATGAATTTCATTAGGCGCGCAAAATGTGAATCCATCCACATGTGTTTCACTAAAGCTGGGAACCCAAAGAGAAGGGGAAGTGCAAGAGGAAACCACTTTACCAGGCCCCTCAGAAAGTGATGTGATCAATATCTCTCCACCAAAGTGACAGCGAGATTGTTTCAGAAAGTGTTCCTAGTGCACATGACGCAAGTTAAGCCCTAGAAATAATACAATTTCTGTCTTCAAAAAGCCTTAAAGTGATCAGTGCTTATAATCAACTAGTATATGAATGTATAGAAAAATCCTAAAAGCAGACAAAAATTGAAGATTTTTTTAAAGCCATGTAAAGTAGTGCATAGTGTATACATTAATTTTACGTGTGTAATTAAAATGTCCATATCAGTTACATGTTTTCTCATTTATACAGTATTTTCGTAGCCTCCCTTAAAAAAACATATAAGTGAGGTTTCACTGTACTTTACAATTAAAACACGGAATATCTTGGAAACGGTTATCTCCACACAAAAACATAAATTGTGATATTTGACAAGATCTAGGTTTTTGGTTTTTTTATAAGCTTTTGTTTATCTCTTACAGTTTAGACATTCATCAAAATTCATTCAGAATAGACATCTTCAGAGGCTATTTCCAGATATACATTTTATTTGGAATGTAAATATCTTTAACGTATGGTATTTTAATCAAAATTGCTAGAGCCATCTTTGAGAAAATCAAAATTTTCATAAATTTATAGTTTGTAGTGGGTGGGGGGGTTGTTTTGAAATTTTTGTGCTGCATTTTTGGAAGATACTAAACCTAAATATCAAGTTTGTTATTTAATTTTAGCTGTGCTATCCATAGACACACACACACATGGACCTTTTTCTAAAAATGCAAAACATATTATATTTCTGGTGACATCTTGACATCAAATGTTTGGGTGGAATACAATAGCTTCTCTATCCCCATGTACATTGTACATACAGGCTAGAGAAAGTCAAGTGAATGGAATACACAAGTGAAAACTGAGACAATTTCCTGGTTATGCAGCTCCAGGTGGAGACTGAGATGTTATAACAACATGATCACTAAATGTTAAACCAACATGTTCTAATAGAAGAAAAGCAAGATGGTACATTCAAATACTCTCTCAGCAGTATTGTATAGCAAGTGAGTGTTACTCAGCTACTAAACTGTGTGTCTATAGTACAGAAATGATAAACATTACACAAAAAGAACTTATATGTGAGAATGGTAATGTCTTTACACTTATAACAAGGTTAGTTAGTACTCTTTATGTTTTTTGTTGTTGTTTTTACTTCCTCCATACGCACTATGTACATAGTGTATAGAGAAAGTATTGCACTCCACCCAAAAATTCGATACTGAGATTTCACCGGAAATATATGTTTTAGGGTCCCCAATATCCAAAAAAAAAAAAAAAAAAAAAAGCATTTTTACAAAAAGATCCGTGTGTGTGTGTGTGTCCTGTGTCTGTGAACACGATAACTCAAAAACGAAAAGTCGGTAAAATACCAAACTTGGTATTTAAGTTTAGTATCTTCCAGGGATGTGACATGAAGATTTTGAGAAAAATCCCCCCACCCCCAACTACCCTTTACATGGAACTTTTTTTGAAAATTTTGATTTTCTCAAAAATGGCTCTAATGATTTTGATTAAAATTTCGGATATTAAACATATTTACCTGACAAATAAAGTGTATATCTTGAAATTTCTGGGAATAGCCTCTGAAGAGTAGTTTATTCAGGATGAATTTTACTAAATTTTGAATAACTGCTAAACCGTAAGAGATGAACAAAAACTTACTACACAAAAAATGTAGAGCACATTAAAACACACAGTTTATATTATATACATTTTTTTCGTGGAGTTGGTCGTTTTTGTGACATTCCTTATTTTTGTTTTCTGCTATGAAAAACGTATACTTTTCTCATACAGGAACTTGTCAACTCCTATCCATATAAACAAAGGAACTTCATTGACATAGTAACCATCTTTTGACTATCACTTTAACCTACGGTTGTCCCTTAATTTGGTTCAACTTACAAGGAAGCGAGTAATAAGACTATTTCTGCTAATTTTTTCTGATTAGCATAAAGTATATAGAAGTATAAGCTTTTTAAGAATACTTTGTTGCAGGGATATGGAGAAAGTCATGTGAATGGTACACATCAGATTTTTTTTGGTTAATGCCTGCTTTTATTGCTCTGGCACCGCAGGTGATCATACATGAAGATGGAGCACCGGTGGAATGAGATGACGGGGGAAACCGGAAAACCTGCCCTTGAACTGCTTCGTCCACCACAAATCTCACATGCGGTCGCTTGGGATTGAACCCGGGCCGTCTAGGTGAGAGGTGAGTGGTCTGACCAGTCGACCACTGTACTCTTTACATATATGTTGTAAGTTACACAACGGAAAACCCCACAATGTCACAGACTGTGTATGGAGCAGGCATACGTGTGACCTGCAGTCTCGGAACTGTAAAAATATAGCTTTAGTGCACTTTGTAATATTAAAACACAAATTGCTTCAATTATTATTGTCTTATAATTAGAGCAAAAGTTTATTCCATTAATATCAGATTGTCAAAGTAGACTTGTACATAAAACTCTGAAATAGAACTCTCCACTTTTTTTAAATAAGCATATATTTCTTTATATACCTATTTATACAAAAACAAAATATTAATGTTCAGAATGGGAGATCATCTTGCATTTGTGATATATGTTTTCCGAATACTATACAGGGAAAAAGGAAGTTTTAAACTTCGCAGGTACGACAGTGGCGAAGCCTGGGGGAAATGGCATAGATTAGTACCAAGGCTGCAACATATGTGGCATTTCATTTTGCACTGAAAATTAGGAGCCTGTGAGCACTCTCATTGGAAAAAACATTACTCTGCAAGACTAAAATAAAATTACAGGACTTGCTTGCACGTAAAGTTGTGAATGGTCAAACACAAAGAGACGTTAGCTGCACCTGGGTCACACTTATACTGCAATGTCAAATTACAATTAAGGTGTTTTACGAAATACCAAGTATGTCGTCTTAACACAACATAGCATCCACAAATATTTGTTGTCACCCGCACCATACATTTACATGCTCCCCTCTTCAGCACAAAAATAAATAATTGATCAACTTAAAGTGTCCATTACTTTTTTCACAATATATGGCAAACCTTTAAATTTCATTTAGAAATTCTTCTTTTTATAATTTTAAAACATGTGTTATGTAGATCATAAGCTAAATTGTGAAAAATGGGGGTCATCTTGCACTCAGATAATATGGTATTTCCCTCTTTAAGGTTGTGAATCTGTTGCAGTATGCTTCAGAAGCCATTTGAGGTAACTGCAGTGCTCAGTCCTAAACTTGGATGTGCTTCTTGATTTAAGTATACATACAGGTGGGAGAGAGAGCCAGCCACAAAGTGACAGTACCTTACTCTATTTCTGTCAGCACATTTATTGTCACGTGCTACCAGTTTTTCAATGTACATGTTATACTTTTCTACCACCAAAGAACTTATTTGTTTTTATGAATGCACAAAATGTTCGGCTGATCAAATTTTATTGCCAAATAGTGCAAGTGCATGGTGATAATGCAACGATAAAGACTGGAGTGTAAGTTCATCAATTGTTATGGAGGAGTTGAAAGCAAATGTTGATAAAAGAATTCAGAAAAACCAGTGTTTCACTTTGGATGGAAAAGATTTGTCAGCCATGAAGAGCTCAAAGTGACAGTGACATCTTGGCTCAGATGTTTAGCGGTGCAAGAGTATAACAAAAATGGCGTTTGATTTAAGGACGCTCTTTAACTGCTGTGGTTCTCAGTGCCCCATTCTATATTGGGCGTGAAAGACCACTTAATTTTGCTCTCTATCAGGCTTGAGGTTCTTTTACGTGCTGTAAATCTACGACACGGGACCAACAGCTTTACTTCCCTTCCGAAGGAAGCCAAGCTAAGGATTTTTACGCCCGAAAAAATCCATCGCCCTCCATCGGGTTTGAACCTGCCACCTTGGGTATATGAAGTCAGCATGGTAACCATTACACCACGGAGGGCGATAAGAGTATAACATCTGTACCACATGATCTTGAGAAATAGAGTAAGGTAGTGTAACTTTGTAAATAAAGTTTTGTGTTGATAACTGTCAAATTGTCTGGATGGACCCAACAATTTTTGTGGCTGTTAGCTAGAAACAAGTCCACACACCTCTGACTGCGCAGAGAGCTATGCGTATCGCAAATAGAAGATTTTCTTGGAGGGCAGTACGCGTGCGATACATTCATTGCAAGGGGGAACACTGAAATTTAAAACAGCTGTAATTACGTCATGAAGATACCTGAGTTGCAACACGTTCTTTATGATCATCAGCACGGGGATTAGACCTTGAATGTCCGGTTCAGGATTGAATTAAATCACTTCACTGACTAGAGAATTTCATCCCACAACTGAACAAAACAGAAGTAAATATTATAATTGAAGTTGAGTTTCGCATACTTTCATATAAAGTGCTTTACAAAACGGGATGTAAGCATCACCGAAACTATAATTCAACTTTCAATTCTGTTTTCTGCTGTTTCTTCTCACTGATTCCATATACACTGTCTGCTTTTTTGCTTTCTCTACATGTGATGTACCTACTTAGCGTATAGAGAAGGTATTGTACTCCACCCAAAAAAGATACCTAAATTTTACCAGAAGTATACGTTTTATGGTCCCCTGTATAAAAAAAGAACTTTTAGAAAAAGGTCCGTGTTGGTGTTTGTGTCCATGAACACGATAACTCAAAAACAAAAAGTTAGTAAAAAACTCTAACTTGGTATTTAAGTTTAGTATATTCAAAGGATTCAACACGAAGATTTTGAGGCAAAAGCCCCCAGCCCAAACTATCCTTTACGTGGACAAATTTCGAAAATTTAGATTTTCTCAAAAATGGCTTTAACGATTTTGATTAAAATACCGTTTTTAAAGATATTTACATGCCAAATAAAGTGTATATGCTGAATTTTCTGGGAATAGCCTTTGAGACCTCTTTATTTCTGAATGACTTTTGCATTACTAGTAAACCGTTACTGCACAAAAAAAAAAGTAGATCTCGATAGAACCACAATTTACTTCATATACTTTTTTCGTGAAGTTGAGAAATCCCTTGTTATTGGTTTCTGTTTTAAAATATTTACTCTTACGGGAATGGGTCATTACCTAGCTCTGCAAAGAAATGCATTTCATAATATGAAACCAGTTTTAAAAGATTTGACTATCGTTTTAGCTTTTTTCCCCTTCTTACAAGGAAGCAAGTAATAAGATCATGTCTGATTGATGTTTGGAGGAATTTAGTAACAGTGACGGTCAAATTAATACACATAACATCATGTCTGATTGATGTTTGGAGGAATTTAGTAACAGTGACGGTCAAATTAATACACATAACATCATGTCTGATTGATGTTTGGAGGAATTTAGTAACAGTGACGGTCAAATTAATACACACAAGATCATGTCTGCTAATTGATGTTTGGAGGAATTTAGTAACAGTGACGGTCAAATTAATACACGTAAGATCATGTCTGATTGATGTTTGGAGGAATTTAGTAACAGTGACGGTCAAATTAATACACATAAGATCATGTCTGATTGATGTTTGGAGGAATTTAGTAACAGTGACGGTCAAATTAATACACACAAGATCATGTCTGCTAATTGATGTTTGGAGGAATTTAGTAACAGTGACGGTCAAATTAATACACATAACATCACGTCTGCTAATTGATTAGTATGAAGTAGATAGAAGAATAAGCTTTTTAACAATAATTTGTCAAGATATGTAGAGAAATCTATATGAATGGAGCACATCGGATTTTTACTTTAACACACAAAATCGTCAACAAGAATTATAAACATGAGTTGTTAAAAGAGTGTCTCTGTAATAAAGCAGTCAAAATGCTGAATTAAAGATACAAAATATGCTGCGCTCAATTCTAAGCTGATGAAAGAATTCTTATTTAAATATTATTCCAAGAGCCTATAAATATGAATGCGATAGTTAATGTGTGTTAAGTTAATCGAAAAGTGCATTTTTAATGTATAATTCAACAATTTAAGTAGTTGTTATAGAAGGTCAAAGTGGTGATACGGCCATATTACCTACGGTATATGTAAATAAAAACAAACATAAATAAAGCGCTTTAGCATAAAAAAAACACATGCGATACTGGATTTACAGAGACAGTATATGCAAAGTATAAAATTAAAATAAATGGGAAATTAGGTACCTGTATTCCTCTTCAGTAAATTGTATTCAATACATTTGCGGTATATTTGTGTTAGATGGATAAGATATATAAATATAAAATTAGAACTAATTACTACTTAATGTAGTAAATTTTATGCAAAATCAATTAAACTCTACTAACCTATTGAATCATAAACAAAATTGATTTAGAGAGATGTTGTCTGACCATTTTCTTGTGCAGCACACTGCTGTAAGATAACACCTGAGTTTTACATAAAAGTTTACCACCAAGTTCTTAAAATGTGGTTTTCAGCGTACTGAAAGCCTTTTCAGCGTACTGAACATATGGCAAAAAGCATGCTCTGCCCTCCAGTGGAGAATGCGCGAGAGGTTTCAATTTGTGGCGGCAACACTAGCGCCGGCGGTGTGTCTAGGTAATTAATTCCAAGGTCTTTGGCTAGAAAACACAAATAAGCAACTTACCATATCTTCTGTTCTGCAAAAAAACATTGTATTATGATTTCATTTACAAGCATTATGGCAACCATCACCAGCTGCAAACACTGGTGAATCATACAGCAAAGTGTATGTTTATATTTCTAGCAGGATCCTTTAAAGTATGTTTATAACTGACAAAACAGCAGATATTTATACTCTGTGGAATGTGGTTGACATGTTGAAAACAGATTGGTACTACCAACTAGCAAGCAACAGCAAAAGAAAACAAGTCAGTTTTTCAACAATTGGCAGCTGAATAAGTCGATCACAATGGTAAGCAAAACAAAACAAAATGAACTATGTTAAGTTTTAAAGAATATAGCATGGTTTTTATTATAAAAGTAAAAGAATTTATAATTATGTTACAGCTGATGCATTCTCAACTAAGACAACAAACATTCCTTACAATAGCCACTACCGAAATACAATCATTTTGTGTTTACAGTTCCCTCTAGGCCAGCATGCATCAAGTGGGCGACATTCTTTGGCATATAGCTGACGTCGACAGCTAGGGCAGATCCAGGTGCTTACATTTATTGAAAAATTCGGACCATAAGATGCATATTTTTACTTTCTTTACATGCACTATGTACAGAGAAGGAATTGTACTGCCCCAAAAATTCAATCCTGAGATTTCACTGGAAATACATGTTTTGAGACCCCTTAAATACAAAAAAAAAGTATTTCTAGAAAACTATATGTGTGTGTGTGTGTGTGTGGGGGGGGGCAGCATAGCTCAAAAACGAAAAGTCTGTTCACTACCAAAGTTGGTATTTAGGTTCACTATCTTCCAAGAATGTGACACGAAGATTTTCAAGTAAATCCCCCCACCCTAACTACCCTTCGCATGGAAAAATTTTGATTTTCTAAAAACTGCCTCTAACAATTTTTATTAAAATCCTGTATATTCAAAATACTTATATCCCAAATAAAATGTACATCTTGAATTTTCTAGGAATAGCCTCTGAAGACCTCTTTATTCTGGATGAATTTTGCTTAACTGCTCAACGGTAAGAAAGAGACGCAAACTTACAACACAGAAAATGTAGATCTTGTCAAGACATAACAGTTTTGTTGTGGAGGTAACTGTTTCCAAGATATTCCTTGTTATTGATTTTAGCTGTCAAATACTTATATTTTTGTTAAACAGTAAGTGATCATTTTTCTTTTGTTCTACTCCTGGCCAAGCGAAGACAATCGCATATCGACAACATTTGACTATCATAGCACATTCTTGATTAGCATTGTGTTGAAAGAAGAATAAGCTAATGTAAGAAGTTGACATGTGAAAGTGAGCACCACAACAACTAATGTTGAGTTGGCAGTAGCAACTAGCCACTGTAATGCCATTTTGGGCCCCACCAACTGAGAACATTGTATGGCATACCTACATCACGTAGACAATAAAACCTTGGGTATTTTTATTTCTTATAGTCTGCAAAATATGCTAAATAAAACTCTCATGTGTTCCATTCACATCACTTTCTCTTCATCTCTGCAAAAAATATTAAAAAGCTTATGTTTCTATTTACTTCATGCTAATTGAGAAAACATCACCAGAAATAATCTTATTACTTGCTTCCTTGTAAGTACGAAGCGAAATAAGGGAGTAGTATAGGTTAAAGCTGGTTGCTATGTGACTGACGTTCCTTTGTTTATATGAACAGCAGTTCACAAATTCCTGTTTTTCAAAGCTGAAACCAGTAAAACAGGACACTTCAAAAATGATCAACTGCACGAAAAGAATGTATATAACATAAATTGTGTCTTAATGTGCTCTACATTTTTTGTGTGGTAAGTAAGTTTTTGTCAATCTGTTACAATTTAGCAGTTATGCAAACTTCCGTAAAATTGAGCTAGAATAAAGTAGTCTTCAGAGGCTATCCCCAGAAAATTCAAGATATACATTTTATTTGTTGTGTAAATATCTTTAATATATGAAATTTTAATCAAAATCGTTAGAGCCATCTTTGAATAAATGAAAATATTCAAAAAAAGTTCCATGTAAAGGATAGTTGGGGGATTTTCTTGAAAATCTTTGTGTCGCATCCTTGAAAGATACCAACTTAAATACAAAATTTGGTTTTTGAGCTATGCTGCCAACAGACAGACATATTTCTGGTATTGAATTACAACACATAGCCGGTGAGGAGAAAGTGACACTAATCATGTTTATTGATAATGTTACAGTAGGGAAAATAATTGTAATTAAGCAATGAGCAAGTACATTAAGTTCATTTGTCTGCTTTTGTTGACATAAGTGTGAGCGTCAGCTCAAACGTTGCTATGTCTCCCTTTCAACAATCGAGGATCAGCTCATCTTCATTTGTTTAATCTCCTGTCTTGGTTATTGGTGACAATCCAGTTCAAAAAAGGAGTGAAAATAATCATTATTTGTATTTCTGATGTATGAGATGAGTGCAATAACCTCAAATAAAATAACATTTGTTTCCATTTCATGTATTAGTTATTAAAAGCTGAAATAAAATAATTGTTCATTGCTATTGTTATTCGTACACTGGGAGTAGACAGAGTCGGCCATATCATGATTCAGGAAGCCATGAAGAAAGAAAAAAAACATTGTGTAAATAAAGATGGTCTCATCTGAGAACTAATGTATTACAATGGTAACCTTCCTACGTATTATAAATTATTAATTCTCTTATTTTGATGAATTGTCTTATCATCAAATACAATTATTGACAAGATGAAAACAGGAACTTTGAGTGTATAAATGACTGCACCAGTGGTATCCAGGCGTTGAACCGTGTTCTAGTCCTCGCTGTGGCTGGCTGGCATGGATATCAACTCACAACAACAACTAATTCACTCATGCATGTTGGGATGCCAACTTTGCAGTCATGTAACCTACCCTATATATACAGACAAGATACATAACATTATTTAAACACCTTTTGTTGCGGTGCTAGACAAGTTACTGGTACAACACTGATATGGTTCAGGTTCTGAAACCTCATGCCAGCATTGAACATAGACCAGGTGAAAGAGGTTCCTTGGATAGACAAGCACAGCCATGTTCACGCCATCGCTCGACAATTGCACCTAAGTCGTAGTACTGATGTTGCATGCAATTGAAAAAAGATCTGTTTGTATCGCATGTCATGTTCACAGATGAGTGCTATTCTGCAGCCGGAGTACGTCATCCTCTTATAGCAATCACTGGACCCATGAACACTGCAGTGTAATAAACACCTGAAGAGCACGAATAGCCTGCGTCGCTGGAGAAATGGCAGGTGTCTTTGCGAGAGTATGACACACCGATGCACTCCTTGTCTTAATTGCAATGGGTGCGCATCCCAACATATATATAATATATTTTTTTTAGCTAACCTGGTTGGTCATATTGGACGATGAATGAATTGGTGAAATGATGTTCAAATGATCTCAGGGTACATGGAGCTTAAAGTTACTCGACTTTCGTCTTCTCAGGATAAGTGAAAACCTTATCCCCCTAAGCGAGATTCGAACTCACGACCTGTTGAATGTGAGGCAGACACGCTACCACCACACTACCCAGGTGGGCTTGTTTTGTATAGTAGAGTTTGATTAACTGCATGCAATGAGATGTTTGTTTCTTCGATTAAGATTTCCGCCTTACTAAGATAAACGCAATACTAATTTGCATTGCTGTAAATATTTAAACTGGGTGGGGCGCAGCAAGACATTAACTTGTCTAGCAAAAACCTTTTGTTAACAAAAAGTGTTTAAAATAACGTTATTTATCAGCTCCCAAAGTTTGTTCGTCTCATTTTCGGACACCCTGTATATATAAAATTAATGTGGAAGATAATAAATTCTGGTTTTGGACATCTTCCATCCAAACATGTAACTCAACGTTTCTTAAGTTTATATTTATTTTAGTGATACTGTGTCAGGTTTTAACTTTTATGTTGCAACCTGTACTTTTACTTTCTCTAGCATGCATTTACATGCAAAGTAAGGTTCAAATTACAATAGTTCATTGAATTTCATTTGAGTGTTGAAATGTGTGTGTGCACTGACTCCTGCCCAATTAAAGGTTGCATTTCGTTCATTTTTTAGTAGAGCTAAACATTCTTTGTTATTGCTTTTAATTTTGAATTTTTTAAACTTTTTTAAATTGGAAATTGCAGGTCAGTTTTGTTTTATTTTACTCCCAGCCATGCGAAGGGAACTGCATTTCAATGTGATCAGATTTTGAGAGATTTTAAAACATTTGACTATCACTTTATCCTAGTGTATTCACAAGGAAGCAAGCAATTAGATACTCAATGTTTATCATGCTGTAGAGGAACACATTAAGGTTTCGCTGGGTAAGGAAGGAGCATGCAGCCCTTGCGCCGCCTCTGGATCTGCCCTCCATCAAAAGTAAAGAAAGCATAACTGAACAAAAAACCAGAGCATTAGCAATTGTTTCAAAATTAATGCCCAAACACTTTCGACAACATTCAAACATTTATAAAAAGAATTATTGCACGCTGATAATCATTTTCTGGTTGTACTGTTCATATTAAAATTTATTTTTCTATCGGCATATACAAATTCTGGGCATGCAATACAGACATCCTCACTTATAAAAATTTCATCTAGTGAAAGCGCGCAGCCCTGATTTGATTTGTACTTGAGCTGTTTGCTTTGTGTGGCGAGTCCGTGTTACGCTACCACATTTACACTTCTTATGTACATTATCACAAAAATAGATAAATATGGGGGGGACAATACTGTTATGGCACAATTTCCTGGGGGTGGGTCTACCAAGTATGTCATTTCGAGGTGGGGGTGGACGATCGACCAATCGGAGTAATCGACGTCGAACCGTCGCGGGGCAGACCTAAAATGCTACCAATGGCACTACTTCCTGCTGACGAAAAGTGGGGGTTTCCATGATGGTGGTTCATTAACTCTTTATACAACTGCAACTGTTCCGCTGTTGGCGCAAACATTGGCGGCGACAGAAATGCTGCTGCAGCAGCAGCTGCCACCGACTGCGGATATAAACCTGGGTTCCCATACAGAGCAGAGTAATACATGGGATCTAGCAATGGAAGATGATATTGAGATGCGCTCTTGGAGGAGCTGCCTCCTCCAGAGTTTGATGTTAACTGTGACAGAAAGTTTGGGAACAGTGATGAGTTTGATGGTAGGTATGGCATGGAACTTGTTGGCGCAGCACTTGGTGGTTGCTGGCGTGACCTGGAGCTGTTGCTTGTTGACCCATACGGATTGGGTATCACCAACTGTGCATTGTTGTTCCTGTGGGAAATGCTGAGGCTGCTGTGTTTATTGTTGGGCATCGGCCTCCGGTGTGACATGCCTCTCTGTTGTTGTTGTCTCTGAGGGGGTGTTGCTGATTTGGGAACGTCCACGACCGTTATCTCCAGATTGGAGCCCACCATTGCACGTCCGTCTATAAGGGGAAATGGGGACACACCGTTGGTTTTTGACTGTGGCATCCTGATGGTATTCCGGACATTATTCTGCACAGACTGCGCCGCCACTGACACTCTGCTAATACTAATGGCAGGTTTGCGAGCATTACTGACCCTGAGGTCAAGAACTTCACCACCAGGAGGTGCTGCCGTTACTGTTGCAACCGCCGCTGGTTTCATGCACATTTTCCTACGATACAACAAACTAGACGGTGGCTCGATGGTGTCCTTTGGGTTACCGTACACAGTTTTCTCAGAATGCGTGTATATGGAGCGTGACTGCACCACACGGGGAGGAGCCCACCCGTCGGAGCTACTGTTTGAACTTGGGGTTTGAGATCGCACATACGGGTTCTGCTGGACTTGTCCCGCTGTCGGGGATGGGGTGGAAGATGACGACGTTAGATCTGCAGGTGGTGACCCAAGCATGTGGCTCAGGTCTGGAGTCACCGTTATGGAGACTTGCCCCAGGGCAGGAGCCGCGTGCTGGATCACCGAGGGTCTTCTGTCCGCTGTTATTGTAACTGAACCAATTGACGTCGATGGCGGTGTAATGGCAGTCACTTCCAAACCACCTTCCTTCAGAATGTCCAGCTTACGTTTCTTTAACGCCGGCACTGGCGCTTTGGTTGGCGACGCGTCCTGTTCTGAGACAAGGTCGATCAGCTCAGGCGAGGGTCGTTCACTACCGCTGCTCTCACTGCTACCTGGCTCCTGCTTGATCTCAAGCTCGGCCCTGTTCAGTAATGGGATGTTTTCTTTGTCCTTGGGCAGCGCGGTGCTGTCTTGCTGGCTCTTGTCGGCCTTTGTTCTCACACTCCTCAGAGATGACGTCTTCCCCTCGGGCGCAGCTCCGTTCTGTAACAGCAGATCAAACCTGGCTTTCAGTCGTCATAAGTTGCTTGTTTTTTACTTTCTCTACACATAGGTACATAGTGCAAAGAGAAGGTGTTGTGGTGCAATACCGAGATTTCACTGGAAATATGTTTTAGGACCCCCTGAATCCAAATAAAACATTTGCATCTGGGGGTAGCATAGCTCAAAAACGAAAAGTATGTTAAATACCAAACTTGGTAATAATTTTAATGAAAGGGTGTTTTGGAACAGTGATGCGTATGAATAGAATATTTTTGAGTTGGGTTTGCAACACTTAAGAATCACTTACATATAATTTTTCCAGACCGGTTTCAAATCCATGTGGGCTTCACTGTCAAAATATTGAAGTTGGAAACCATCAACAATGAAGTTCACATAGCTTCAAAAATTATAGTAAGTGATACAAACCCAACTCAGAAATATTCTACCAAACTTGGTATTTAAGTTCATCATCTTCCAAAGATGTGATATGATCCCAATTTAAAAAAAAAAAACTTTACTCCTGGTGCAAGAAGCTCCTCACGAGATTCACCAGGTCTCTCCCACAAATACACTGGGAGTTGCACCCAGCTCTCCTGTTGGCGAGCAGCCTTAACAAGTCTGCATTACTGTAAGAGATACACAAACACTTACTATCTACATCTCGCTATAATACACAATTTTGTCATATACATTTTTTTCATGGAGTGACCATTTTCGAGATATTCTTTGCTATTGGTTTCAGTTTTAAAATACTTAAAGTTTTCTCATACGGGAATTTGTCAATTCCTGGCCAGACAAAGAAACGGATTTCAATGCCATAGCAGCCACATTTCAAAACATTTGACTATCACTTTATGCTAGTGTATTCCCTTCTACTTAGAAGGAAGCAAGTAATAAGACAATTTCTGTTAATGTTTATCTTGATTAGCTTTAAGTAGATAGAAGGATAAGGTTATTCTTAACAATAATTTGTTACAGAGGTGTAGAATAAGAATAAAGTTCATTGACCGTTAAGCTGTTTTACAATATTGCAATTGCTCTCGTCAAGTACATAGTTTATCACATTACTCTAAACAATTATTTACACCATTTAAAACAGTTGAATATATTTGCATAACAAACCATTTACAGCATGTTTAAGATAAATTAATGGTTACATTTTACAAAGCTAGCTTAGATATTACTCATCTATGTGAAAGTTATAAGAACTCGTCTACCGAGTAAAAAGCTTTATTTTTCAGCCAATTGTCCAGAAATGTTTTAAGGTTGTGAGGTAATATATATCGGAAGTTTGTTGTACATACTTAACCCTAGTTTTTGATGATCTTGAGGAAGGTAAGTCTGAAGTATAATTATGTAGCCATGCACTGACTGTCGGAGTGCAATTTTTCTTTTATCAACATCAATGTACATGGTCATGATTTTGAAAAACTGTCTGCAAGGATGGTTATAGTCTAGATTAGCAATACATCTAACTGCCATTTCAATATAATTTGTGTTCGTGCAGAATTACCCCAGAGAAGTCTACCACATGTTAGACAGGAATGCATGTTTCCACTAACGCTATGACAAAGTCTGTATCACATGCAAGCTAATATTCCACTTATGTAATTTATGTGATGTTCCCAATTAAGTCTTTTGTCTATGTAAATTCCTAGAAGATCCTAGAAAGTCATTCACAATGTTCACATTTCAAGAGTATCATAAATTTTATTATCCAAAATAATCATTGTCAGATAAGACCACAACTGTATCACATACCTTACAGGTTGCAGATACCGGTGGTTTCACATCCACATCCTCCAGTTTTGTTGGCGAATCTTCAAGAGATTTGCTACGTCTTCGTTCTTTTGTTTCATCACTCTTCACACTCTTCTCATACGGCAGCAAAAGTCTGTAAACAAACACACAAAATCATCACTCTTTTCATACGCCAACAAAAGCCTGTAAACAAACTCATCACTCTTCTCATACGCCAACAAAAGCCTGTAAACAAACACACAAACTCATCACTCTTTTCAAACGCCAACAAAAGCCTGTAAACAAACTCATCACTCTTCTCATACGCCAACAAAAGCCTGTAAACAAACACACAAACTCATCACTCTTTTCATACGCCAACAAAAGCCTGTAAACAAACTCACAAACTCATCACTCTTTTCATATGCCAACAAAAGCCTGTAAACAAACACACAAACTCATCACTCTTTTCATACGCCAACAAAAGCCTGTAAACAAACACACAAACTCATCACTCTTTTCATACGCCAACAAAAACCTGTAAACAAACACACAAACTCATCACTCTTCTCATACGCCAACAAAAGCCTGTAAACAAACAACACAAACTCATCACTCCTCTCATACGCCAACAAAAGCCTGTAAACAAACACACAAACTCATCACTCTTCTCATACGCCAACAAAAACCTGTAAACAAACACACAAACTCATCACTCTTTTCATACGCCAACAAAAGCCTGTAAACAAACACACAAACTCATCACTCTTCTCATACGCCAATAAAAGCCTGTAAACAAACACACAAACTATCACTCTTCTCATACGCCAATAAAAGTCTGTAAACAAACACACAAACTCATCACTCTTCTCATACGCCAACAAAAACCTATAAACAAACACACAAACTCATCACTCTTCTCATACGCCAACAAAAGCCTGTAAACAAACACACAAACTCATCACTCTTCTCATACGCCAACAAAAGCCTGTAAACAAACACACAAACTCATCACTCTTCTCATACGCCAACAAAAACCTATAAACAAACACACAAACTCATCACTCTTCTCATACGCCAACAAAAGCCTGTAAACAAACACACAAACTCATCACTCTTTTCATACGCCAACAAAAGCCTGTAAACAAACACACAAACTCATCACTCTTTTCATACGCCAACAAAAGCCTGTAAACAAACTCACAAACTCATCACTCTTTTCATACGCCAACAAAAGCCTGTAAACAAACACACTCATCACTCTTCTCATACGCCAACAAAAGCCTGTAAACAAACACACAAACTCATCACTCTTCTCATACGCCAATAAAAGCCTGTAAACAAACTCATCACTCTTCTCATACGCCAACAAAAGCCTGTAAACAAACACACAAACTCATCACTCTTCTCATACGCCAACAAAAGCCTGTAAACAAACACACAAACTCATCACTCTTTTCATACGCCAACAAAAGCCTGTAAACAAACACACAAACTCATCACTCTTCTCATACGCCAATAAAAGCCTGTAAACAAACTCATCACTCTTCTCATACGCCAATAAAAGCCTGTAAACAAACACACAACTTCTCTACTCCACATAAACACAATCAGTATGTCATTCGAACCAATAATTCTGTATAATGACAGTATAATAATCTACAAAGCTATTATTTCACCAGAAATACCTGTTTTAGTGTCCCCTGTATCTAAATAAAATATTTTTATAAAATACGAGTGTCTCGAAAGTGAAAAGCTGGTAAAACTCTAAACTTTATATTTAAGTTTAATATCTTCCAAAGTTGCAACAAAAAATTTAGACAAAAATCCCATCCCAAAGTAATAATTTTGATTAAAATATTGTATATTAAAGAGATTTTCATGGCAAATATAATGTTTATCTTGAATTTTCTGGGAATAGCCTCTGAAGACCTCTTCTTTGTAGATGAATTTTGTATAACTGGCGAACCGTAAGAGATAGACAAAACTTACTACACAAAAATGTAGATCTTGTTAAATCACATAATCTATGTTAAATACACTTTTATTGTGCAGTTAACCATTATCGAGATATTCCTTGTTATTGGTTTGTTTTAAAATACTTAAAACTTTTCTCATACAGGAATTTGTCAACTCCTGGCCACACAAAGAAACGGATTCCAATGCCATAGCAACCACATTTTAAAACAATTTCTGTTAATGTTTATCTGGATTAGCGTGAACAGATAGAATAGTTTGTTACAGAGAAAGTCATGTGAATGCAACACTAGTTATCAAAACATGCTTGTTTTTAACATTACACATGATTGCAAAGGGGCACATTGGACGATATGAACACCCTCCCTACAGTCCACACTTTTTTTTGTTTGTATCCATGAAAGAATTGCTTGGAGGGGAACGATTCAAAATCAATGAAGATGTTAAGGCCATGTGCACAATCGCTTGATGATGCACCCTCAACTGTTCTTAACAAGGAATAATCATTGGCAAAAGTGTATAGAATATGAAAAATGAAGTGTAGTTTTATTTATGGACACTCTAACTAATGTGGTTCTCAGCGTGTGAAAGACCACTTAATTTTATTCAGAGGCCTCTTTATCAGGCTTGAGGTTCTTTTGTTCTAAATATAGGACACACGACAACAGCTTTTAGTTTCGTTCCGAAGGAAGCCATGCTAAGGATTTTTAGGCCCAAAAAAATCCATTGTCCTCCACGAGGTTGTAGAGTATGAAGCAGAGAAGCACGAAGGTGTCATTTGTGTGTGTGTGTGTGTGTGTGTGTGTATACAGGGGGTTACTGAACTACAATTTGCGAGATTGTGCACGTGACTGATATAAGTAATTTGAGATTGGCAATGCCCGGATAAACATAACGTTAAACGTGTGGGTATCAGGTGCTGATAAGTCGGTGTTAACGCAAAGCAGGCTGAAAAAATGTCTTTAAAATTGCTGTCCCCCGAGTATAGAATTATCGTTACTAGCATTCTCAAGATTTAATGTCGCAAAAATCTGTAAAATCTCGAAGTTATCACCTGACAGTGCGACACTGAGCATTCATTAACTACGTTCTTGAGTTATGTGGCCTACTCTGGAGGCAATTTTTTCAACTGCTCTGGTGGCCTAATACATAACTCGGGAAGCTGCTATCCCAAAGGTCATGAGTTCGATTCCTGTCACAGAGTAAATGTTTTTTACTATTATTTTTTTCATTCCAGATGAAGTGCTTCGATACGCGGTATTTTGGCACTTCAGAAACTTAAAGCCGTTACTTCTAAATGTCAATAAACAGGCCACAAGGCTCCAATCTCAAATTACTTACTTAAGTAATGTACATATTCTGTGAAAATATTTTGGTATAGTTCATTAACAGCCTGTATATATATATATATATATATATATATATATATATATATATATATATATATATATATATATATATATTTGAAATTAGTTAACGGTTGTGCATGTTTGTGAACTGACCTCTCATAATGCCTCCGTGTGCAGGTGGCAGCACTTGTACTTCCTTGATGTCCTCCCAAGTCGTCATATATTGGCTTCCACATGCGATTTGCAGTAACAGCATTATAACCTCCAAGTTTCTGAACTTTTGTAAAGAATGCAAACAGATCAACTGAAATGATATCAAGACATTGGTGTCAACATTTGCTGCTGCACAAAACAAGCACTTATAAGTGTCAACTATCAAACTTATACTGACTCTCTTTGAATCCGAGGTGAGGGACTCGGCCGATGGGTGTCTGGCGCAACTTCATGAAGCGATGAAGTTTTATAAGGAATTCCTTCTCCTCAGGACTCGGGATGTTGCTCCTTACGCTTCGTCTTGGCTGCACCAGATTGTTGCATCGCAACCCGTTCCTGCCGCTGCCTGTCGTTACGGGTTTGCTCTGAAACACAACATTCACTTACAACACATTAGTTTCTCTAGCCATTCTTTAACTACTATTTTTGAAAAACTGTATTTTTCTAACTCTTTACGTTATCCAGATAAATATTTCCTTGTAAACACAAAGGAAAGGGAGAACACTAGGCTAAAGTGATAGTCACTCTTTGATGGCTTTTAACAACTAATAATATTCCTCTCAAAATTGTTAACTCCCCAAAAAAAAAAGTGACTGATAAAAATTATGTGTTTTAATGCTATACATTTTTTGTGTAATAAGTTTATATCTATTTCTTACAGTTTACCAAACACAACTGTTTTTTGGGTGCAATACAATACCTTCTCTATCTACTGTATGTACAGGCTAGAGAAAGTAATAACAGTGGTGGTTATACACAACCTTGACCTATACATTAGCACCTTCCATTCTATTGATTTTAACTTTTTAACTTTCTATACGCATACTATGTATATAACGTATAGAGAAGATATTGCATTCCACCCAAAAATTCAATACCAAGATTTCACCGGAAATACATGTTTTGGGTCCCCCTTAATCCAAAAAAAGCATTTTCATAAAAAGGTCCATGTGTGTGTCTGTGGACAGTATAGCTCAAAAACAAAAAAACTGTTTAATACCAAACTTGGTATTTAAGTTTGGTATCTTTCAAGGAATAGACACAAAACTTTTCAAAAAAATCTCCCCACCCCCAACTATCCTTTATATGGAACTTTTTTGAAAATTTTGATTTTCTTAAAAATGGCTTTAATGATTTTGATGAAAATATCATTTATTAAAGATATTTACCTAACAGATAAAATGTATATCTTGAATTTTCTGGGAATAGCCTCTGAAGACCTCTTTATTCTGGATCAATTTTACAGAATTTTGCATAACTGCTTAACCATAAGAGATGGATAAAAACTTACCACACAAAAACTATAGAGCACATCAAAACACACAGTTTATGTTATATAAATTTTTTTCGTGGAGTTGGTCGTTTTTGAGATATTTCTTGTTTTTGGTTTCAGCTTTGAAAAACTTCTCATACAGGAATTTTTCAACTGCTGTACATACAAATAAAGGAACTTGAGTCACATAGCCACCAACTTTTGACTATCACTTTAACCTATGCTACTCCCTTATTTCACTTCTACTTACAAGGAAGCAAGTAATAACACTATTTCTGCTAATTTTTTCTTGATTAGCATGAAGTAAAAAGAAGCATTAGCTGTTTAACAATAATTTGTTGCGGAGATGTAGAGAAAGTCATGTGAATGGAACACATCAGAGGTTTTTTTTTTTTTCAACATTCTTTAACCTGGCTGATCATATTGGATGGTAAATGAAATTGGTGAAAATAATATTCAAATGATCTCGTGGTCCATGGAGCTTAAAATGACTTGGCATTGGATAACAGAAATATATAGTTCTTCATTTTAAATATATCATTATTTTACATTCTCTTTGGCACAAAAATTATGTGTTGAAATATCACTGAAATACATGTTTTGAAGATCCTTAAATAAAAAATCTGATGTGTTCCATTCACATAACTTTTTCTAGCTGAACAAACTATTCTTACAAAAGATTATTCTTTTTTCTACATCATACTAACCAAGATAAACATTAACGAAATTGTCTTATTACTTGTTTCCTTCTAAGTAGAAGCGATTCTTTCATGGGTGCAAACAAAAATTAGTGTGGACTGTAGGGAGGGTGTTGAAGGGTTTCCCATTGTCAAATTGTGTTGGAGAAGGACGACATCTCTGATGGGCATACAACGTCTTTTGCTTTTACAGACCTTAACAATTGGCTGCAGTCACTGAAGAAAATCTTTCTTCGATCATGAAGAAAATCAACCAGCAAAACTCCACTGCGAGACTTGTCCTTGGGCGTCGAGCCACCCTTAAATTGTGTGGCCCAAGTAAACACTCGATTCTGCGACAGTGTAGTGTCCGCAAACTGTGCCTTTAAAATCACGACAGTTTAGATTTCTCTTGTAGGTATTAACTTTAGAAGAGTTTGTTGAGGAATGAGTAACAAAACCCATGTGAATGTAACAAACTTTGGGGAAAATTGTTTTATTTAAACATCTGTGTAAGTCAGAAAGAAAGATCCAAGTGATAACCTGAGCAGGAACAGCTTTATGATGGGACCTCAAAACATGTCCCATTTTTACTTTCTCTACTATGTACAAGGTATTGTATTGCACCCAAAAATTCAATACTGAGATTTCACCAGAAATATATGTTTTGGGACTCCCTGAATCCAAAAACAAAGCACTTTTACAAAAATGTGCATGTGTAATAACGAAGTTTACAATGAAGTTGAATCTCTTCCAAAGATGCGACACAAAATAATTCAGCCACCTCATCTACCCTTTACATGGAAAGAATTTTGAAAATTTATAATTTATCAAAAATGCTTCTCGCAACTGTGAGATATAGACAAAAACTACACAAAAAATTTAGAACTTGTTAAAATACACAATTTTTGTTATATGCATTTTTTCATGGAGTTGTCATTTTTGAGATATTCCTTGTTATTGGTTTTAGTTTTAAAATTCTTAAACTTTTCTCATATGGGAACTTGGCACAAAGAAATGGATTTCAATCCCATAGCAACCACATTTTAAAACATTTGACTGTTGATTTATCCTAGTGCATTGCCTTCTACTTACAAGGAAGCAAATAATAAGACAATTTCTGTTAATGTTTATGTTGATGAAGAGATGTAGAACACATATGAATGGAACACATCAGATTTTTATAAAGAGTTAGTTACCTTGGTTATTGTGGAAGCCGTTGATACAGACGAAGATTCTTCAGACTCATTGGATTCTGAGCCCCCTGGAGAAACACTTCGCTTTTTACGTTTTCTTCTCGGCCGAGCTTTTAAGTTTGGAGCTGAAATATTAATAACATTTTGGGTATTATTACATTTACTGTAATGATGTTTGTATCAAATAATTACTATTTTGTAATTCTGTCGTATACATAAAATGTAGTAACCCCTACAGTTTGAAGTATTTGCTATTGCTTTGAGCTTTTCCTACAGATAAAGTTAAAGGTAAAACTGCATTTCATACATGCAGCTCATTATGTATAATGTTAAGAGCGGTGACGTTTTCTGCAATTTTCATGCTAGAAACTTCGGTTTCTAGATGATCTTCTGCCAAGTTTCATTTCTCTAACTCTACAGTTCTTCAGTAACTATAAAATTTGGTTTAAAATTTGTATATTTTTCAAAATCTACTTGTCATACAGTTTTTTAATATAGAGGAGAGGAACGAAAACCAACACATCATTTTTATTTTAGGCTCTAAAATTATACAGAAAATTTAGAATCAAAATATAAATGCAATATGTACCCTCTGACTATACTTTACTAAAATACGAGAATGGTTTTTAAAAATTGTTAATTATTTAATTGTATATGCCAGTTTATTTATATGCGTTATGACTATCACTTTAGGAAACGAGGTCTCTAAACCTGAGAAAGCAACAACAAGTAGGCAAATAAATACATTCTGTATTCAAGTTAATGAACATTCCTTTTGTTTTATCAACACGTTTAAAGTAAAGTTTGTTTGTACAATAGCCTATATGCCTCTAGTGAAGCTAGTCATTTAGAAAAATGACTTGAGGATCAAGAAACAAGATCTGTGTTCTTTAAGACTAATCTATTTACAGTATGGACGAGCGACCAGCAGGAGCACCTCTCATAAGCTGCTGTGACATCTCCAGTTGCATTCATCGAACAAATGACAGTAGTCGGGGATCCCCTCTCTGCTTCTCCTTCCTTGCGATAGTTTCCTCAACATTGTAAATCCGACGAGGTGAGTAGCAATGTTCATTGAACGATTCCGCCAACAAATTGAAGATGTCAACAGCGTTCTTGTTGAATTCTTCTTTTCTAGGAAAGGATGTCGCTATAGATTTCCTCATAGACGACTCAGGATGTGTTTTCTGAAACAAATGAAGCCAAGTTTTTCCAGCCATAACGTTGTTGAATGGCTGCCTGATTTTATTTTTCACAGCAAGTTGCAATGCCATTCTGCGAAGACCCTTCCTAGTCGGGCATCCATCATTGAGCAGTACCTGACTTTGAGAGAATAATGGTGGCCTTCTTAGCAGTTTCTTCTGGGCAACTGTATTTCTGACAGCAGCTATAGCTTTGGCCATGTTATTTGGGTCCCGCTGTCGGATTTTTCATCCTTTATTGTATGGAGATGGATTCCATCTTAAACAAGCTGAGAGTAAAATCACTAATCAAATAATTTGCTGTCTTATATTTCATAATAACTTTAGGTATATCGGTTTACAAATCAATACTTGCACATGTTTTACTAATAGGGAATAAAGATTAGTGACAAAACCAAACTGATTTAGAAAGTTCGGAGTTTAAACTATAAAATAATATGACAAATAAATTACTTACATTTGATTTGATGTAGTGAAGTTCTCAAAATATGTCAGCCCTAAGGAAAACTGACTAACACCCTTTACAAGCAAACTGCTACTGAGAGCCGGTCCAAAGACCGTCTCTGTACCTGCTACACATACCAGAATCAGTTCGCACCACCTATAGTAGATTTCATTGCCTTACAGACGAGAAACAAGGGTATATCGGTTTTGATTCCTCTCCTCTAATGGATGAAAAGTGTTTATCAGTACCAGAGAAGCAAGTATAAAGGCTTCAACTATCATATTTTTTAAATCTTCATTACAAAGGGAGAAAACTATATCAATTGTAAAAACAAAATTTCTAAAATTTTTTACTATATCTACAAAAATTTCATTTTTTATTACTTTCTCTACACGTACTATGTACATTGTTATAGAGAACATATTGTAATGCACCCAAAAATTTAATACCAATATTTCACTGGAAACACATGTTTTCGGACCCCCTGAATCCAAAAAAAACATTTTTAGAAAAATATCCATGTGTCTGTGTGTGTAGCATAGCTCAAAAACGAAAACTTCATTAAAAACCGAACTTGGTATTTAGGTTTGGTATCTTCCAAGGATGCAAGATGAAGATTTTCAAGAAAATACCCCCACCCCCAACTACCCTTTACATGGAACTTTTTTTCAAAAATTTTGATTTTCTCAAAAATGGCTCTAACAATTTTGATTAAAAGCTGACAAATAAAATATATTTCTTGAATTTTCTGAAGACTACTTTATTTTGAATGAATTTTACGGAATTTTGCATAACTGCTAAACCGTAAGAGATGGACAAAAACTTACCCCACAAAAAATATAGAGCACGTTAAAACATACAATTTATGCAATATACATTTTTTTCCTGGAGTTGATCGTTTTTGAGATATTCATTGTTATTGATTTCAGCTTTGAAAAACTTATACTTTTCTCACATAGGAATTTGTTAACTTGTGTCCATACAAACAAAGGAACTTCAGTCACATAGCAACCAACTTTTGACTACCACTTTAACCTATGGTACTCCCTTATTTCACTTCACTTACAAGGAAGCAAGTAATAAAACTATTTCTGCTAATTTTTCTGGATTAGCATGAAGTAAATAGAAGCATATGATTTTTAACAACAATTTGTTGCGGAGATGTACAGAAAGTCATGTGAATGGAACACATCAGATTTTTTCAAAAAGCAATGCTATAATAAAAATGCCATACTTAGTTTTGTTAAACAATAGTTTTGGAAAGATATAGTAAAATTTTCAGCTCGCTACCCTGTATAGAATGTTGTAAAAATTAAAGTCTAGAAAACTGAAATGCAGGTTTGTACACAAGTGTAGAGGATTTAACTGCAAACTGTAATGGGAAAATAACCATGTGGTTTTCAACAGCAAACCAGACAGAATACTTTCCTTGTTCTCTTACACAAAAAACATGCAGATATTACTGCTAATTTTGCTGTCATCTATCGAATGATTTGCCATTATCATTATAATGACTCTATGGATTAAACAGGAATTTGAATTAGCACAAAGCATTTTATGAAAATCTGTAAAATGACAGCAATTTTATACATATCACAATGGCAGCACCTGCCACTTGCGACATTTAATAAATATAACGTAATTAAGGCAACTACTAGATTTGGCTACACATACTTTAACGTTAATATATCTTTCCATGTAATAAAACTCAAACAACATATTTTTAAAATGACTGAAATTTTGCCCGTTACCTCCCTTAAATAAGAGTTAGTAAAATTCTGTTACTAGGTAGAAGTTATTAGTGAATTTGTGTTGGAATGTGCCTAAAATCCATTGCTAAGAATGATCAAAGTGGTATTGAACAGGAGAGAGAATGAAAAGTGTCCTGCTCTAATGAAGTGTAAAATTTAGCAATGTAGAACATAGGAGCTATGGCAGGGCTGTTAAAATAAGGAAATTTTATTACTCTGACTAGCAAGTGAAATATTCTTGCACTTCATGACTCTTGTTGCATAGCGCTAGATTAAATGCCTATTTACTGAGGACTGCAAAGGAATTCACTGATAGGAGTTTAGCAAGTAATAACTTAAACTGATAACTAGGGCCCCGGTGCATAAAATATGTTTGTTTTAGGTTTTGCCTTGTGGATCAGTACAGATGCCAATAATTTTCTGTTTTTCTTAGTTTTCCATGAACAAGTGTTCTAGAAGGAGAAACTACTAGAAACTGCTGAAAAGAACCTTCTGGAACAGCAATTACCCAAACTGCAGGGTAATCTTTGTGGGCTTTGTTTGTTACGGGTTATTATTATGTAAGGGAGTGGTCAGAATAATGGCTGCAACCAGTCAGCTGGCACAGACCGGTATGCTGCTATAGCTATCTGTTTGCAGATAGTTTGAGCAGGTGTACATCAACAAAGTTTCAGCATTCTGAAAATTCTCACACAAAGGACACATTAAAAATAATGTAATAAATCCCAATGTTACTTTAGTGAAGAGGTGTTCCAAATTCACGTTCATTAATAAATAAAATATAAAAAACATTTTTCTGAATGCCCCTCGTATATTATTGTCCTCACCTAAAAGTTAAATACTCACCAAGATGGTTGCAGAGCAGCTCATGCCCTTCGAGGTCTGGGTAATCAAATGTGTCCTTACAGAAGAGAATGCGAGTGTTCCGACAAGGTACAGCAAAGCCCCCTAGAGCGACTACTAGGGCATTCCTCAGCCACTTGTTGGTCACACCTTCTAGACGCTTGACGATGCCTCTATATCGACAATAGCGTGGAAAACTCAACACCACGACTGCCGATGTCTGCTCCCTCTCCTCGTCTGTAACTGTTCACAGAATGACTGCTTTAAATTCTGTAACAAGCAACTGTTCACTACACTACAACATCACTGTTTGTAACTCCCCAAGGGCAGATACAGGGATGGATGGTTTGGAGATAAAGTTTCGAAAATTTTCATTTTCAGCTACAATTTTGAAGGAACATATCCTAATTGTTACTCATAATATTACATTTTGAACTCTCTGACTATTAGAAAAGATAACATACACTGAAATAGTTGTGAAATAAGCAATGTAAAATAAATTTAGTTTATTTAATAAACTAACCTACTATTTTTATTTACATTTAAAATAAGTCTACTTGATGTATGCAAGAAAAAAAAATTGCACTCGTGGAAAAAGAGATGTAACACATGTTTTTTTGCTGATTAAATGACAAACTTTAAAGCCATTTTTTGCCTAGAGCTTTGAAAGTTTTTGCCACAGCGCTGCAGAATGTAACGAAATGTCTGATTGGGATTTTTATATTGATCACACATTAGTTTTAAACAATCAATTAGTAGAATTGTGCACTGCTGTTTTGTCATTTTTCCCTCTTTATAATGTAAAATAATTTTTTTAAAAAATACTATACACAGTTGGAAAATTTGAAACAGATAAATTGCTACAAAGATATTAAATTGCAAAAAGAAAGAGAGGATGTTAATAATAAAACTGATGAGATTGTAATTTATAAAAGAGATTAAGTTGGTAGTGTATAAAAATGTACAAATAAATGTTACCTGTATATGATACCAACTCTATATGTATCATGTTTGTAACTTGAAAACATTAAATAAATTATCTATAATGAAAATAAAGATATTAAGGAATGTAATTTTAAAAAATGGTGTTTACCTGAATATCTGTAGAAGAAGACAGAATTTGATTTAACTAATTAAATCAAATAAATTGATCATTATATCCAAAATGAAAGATATTTGAATGAAAGATGGTATGAATACTTCTTTTATTGCCAATAATATCTGCAGAAAAAAATCGAAGTTCTAACTTTAACACAATGAGGCCCAGGTGTTTCTTTAGTTGAAGTGCCAAGAAACGCAGAGTTTTTACGCCTACTTTGAGTTATTATTTACACTACATCAATTAAATCTGCCAAAAAGTACTGTGACAATCTAAAAGTATGGTATTCGAGGATTTCTCAACAAGTAAGAAAATAGTCATAACTTCCGTATTAATATTTTACTTTAAATTTACAACAAGTATCAAATATGAGTTTGCCAAAATCTGCATAAAGCAGCTTACACTCCATTTATTGAAAGTTCGAAAAACTCGCCCTCGGAATCAGAATTTTGCACAGAAATTGAGTAAAATGTAGCATTTTAACATTTAAGAACACCAAACGTGACAAACAGATACCACCTTCAAGGAAAATGGCGGACTACCTGAGAGCAGCCAATATTACTAACTCTCCTAAATTTCATAATAGTTGACTAAAACAACGACAGATGGCAGCACAAATCATACAACTAAACAACTGATCCCAAGACCGAGTTATGTACTGGACGTGGACCTCATGAACATTTCGCACAGCCAGACTTCAATATGTTAATAGTTTAGAAAATCTTTTATCAATTTGGTGTCCCCTTAAATAATAAAAGTCCTTCAATTGTGAAGCAACACTCTCAAAGTTCACAACTTACTTCAGACACGTTTCGGTGACTATTGCCACCATCTTCAGCGAGATTTACTGATGAGCTCGTGGTAGCGACCTGTCTTCTGGGCACATCAAACTCTTTCATATCAAAATGTATGTCTTTGTTTTTGTTTTTTACAATTAGTAGATTTTCCCAAAATGTCAATCTAACTGGATTCTGCACTAATTTTAATAACTTGGGCTCACTGTGAAAATTATGGTTTGAGTCCAAAAATGATTTGCTACTTCTGAAATATTTGTTTGTTTATGTTTTAAATAGCTCATGTGTTTTCTGTATATACAACTTCTCACATGACTTGCAGCTCATTTCAAATGTCCGTGAGGGGACTTCGTGATTGTATGGCGCAGGTTTTTTAAACTGTGCTTATTAACTGGACTAACTTCACGTTCCAGTTTATAAAAATCTTTTGCAATTTTTTGAAGGTGGTTTCTCATTTTATTCTTTTTAGAGTGCTAATTTCTTTTACTTTCTTCTCCTTCATAAATTTACTCATCTTCTTGTATAGCCATTCTTTTGTGCATTTTCTGTGTTTCTTTCTCCTCTACCACAAGTTCCTATCTCTGCTAAAGATGGTGGCAACATGTCTGAAGTAAGTTACTTATTGCAACTAGTGAAGTTTGTTTTTACTGTTTACCTGTTTAGACGATGGCAGAGACATAACCTCAACTTGTGTAGTCTTGTACTGAAGTATAACACTGGCCACACAGAAAAGCAAATGAAATTGCCATGTTAGAATCATGACGTTGATTTCCTGTTGCCCTAGCTACCAGGCTCACCATATCACACTCCACTATCTATTTTCTTGTATTGAGATGTATATTGTATTTTGTGCCCTAAATGTTTTTTCTGTTTGCACGTTACTGAACATCAAATATGTAATAGAGTCAACACTTACTTCATTTACTGTCTTCAAACAAATTGCTCTTATAAATAGTATTTCACTGTTATTCTAAAACTGACTGAGAAATAAACAGTTTCCCCTGACCAAAATAATATGAGCACCGCTGTAAAAATTTTGAGAATAGATAAAATAGTATATTAAAAATTTAGATGTGACCATTGTATGTTTTCAAAATATTGTCTCCGTTGTATTCTATTGCTGTGTCATCATTTCAAATACTGAACACTTTTCTTATTTGGTGTACATATACACCCTTTGTAAACAGCTTTAGTTGGCTCAAATCATTTTGGGGAGTAGAAAAAAATGTCATGGGACCAGATCTGGAGAACTGAAGAGAAAATGCCAAAGCTCTAGCAATCCACACGTGTGCAAGCAGACATTTCAATCCAGTACATTTAGACTAACTAAAGAAGCAAACCTGCACCTTCACATGTGTCATTGTCTGGCAGTAGCAGAATGGGTTGCTCGCTCACAAGCAGCAACAGATCATCTTCTTATTTCAACATGTTTCCATCCAGCTGGCTTGATCGCTGATACGGTGCCATCTTGTGCTTGTGAGATGAACTTCCATACTGAATTTTCTAGCGCTAAATCAAACTTTATAATAATAGAGAAATCGCACAATGTGCATAATATAGAGTGATTGACATGTTCAGCCATTCTTATCACAAGGTCTCTGAGTTTGTGGAGTGTTGTCATAACTCTTCAATATACAAGGCTGATTCAAATAAAAACGGTAATTTTGTTAAAAATATTAAATATATACACAAGTGACTTCATCAGCATTTCTCAAAATAGCCTCCTTCACACTCTACACATTTTTGGAAGCTTGAACATTCCTTCTTCAAGAAAGTTTGAGGGCGTGTCGTCAACCAATTGCACACATGCTCCTCGACATCCTCGAAATGTTTCCCTCCAAGCGATTCTTTCATGGGCACAAACAGAAAATAGTGTGGACTATAGGGAGGGTGTTGAAGGCTTTCCCATCGTCAAATAGTGTGGACTATAGGGAGGGTGTTGAAGGGTTTCCCATTGTCAAATAGTGTGGACTATAGGGAGGGTGTTGAAGGGTTTCCCATTGTCAAATAGTGTGGACTATAGGGAGGGTGTTGAAGGGTTTCCCATTGTCAAATAGTGTGGACTATAGGGAGGGTGTTGAAGGGTTTCCCATTGTCAAATAGTGTGGACTATAGGGAGGGTGTTGAAGGGTTTCCCATCGTCAAATAGTGTGGACTATAGGGAGGGTGTTGAAGGGTTTCCCATTGTCAAATAGTGTGGACTATAGGGAGGGTGTTGAAGGGTTTCCCATTGTCAAATAGTGTGGACTATAGGGAGGGTGTTGAAGGGTTTCCCATTGTCAAATAGTGTGGACTATAGGGAGGGTGTTGAAGGGTTTCCCATTGTCAAATAGTGTGGACTATAGGGAGGGTGTTGAAGGGTTTCCCATTGTCAAATAGTGTGGACTATAGGGAGGGTGTTGAAGGGTTTCCCATTGTCAAATTGTCTTGGAGAAGGACGACATCTCTGATGGGCATACAACGTCTTTTGCTTTTACAGACCTTAACAATTGGCTGCAGTCACTGTATATCTTCAATCATGAAGAAAATCAACCAGCAAAACTCCTCTGTGAAATTTGACCTTGGGAGTCGAGCTGCCCTTAAATTGTGTGGTCCAAGTAAACACTCGATTCTGCGACAGTGTAGTGTCTCCAAACGAGTTAAAATCTCCAAAGGTTTAACCCCTTCCTTGGTTAAAAACTTGATAATAACAGACGAAGGGACTTGTTGCTCACTCATGGCTGTACTGATGCCAGAACCTAACAAAGCTGAACTGCTTCCTCCGTGATATGCAACAATTAGTTTATATTTGAATCACCCTCGTGCAATGGCTCCTTTGTCAGTTCGTACACAAGACGTGAAAGTGTGTATTTTGAAAGGCAGAGAGCCTTTATGAGGTATATACTTCTCTAACATCTGTAGGAGGTGTCTCTCCAGTCCTTATGTGGCGCTTGGCGTGATGTTTGTGTATGTCACTCATAGCTTGTATTGCTAGCGCTGATTGTATGTAAACCACAGTTGAGCATCTGGTAGAACACAAATGATGGGCTATTGCACATTCGCAGTTGCCTCACTTTTCTTGGGCATCTTCTCCTGGGAATACTTGTTAGTCGATCTTCCTTCATTGAATTTTTCCATAACTTCCTGGCACACGTGGGCTTCCAGCAACTGTAGCGATTCTTGAATATGCCATATGTATAATGTAATATCTCTCCCTAAAGTGACTTTAAAGACATACAAATGTTCTCGCTTGAGATCCACCTTAGCCTAATGTGCAGCAACACTACGCACGTGGTGCTGACGATGCACATTGTTGGAGTGAACGTATTAGGAAAAGCTAATTTGCCTTGCCACAACTCATTGTTGATCATTCTCAAAGCTTTTAGAGCGACTCTCATACAATGAACACAACTGGGCCTGTTCCATACAAACTCAGCATGTTCATGACAATAAGCTTACTCCAGATGGCTCTGTCCTGCATCTCATTTAGTCCTTACACCGGAAAAAAATCTGATGTGTTCCATTCACATGAATTTCTCTACTTATTTTGCAAATAATTATTTTTGATTTTTTTTTCTTTTATTGCTTCATTTTAATCAATACAAACATTAACACTAACAATTTTTCCTTTTTGTACACACACTAGGTACATAGTGTACAGAGAAGGTATTGCATTACACCCATAAATTTGATACAGAGATTTCACCGGCAATAGATGTTTTGGGTCCCCCAGAATCCAAAAACATCCCATTTTCAGAAAAAATCCATGTGTCTGTCTCTATGTGAGTGTGTGTGTCTGTAGGTATGTCTGTGTGTGTGTGTGTCTGTGCAAGGGTGTGGGTCCGTGTGTGTCTGTAGGTGTGTCTGTGTGTGTGTGTGTGTGTGTGTAGGTGTGACCGTGTGTGTGTCTGTAGCTGTGTCAGTGTGTGTGTCTGTGTGTGTGTGTGTCTGTGTGTGTGTGTCTGTCTGTAGGTGTGTCTGTCTGTGTGTTTGTGTGTCTATGTGTGTTTGTGTGTGTGTGTCTGTAGGTATGTCTGTCTGTGTGTGTCTGTAGGTGTGTCTGTGTGTGTCTGTAGGTATGTCTGTGTGTCTGTGTGTGTGTCTGTAGGTATGTCTGTGTGTGTCTGTAGGTATGTCTGTGTGTGTGTCTGTAGGTATGTCTGTGTGTGTCTGTAGATATGTCTGTGTGTGTGTCTGTAGGTATGCCTGTGTGTGTGTGTCTGTAGATGTGTCTGTGTGTGTGTCTGTGTGTGTGTCTGTAGGTGTGCCTGTGTGTGTGTCTGTAGGTGTGCCAGTGTTTGTGTCTGTGTGTGTGTGTGTCTGTAGGTGTGTCTGTGTGTGTCTGTAGGTGTGTCTGTGTGTGTGTCTGTAGGTTTGTCTGTGTGTGTGTCTGTAGGTGTGTCTGTGTGTGTGTCTGTAGGTGTGTCTGTGTGTGTGGGTCTGTAGGTGTGTCTGTGTGTGTGTGTCTGTAGGTGTGTCTGTGTGTGTGTGTCTGTAGGTGTGTGTGTGTCTGTAGGTGTGCCTGTGTGTGTGTCGGTAGGTGTGCCAGTGTTTGTGTCTGTAGGTGTGTCTGTGTGTGTCTCTGTAGATGTGTCTGTGTGTGTGTCTGTAGATGTGTCTGTGTGTGTGTCTGTGTGTGTGTCTGTAGGTGTGTCTGTGTGTGTGTGTGTGTGTGTGTCTGTAGATGTGTTGTGTGTGTGTCTGTAGATGTGTCCGTGTGTGTGTGTGTGTGTCTGTAGATGTGTCTGTGTGTGTGTCTGTAGGTGTGTCTGTGTCTGTGTCTGTAGATGTGTCTGTGTGTGTGTCTGTAGGTGTGTCTGTGTGTGTCCATGTATGTGTGACTGTATGTGTCTGTGTGTGTGTCTGTGTGTGTGTCTGTGTGTCTGTGTGTGTGTGTCTGTGTGTGTGTGTCTGTGTGTGTCTGTGTGTGTGTCTGTGTGTGTGTGTCTGTGTGTGTGTGTCTGTGTGTGTGTGTCTGTGTGTGTGTCTGTGTGTGTGTGTGTCTGTGTGTGTGTGTCTGTAGATGTGTTGTGTGTGTGTCTGTAGATGTGTCTGTAGATGTGTCTGTGTGTGTGTCTGTAGATGTGTCTGTGTGTGTGTCTGTAGATGTGTCTGTGTGTGTGTCTGTAGATGTGTCTGTGTGTGTGTCTGTAGATGTGTTGTGTGTGTGTCTGTAGATGTGTTGTGTGTGTGTCTGTAGATGTGTTGTGTGTGTGTGTGTCTGTAGATGTGTTGTGTGTGTGTCTGTAGATGTGTTGTGTGTGTGTGTCTGTAGATGTGTTGTGTGTGTGTCTGTAGATGTGTTGTGTGTGTGTGTGTCTGTAGATGTGTTGTGTGTGTGTGTCTGTAGATGTGTTGTGTGTGTGTGTCTGTAGATGTGTTGTGTGTGTGTCTGTAGATGTGTTGTGTGTGTGTGTGTGTGTCTGTAGATGTGTTGTGTGTGTGTGTCTGTAGATGTGTTGTGTGTGTGTGTCTGTAGATGTGTTGTGTGTGTGTCTGTAGATGTGTTGTGTGTGTGTGTCTGTAGATGTGTTGTGTGTGTGTCTGTAGATGTGTTGTGTGTGTGTGTGTGTCTGTAGATGTGTTGTGTGTGTGTGTAGATGTGTCTGTGTGTGTGTGTCTGTAGATGTGTTGTGTGTGTGTCTGTAGATGTGTTGTGTGTGTGTGTAGATGTGTCTGTGTGTGTGTGTGTCTGTAGATGTGTCTGTGTGTGTGTGTCTGTGTGTGTGTCTGTGTGTGTGTGTCTATATTTGCTTGTGTGTCCGTGTATGTGTATGTCTGTGGTTGTGTTACTGTAGGTGTGTCTGTGTGTCCGTGTATGTGTGTGTCCATGTATGTGTGTGTCTGTGCTTGTGTGTGTCTGTGCTTCTGTGAGTCCGTGTATGTGTGTGTCTGTGCTTCTGTGTGTCCGTGTATGTGTGGGTCTGTGCTTGTGTGTGTCTGTGTATGTGTGTGTCTGTGCTTCTGTGTGTCCGTGTATGTGTGTGTCTATGCTTCTGTGTGTCCGTGTATGTGTGTGTCTGTGCTTCTGTGTGTCCGTGTATGTGTGTGTGTGTCTGTGCTTGTATGTGTCCGTGTATGTGTGTATCTGTGCTTCTGTGTGTCCGTGTATGTGTGTGTCTGTGCTTGTGTGTGTCTGTGTATGTGTGTGTCCGTGTATTTGTGTCTGTGCTTCTGTGTGTCCGTATATGTGAGTGTGCCTGTGCTTGTGTGTGTCCGTGTATGTGTGTGTCTGTGTCCGTGTATGTGTGTGTCTGTGTGTGTGTGTCCGTGTATGTGTGACTATATGTGTCTGTGTGTGTGTGTGACTGTAGGTATGCCTGTGCTTGTGTGTGTCTGTGCTTTAGTGTGTCTGTGTGTGTGTGTGTCTGTGTGTGTGTGTCTGTGTGTGTGTCTGTGTGTGTGTGTCTGTGTGTGTGTGTCTGTGTGTGTGTGTCTGTGTGTGTGTGTCTGTGTGTGTCTGTGTGTGTGTGTGTCTGTGTGTGTGTCTGTGTGTTTGTGTCTGTGTGTGTGTGTCTGTGTGTGTGTCTGTGTCTGTGTGTGTGTCTGTGTGTGTGTGTCTCTGTGTGTGTGTCTGTAGATGTGTTGTGTGTGTGTGTGTAGATGTGTTGTGTGTGTGTGTGTCTGTAGATGTGTTGTGTGTGTAGATGTGTGTGTGTGTGTGTGTAGATGTGTCTGTGTGTGTGTCTGTAGATGTGTTGTGTGTGTGTGTGTCTGTTGATGTGTTGTGTGTGTGTCTGTAGATGTGTTGTGTGTGTGTGTGTGTGTCTGTAGATGTGTTGTGTGTGTGTGTGTGTCTGTAGATGTGTTGTGTGTGTGTGTGTAGATGTGTCTGTAGATGTGTTGTGTGTGTGTCTGTAGATGTGTTGTGTGTGTGTGTCTGTAGATGTGTTGTGTGTGTGTCTGTAGATGTGTTGTGTGTGTGTGTGTGTGTCTGTAGATGTGTTGTGTGTGTGTGTCTGTAGATGTGTTGTGTGTGTGTGTCTGTAGATGTGTTGTGTGTGTGTCTGTAGATGTGTTGTGTGTGTGTGTCTGTAGATGTGTTGTGTGTGTGTCTGTAGATGTGTTGTGTGTGTGTGTGTGTGTCTGTAGATGTGTTGTGTGTGTGTGTAGATGTGTCTGTGTGTGTGTGTCTGTAGATGTGTTGTGTGTGTGTCTGTAGATGTGTTGTGTGTGTGTGTGTAGATGTGTCTGTGTGTGTGTGTGTCTGTAGATGTGTCTGTGTGTGTGTGTCTGTGTGTGTGTCTGTGTGTGTGTGTCTATATTTGCTTGTGTGTCCGTGTATGTGTATGTCTGTGGTTGTGTTACTGTAGGTGTGTCTGTGTGTCCGTGTATGTGTGTGTCCATGTATGTGTGTGTCTGTGCTTGTGTGTGTCTGTGCTTCTGTGAGTCCGTGTATGTGTGTGTCTGTGCTTCTGTGTGTCCGTGTATGTGTGGGTCTGTGCTTGTGTGTGTCTGTGTATGTGTGTGTCTGTGCTTCTGTGTGTCCGTGTATGTGTGTGTCTATGCTTCTGTGTGTCCGTGTATGTGTGTGTCTGTGCTTCTGTGTGTCCGTGTATGTGTGTGTGTGTCTGTGCTTGTATGTGTCCGTGTATGTGTGTATCTGTGCTTCTGTGTGTCCGTGTATGTGTGTGTCTGTGCTTGTGTGTGTCTGTGTATGTGTGTGTCCGTGTATTTGTGTCTGTGCTTCTGTGTGTCCGTATATGTGAGTGTGCCTGTGCTTGTGTGTGTCCGTGTATGTGTGTGTCCGTGTATGTGTGTGTCTGTGTCCGTGTATGTGTGTGTCTGTGTGTGTGTGTCCGTGTATGTGTGACTATATGTGTCTGTGTGTGTGTGTGACTGTAGGTATGCCTGTGCTTGTGTGTGTCTGTGCTTTAGTGTGTCTGTGTGTGTGTGTGTCTGTGTGTGTGTGTCTGTGTGTGTGTCTGTGTGTGTGTGTCTGTGTGTGTGTGTCTGTGTGTGTGTGTCTGTGTGTGTGTGTGTCTGTGTGTGTGTCTGTGTGTTTGTGTCTGTGTGTGTGTGTCTGTGTGTGTGTCTGTGTCTGTGTGTGTGTCTGTGTGTGTGTGTCTCTGTGTGTGTGTCTGTAGATGTGTTGTGTGTGTGTGTGTAGATGTGTTGTGTGTGTGTGTGTCTGTAGATGTGTTGTGTGTGTAGATGTGTGTGTGTGTGTGTGTAGATGTGTCTGTGTGTGTGTCTGTAGATGTGTTGTGTGTGTGTGTGTCTGTTGATGTGTTGTGTGTGTGTCTGTAGATGTGTTGTGTGTGTGTGTGTGTGTCTGTAGATGTGTTGTGTGTGTGTGTGTGTCTGTAGATGTGTTGTGTGTGTGTGTGTAGATGTGTCTGTAGATGTGTTGTGTGTGTGTCTGTAGATGTGTTGTGTGTGTGTCTGTAGATGTGTCTGTGTGTGTGTCTGTAGATGTGTTGTGTGTGTGTGTGTGTCTGTAGGTGTGTCTGTGTGTGTGTCTGTAGATGTGTTGTGTGTGTGTCTGTAGGTGTGTCTGTGTGTGTGTCTGTAGATGTGTTGTGTGTGTGTCTGTAGGTGTGTCTGTGTGTGTGTCTGTAGATGTGTTGTGTGTGTGTGTCTGTAGGTGTGTCTGTGTGTGTGTCTGTAGATGTGTTGTGTGTGTGTGTCTGTAGATGTGTTGTGTGTGTGTGTGTCTGTAGATGTGTTGTGTGTGTGTGTGTGTCTGTAGATGTGTTGTGTGTGTGTGTGTAGATGTGTCTGTAGGTGTGTCTGTGTGTGTGTCTGTAGATGTGTTGTGTGTGTGTCTGTAGATGTGTTGTGTGTGTGTCTGTAGATGTGTCTGTAGATGTGTTGTGTGTGTGTCTGTAGATGTGTCTGTAGATGTGTTGTGTGTGTTTGTCTGTAGATGTGTTGTGTGTGTGTGTAGATGTGTTGTGTGTGTGTGTGTGTGTGTAGATGTGTTGTGTGTGTGTCTGTAGATGTGTTGTGTGTGTGTGTCATAGATGTGTTGTGTATGTGTGTAGATGTGTCTGTGTGTGTGTGTCTGTAGATGTGTTGTGTGTGTGTGTCTGTAGATGTGTTGTGTGTGTGTGTAGATGTGTTGTGTGTGTGTGTGTGTGTAGATGTGTTGTGTGTGTGTCTGTAGATGTGTTGTGTGTGTGTGTGTCTGTAGATGTGTTGTGTATGTGTGTAGATGTGTCTGTGTGTGTGTGTCTGTAGATGTGTTGTGTGTGTGTCTGTAGATGTGTTGTGTGTGTGTCTGTAGATGTGTTGTGTGTGTGTCTGTAGATGTGTTGTGTGTGTGTGTCTGTAGATGTGTGTGTGTGTGTCTGTAGATGTGTTGTGTGTGTGTCTGTAGATGTGTTGTGTGTGTGTCTGTAGATGTGTTGTGTGTGTGTCTGTGTGTGTGTGTCTGTAGATGTGTTGTGTGTGTGTGTAGATGTGTTGTGTGTGTGTCTGTGTGTGTGTGTCTGTAGATGTGTGTGTGTGTGTCTGTAGATGTGTTGTGTGTGTGTGTGTGTCTGTGTGTGTGTCTGTGTGTGTGTCTGTAGATGTGTGTGTGTGTCTGTAGATGTGTTGTGTGTGTGTCTGTAGATGTGTTGTGTGTGTGTGTGTCTGTAGATGTGTTGTGTGTGTGTGTAGATGTGTCTGTGTGTGTGTGTCTGTAGATGTGTTGTGTGTGTGTGTAGGTGTGTCTGTGTGTGTGTGTCTGTAGATGTGTTGTGTGTGTGTAGGTGTGTCTGTGTGTGTGTGTCTGTAGATGTGTTGTGTGTGTGTGTAGGTGTGTCTGTGTGTGTGTGTCTGTAGATGTGTTGTGTGTGTGTGTAGGTGTGTCTGTGTGTGTGTGTCTGTAGATGTGTTGTGTGTGTGTGTAGGTGTGTCTGTGTGTGTGTGTCTGTAGATGTGTTGTGTGTGTGTAGGTGTGTCTGTGTCTGTGTGTCTGTAGATGTGTTGTGTGTGTGTGTAGGTGTGTCTGTGTGTGTGTGTCTGTAGATGTGTTGTGTGTGTGTGTAGGTGTGTCTGTGTGTGTGTGTCTGTAGATGTGTTGTGTGTGTGTGTAGGTGTGTCTGTGTGTGTGTGTGTAGGTGTGTCTGTGTGTGTGTCTGTAGATGTGTTGTTTGTGTGTGTAGGTGTGTATGTGTGTGTGTCTGTAGATGTGTTGTGTGTGTGTGTAGATGTGTCTGTAGATGTGTTGTGTGTGTAGGTGTGTCTGTGTGTGTGTCTGTAGATGTGTTGTGTGTGTGTGTGTGTCTGTAGATGTGTCTGTGTGTGTGTGTGTGTGTCTGTAGATGTGTTGTGTGTGTGTCTGTAGATGTGTTGTGTGTGTGTGTGTCTGTAGATGTGTTGTGTGTGTGTGTGTCTGTAGATGTGTTGTGTGTGTGTCTGTAGATGTGTTGTGTGTGTGTGTCTGTAGATGTGTTGTGTGTGTGTTTCTGTAGATGTGTATGTGTGTGTGTGTCTGTAGATGTGTCTGTGTGTGTGTGTCTGTAGATGTGTTGTGTGTGTGTGTGTCTGTAGATGTGTTGTGTGTGTGTGTGTGTGTCTGTAGATGTGTCTGTGTGTGTGTGTAGATGTGTCTGTGTGTGTGTGTCTGTAGATGTGTTGTGTGTGTGTGTGTGTCTGTAGATGTGTTGTGTGTGTAGATGTGTGTGTGTGTGTGTAGATGTGTCTGTGTGTGTCTGTAGATGTGTTGTGTGTGTGTGTGTCTGTTGATGTGTTGTGTGTGTGTCTGTAGATGTGTTGTGTGTGTGTGTGTGTGTGTGTGTCTGTAGATGTGTTGTGTGTGTGTGTGTAGATGTGTCTGTAGATGTGTTGTGTGTGTGTCTGTAGATGTGTTGTGTGTGTGTCTGTAGATGTGTCTGTGTGTGTGTCTGTAGATGTGTTGTGTGTGTGTGTGTCTGTAGGTGTGTCTGTGTGTGTGTCTGTAGATGTGTTGTGTGTGTGTCTGTAGGTGTGTCTGTGTGTGTGTCTGTAGATGTGTTGTGTGTGTGTCTGTAGGTGTGTCTGTGTGTGTGTCTGTAGATGTGTTGTGTGTGTGTGTCTGTAGGTGTGTCTGTGTGTGTGTCTGTAGATGTGTTGTGTGTGTGTGTCTGTAGATGTGTTGTGTGTGTGTGTGTCTGTAGATGTGTTGTGTGTGTGTGTGTCTGTAGATGTGTTGTGTGTGTGTGTGTAGATGTGTCTGTAGGTGTGTCTGTGTGTGTGTCTGTAGATGTGTTGTGTGTGTGTCTGTAGATGTGTTGTGTGTGTGTCTGTAGATGTGTCTGTAGATGTGTTGTGTGTGTGTCTGTAGATGTGTCTGTAGATGTGTTGTGTGTGTGTGTCTGTAGATGTGTTGTGTGTGTGTGTAGATGTGTTGTGTGTGTGTGTGTAGATGTGTTGTGTGTGTGTCTGTAGATGTGTTGTGTGTGTGTGTGTCTGTAGATGTGTTGTGTATGTGTGTAGATGTGTCTGTGTGTGTGTGTCTGTAGATGTGTTGTGTGTGTGTCTGTAGATGTGTCTGTGTGTGTGTGTAGATGTGCCTGTGTGTGTGTGTCTGTAGATGTGTTGTGTGTGTGTGTGTAGATGTGTCTGTAGATGTGTTGTGTGTGTGTCTGTAGAAGTGTCTGTAGATGTGTTGTGTGTGTGTCTGTAGATGTGTTGTGTGTGTGTGTGTGTCTGTAGATGTGTTGTGTGTGTGTGTCTGTAGATGTGTTGTGTGTGTGTAGATGTGTTGTGTGTGTGTGTGTGTAGATGTGTTGTGTGTGTCTGTAGATGTGTTGTGTGTGTGTGTCTGTAGATGTGTTGTGTGTGTCTGTAGATGTGTTGTGTGTGTGTGTAGATGTGTTGTGTGTGTGTCTGTAGATGTGTCTGTGTGTGTGTCTGTAGATGTGTTGTGTGTGTGTGTGTAGAAGTGTTGTGTGTGTGTCTGTAGATGTGTTGTGTGTGTGTGTGTGTCTGTAGATGTGTTGTGTGTGTGTGTGTAGATGTGTCTGTGTGTGTGTCTGTAGATGTGTTGTGTGTGTGTGTCTGTAGATGTGTTGTGTGTGTGTGTGTGTGTAGATGTGTTGTGTGTGTGTGTCTGTAGATGTGTTGTGTGTGTGTGTAGATGTGTTGTGTGTGTGTCTGTAGATGTGTTGTGTGTGTGTGTAGATGTGTCTGTGTGTGTGTGTCTGTAGATGTGTTGTGTGTGTGTGTGTCTGTAGATGTGTTGTGTGTGTGTGTAGATGTGTTGTGTGTGTGTGTGTAGATGTGTTGTGTGTGTCTGTAGATGTGTTGTGTGTGTCTGTAGATGTGTTGTGTGTGTGTGTCTGTAGATGTGTTGTGTGTGTGTGTCTGTAGATGTGTTGTGTGTGTGTGTGTGTAGATGTGTTGTGTGTGTCTGTAGATGTGTTGTGTGTGTCTGTAGATGTGTCTGTGTGTGTCTGTAGATGTGTCTGTGTGTGTGTGTGTGTAGATGTGTTGTGTGTGTCTGTAGATGTGTTGTGTGTGTCTGTAGATGTGTTGTGTGTGTGTGTAGATGTGTTGTGTGTGTCTGTAGATGTGTTATGTGTGTGTGTAGATGTGTTGTGTGTGTGTGTAGATGTGTTGTGTGTGTCTGTAGATGTGTTGTGTGTGTGTGTAGATGTGTTGTGTGTGTCTGTAGATGTGTTGTGTGTGTCTGTAGATGTGTCTGTGTGTGTGTGTGTCTGTAGATGTGTCTGTGTGTGTGTGTCTGTAGATGTGTCTGTGTGTGTGTGTGTCTGTAGATGTGTTGTGTGTGTGTGTGTAGATGTGTTGTGTGTGTCTGTAGATGTGTTGTGTGTGTCTGTAGATGTGTTGTGTGTGTGTGTAGATGTGTTGTGTGTGTGTGTGTGTGTAGATGTGTTGTGTGTGTGTGTCTGTAGATGTGTTGTGTGTGTGTGTGTCTGTAGATGTGTTGTGTGTGTGTGTGTCTGTAGATGTGTTGTGTGTGTGTGTGTGTAGATGTGTCTGTGTGTGTGTCTGTAGATGTGTTGTGTGTGTGTGTCTGTAGATGTGTTGTGTGTGTGTGTGTGTGTGTGTAGATGTGTTGTGTGTGTGTGTAGATGTGTTGTGTGTGTGTCTGTAGATGTGTTGTGTGTGTGTCTGTAGATGTGTTGTGTGTGTGTGTGTGTGTAGGTAGATGTGTTGTGTGTGTGTGTGTGTCTGTAGATGTGTTGTGTGTGTGTCTGTAGATGTGTTGTGTGTGTGTGTGTCTGTAGATGTGTTGGGTGTGTGTCTGTAGATGTGTTGTGTGTGTGTGTCTGTAGATGTGTTGTGTGTGTGTGTCTGTAGATGTGTTGTGTGTGTGTCTGTAGATGTGTTGTGTGTGTGTCTGTAGATGTGTTGTGTGTGTGTGTAGATGTGTTGTGTGTGTGTCTGTAGATGTGTTGTGTGTGTGTCTGTAGATGTGTTGTGTGTGTGTCTGTAGATGTGTTGTGTGTGTGTCTGTAGATGTGTTGTGTGTGTGTGTGTGTGTGTCTGTAGATGTGTTGTGTGTGTGTCTGTAGATGTGTTGTATGTGTGTCTGTAGATGTGTTGTGTGTGTGTGTATCTGTAGATGTGTTGTGTGTGTTTGTGTAGATGTGTTGTGTGTGTGTGTCTGTAGATGTGTTGTGTGTGTGTCTGTAGCTGTGTTGTGTGTGTGTATCTGTAGATGTGTTGTGTGTGTGTGTGTCTGTAGATGTGTTGTGTGTGTGTGTAGATGTGTTGTGTATGTGTCTGTAGATGTGTTGTGTGTGTGTGTGTCTGTAGATGTGTTGTGTGTGTGTGTGTAGATGTGTTGTGTGTGTGTGTATCTGTAGATGTGTTGTGTGTGTGTGTGTGTGTCTGTAGATGTGTTGTGTGTGTGTCTGTAGATGTGTTGTGTGTGTGTGTGTAGATGTGTTGTGTGTGTGTCTGTAGATGTGTTGTGTGTGTGTGTATCTGTAGATGTGTTGTGTGTGTGTGTGTAGATGTGTTGTGTGTGTGTGTAGATGTGTTGTGTCTGTGTGTGTAGATGTGTTGTGTGTGTGTATCTGTAGATGTGTTGTGTGTGTCTGTAGATGTGTTGTGTGTGTGTGTGTAGATGTGTTGTGTGTGTGTGTATCTGTAGATGTGTTGTGTGTGTGTGTGTCTGTAGATGTGTTGTGTATGTGTGTGTCTGTAGATGTGTTGTGTGTGTGTCTGTAGATGTGTTGTGTGTGTGTGTAGATGTGTTGTGTGTGTGTCTGAAGATGTGTTGTGTGTGTGTCTGTAGATGTGTTGTGTGTGTGTGTATCTGTAGATGTGTTGTGTGTGTGTGTGTGTGTCTGTAGATGTGTTGTGTGTGTGTGTAGATGTGTTGTGTGTGTGTCTGTAGATGTGTTGTGTGTGTGTCTGTAGATGTGTTGTGTGTGTGTGTGTCTGTAGATGTGTTGTGTGTGTGTGTGTGTCTGTAGATGTGTTGTGTGTGTGTCTGTAGATGTGTTGTGTGTGTGTGTGTCTGTAGATGTGTTGTGTGTGTGTCTGTAGATGTGTTGTGTGTGTGTCTGTAGATGTGTTGTGTGTGTTTGTGTCTGTAGATGTGTTGTGTGTGTGTCTGTAGATGTGTTGTGTGTGTGTCTGTAGATGTGTTGTGTGTGTGTCTGTAGATGTGTTGTGTGTGTGTCTGTAGATGTGTTGTGTGTGTGTGTGTCTGTAGATGTGTTGTGTGTGTGTGTATCTGTAGATGTGTTGTGTGTGTGTGTATCTGTAGATGTGTTGTGTGTGTGTGTGTCTGTAGATGTGTTGTGTGTGTGTGTCTGTAGATGTGTTGTGTGTGTGTGTGTGTCTGTAGATGTGTTGTGTGTGTGTGTCTGTAGATGTGTTGTGTGTGTGTGTGTATCTGTAGATGTGTTGTGTGTGTGTGTATCTGTAGATGTGTTGTGTGTGTGTCTGTAGATGTGTTGTGTGTGTGTGTATCTGTAGATGTGTTGTGTGTGTGTGTCTGTAGATGTGTTGTGTGTGTGTGTGTCTGTAGATGTGTGGTGTGTGTGTGTGTGTCTGTAGATGTGTTGTGTGTGTGTGTGTGTGTGTAGATGTGTTGTGTGTGTGTGTAGATGTGTTGTGTGTGTGTGTGTAGATGTGTTGTGTGTGTGTGTGTAAATGTGTTGTGTGTGTGTGTGTAGATGTGTGTGTGTGTGTCTGTAGATGTGTTGTTTGTGTGTGTAGATGTGTCTGTGTGTGTGTGTCTGTAGATGTGTTGTGTGTGTGTCTGTAGATGTGTTGTGTGTGTGTCTGTAGATGTGTTGTGTGTGTGTGTCTGTAGATGTGTTGTGTGTGTGTGTGTCTGTAGATGTGTTGTGTGTGTGTGTGTCTGTAGATGTGTTGTGTGTGTGTCTGTAGATGTGTTGTGTGTGTGTGTGTCTGTAGATGTGTTGTGTGTGTGTGTCTGTAGATGTGTTGTGTGTGTGTGTCTGTAGATGTGTTGTGTGTGTGTCTGTAGATGTGTTGTGTGTGTGTGTGTGTGTCTGTAGATGTGTTGTGTGTGTGTGTCTGTAGATGTGTTGTGTGTGTGTCTGTAGATGTGTTGTGTGTGTGTGTGTGTCTGTAGATGTGTTGTGTGAGTGTATCTGTAGATGTGTTGTGTGTGTGTGTGTCTGTAGATGTGTTGTGTGTGTGTCTGTAGATGTGTTGTGTGTGTGTGTGTGTAGATGTGTTGTGTGTGTGTCTGTAGATGTGTTGTGTGTGTGTGTATCTGTAGATGTGTTGTGTGTGTGTGTGTAGATGTGTTGTGTGTGTGTAGATGTGTTGTGTCTGTGTGTGTAGATGTGTTGTGTGTGTGTGTATCTGTAGATGTGTTGTGTGTGTGTCTGTAGATGTGTTGTGTGTGTGTGTGTAGATGTGTTGTGTGTGTGTGTCTGTAGATGTGTTGTGTGTGTGTCTGTAGATGTGTTGTGTGTGTGTGTGTAGATGTGTTGTGTGTGTGTCTGTAGATGTGTTGTGTGTGTGTCTGTAGATGTGTTGTGTGTGTATCTGTAGATGTGTTGTGTGTGTGTGTGTGTCTGTAGATGTGTTGTGTGTGTGTGTAGATGTGTTGTGTGTGTGTCTGTAGATGTGTTGTGTGTGTGTCTGTAGATGTGTTGTGTGTGTGTGTGTCTGTAGATGTGTTGTGTGTGTGTGTGTCTGTAGATGTGTTGTGTGTGTGTCTGTAGATGTGTTGTGTGTGTGTCTGTAGATGTGTTGTGTGTGTGTGTGTCTGTAGATGTGTTGTGTGTGTGTCTGTAGATGTGTTGTGTGTGTGTCTGTAGATGTGTTGTGTGTGTGTGTGTCTGTAGATGTGTTGTGGGTGTGTGTGTCTGTAGATGTGTTGTGTGTGTGTGTGTATCTGTAGATGTGTTGTGTGTGTGTGTATCTGTAGATGTGTTGTGTGTGTGTCTGTAGATGTGTTGTGTGTGTGTGTATCTGTAGATGTGTTGTGTGTGTGTGTGTCTGTAGATGTGTTGTGTGTGTGTGTCTGTAGATGTGTTGTGTGTGTGTGTGTCTGTAGATGTGTTGTGTGTGTGTGTATCTGTAGATGTGTTGTGTGTGTGTGTATCTGTAGATGTGTTGTGTGTGTGTCTGTAGATGTGTTGTGTGTGTGTGTGTCTGTAGATGTGTTGTGTGTGTGTGTGTCTGTAGATGTGTTGTGTGTGTGTGTCTGTAGATGTGTTGTGTGTGTGTGTGTGTCTGTAGATGTGTTGTGTATGTGTCTGTAGATGTGTTGTGTGTGTGTGTCTGTAGATGTGTTGTGTGTGTGTGTCTGTAGATGTGTTGTGTGTGTGTGTGTATCTGTAGATGTGTTGTGTGTGTGTGTATCTGTAGATGTGTTGTGTGTGTGTCTGTAGATGTGTTGTGTGTGTGTGTATCTGTAGATGTGTTGTGTGTGTGTGTGTGTCTGTAGATGTGTTGTGTGTGTCTGTAGATGTGTTGTGTGTGTGTGTGTCTGTAGATGTGTTGTGTGTGTGTGTTGTGTGTGTGTGTAGATGTGTTGTGTGTGTGTGTAGATGTGTTGTGTGTGTGTGTGTAGATGTGTGTGTGTGTGTCTGTAGATGTGTTGTGTGTGTGTGTGTAGATGTGTCTGTGTGTGTGTGTCTGTAGATGTGTTGTGTGTGTGTCTGTAGATGTGTTGTGTGTGTGTCTGTAGATGTGTTGTGTGTGTGTGTGTCTGTAGATGTGTTGTGTGTGTGTGTCTGTAGATGTGTTGTGTGTGTGTGTGTCTGTAGATGTGTTGTGTGTGTGTCTGTAGATGTGTTGTGTGTGTGTGTGTGTCTGTAGATGTGTTGTGTGTGTGTGTGTCTGTAGATGTGTTGTGTGTGTGTGTCTGTAGATGTGTTGTGTGTGTGTCTGTAGATGTGTTGTGTGTGTGTGTGTGTCTGTAGATGTGTTGTGTGTGTGTCTGTAGATGTGTTGTGTGTGTGTGTCTGTAGATGTGTTGTGTGTGTGTCTGTAGATGTGTTGTGTGTGTGTGTGTGTGTCTGTATATGTGTTGTGTGTGTGTGTGTGTCTGTAGATGTGTTGTGTGTGTGTCTGTAGATGTGTTGTGTGTGTGTGTCTGTAGATGTGTTGTGTGTGTCTGTAGATGTGTTGTGTGTGTGTGTGTGTGTGTCTGTAGATGTGTTGTGTGTGTGTGTGTGTCTGTAGATGTGTTGTGTGTGTGTGTCTGTAGATGTGTTGTGTGTGTGTCTGTAGATGTGTTGTGTGTGTGTGTGTCTGTAGATGTGTTGTGTGTGTGTGTCTGTAGATGTGTTGTGTGTGTGTCTGTAGATGTGTTGTGTGTGTGTCTGTAGATGTGTTGTGTGTGTGTGTCTGTAGATGTGTTGTGTGTGTGTCTGTAGATGTTCTGTGTGTGTGTGTGTCTGTAGATGTGTTGTGTGTGTGTCTGTAGATGTGTTGTGTGTGTGTGTGTGTGTCTGTAGATGTGTTGTGTGTGTGTGTGTCTGTAGATGTGTTGTGTGTGTGTGTGTCTGTAGATGTGTTGTGTGTGTGTCTGTAGATGTGTTGTGTGTGTGTGTGTGTCTGTGGATGTGTTGTGTGTGTGTGTGTCTGTAGATGTGTTGTGTGTGTGTGTCTGTAGATGTGTTGTGTGTGTGTCTGTAGATGTGTTGTGTGTGTGTCTGTAGATGTGTTGTGTGTGTGTGTGTCTGTAGATGTGTTGTGTGTGTGTCTGTAGATGTGTTGTGTGTGTGTGTAGATGTGTCTGTGTGTGTGTGTCTGTAGATGTGTTGTGTGTGTGTCTGTAGATGTGTTGTGTGTGTGTGTGTCTGTAGATGTGTTGTGTGTGTAGATGTGTCTGTGTGTGTGTGTCTGTAGATGTGTCTGTGTGTGTGTGTCTGTGTGTGTGTCTGTGTGTGTGTCTGTGTGTGTGTGTGCCTGTGTGTGTGTGTGTCTGTGTGTGTGTGTCTATATTTGCTTGTGTGTCCGTGTATGTGTGTGTCCATGTATGTGTGTGTCTGTGCTTGTGTGTGTCTGTGCTTCTGTGGGTCCGTGTATGTGTGTGTCTGTGCTTCTGTGTGTCCGTGTATGTGTGGGTCTGTGCTTGTGTGTGTCTGTGTATGTGTGTGTCTGTGCTTCTGTGTGTCCGTGTATGTGTGTGTCTATGCTTCTGTGTGTCCGTGTATGTGTGTGTCTGTGCTTCTGTGTGTCCGTGTATGTGTGTGTGTGTCTGTGCTTGTATGTGTCCGTGTATGTGTGTATCTGTGCTTCTGTGTGTCCGTGTATGTGTGTGTCTGTGCTTGTGTGTGTCTGTGTATGTGTGTGTCCGTGTATTTGTGTCTGTGCTTCTGTGTGTCCGTATATGTGTGTGTGCCTGTGCTTGTGTGTGTCCGTGTATGTGTGTGTCTGTGTGTGTGTGTCCGTGTATGTGTGACTATATGTGTCTGTGTGTGTGTGTGACTGTAGGTATGCCTGTGCTTGTGTGTGTCTGTGCTTGCGTGTGTCTGTGTGTGTGTGTGTCCATGTATGTGTGACTGTATGTGTCTATGTGTGTGACTGTAGGTATGTCTGTGCTTGTGTGTGTCCGTGTATGTGTGTGTCCGTGTATGTGTGTGTCTGTGTGTGTGTGTGTGTGTCTGTCTGTCTGTGTGTGTGTTTGTGTTTGTCTGTGTCTGTCTGTGTGTGCGTCTGTGTGTGTGTGTGTGTATGTGTGTGTTTGTGAGTCTGTGTGTGTGTTTGTGTGTGTTTCTGTGTGTGTGTCTATATGTGTCTGTGTGTGTCTGTGTGTGTGTGTGTGTCTGTCTGTGTGTGTGTGTGTCTGTCTGTGTGTGTGTGTGAATCCTTGATTCATAAATAAGGAAATAAAATATATTTGTATCTTGTCACTTGCTACAGCACAATAGAGGGTGTTGGCAACAAAAAGGATTAATCAAAGGTTTTAGTGGGCTTCTTTCTCATTTTGTATTGCATTAACCTGCAAAAATAAAATTAGGTTAGATAGACTTGTTATATATTGTAAAAATGTTAAGTGATTTTGAAAAATGTACTGTTTTTTTTTTAATAATAATAAACTGCAGTCAAATGTAAGCCTGTGAGTATCCAAGTGTGCCATCACGCCAGTTATTTTACTTGGGCCCTCCCCATCGTTTACTACAGACAGTTGCTAGGAATCCAACCCACAACGTTCGAGTTAAGTCAGTTCAGTTGCGGTAAGGGATATAAAATCTGGTTTGCACATTACAAGAAGAGCAGTATATGTAACAAATTTATTCATGCAGTGACATACCCCAAAATAGTTTCACTAAAGAAGGGGGATGTCATGAACACCTAATTCAAAGTTTCTAAAGTACCAGTCCGCCACTGACTGAAGGTGGAACACAACAAATAATACGTCAGAATGTCTAAGAAGACATTTTAATTTGTAATCAGAGAAAGAAACTAGAACTTTTGTTAGCAAATGTACATTACAACTTTGGCTGTGTGTGGTCTACCATCTTGTAAAATACCTGCCCTGACATTTAACCTTATTTTTCCAAATACATTTTTACAGGCATAACATATATCAAACATAGAGATATAAAACGATAACAATTTAAATTTTTTAAGGAATCATCATTGCTCACTCTTCAGGTAATTACGTTCAGGTGGACGGAATGTTTTAAAAGAGCAAAGAATGAACAATGTGCCACACTACTCCATTGTATTGTTTCCCTCACTCTTTTTTACTTTCTATTGTTTCTTTTTTATCGTGTTTCTGAAGACCCAGTGGCTTTAGATGTCTCATTTGCTCCCTTATTTATTACTATTATTATTTTGTGTTTCTTCTTACTTTACAAACATTTTGTCTCTTGTAAGCTTCTCCTTCCATAAGTATAAATAAGACAGATACATTAATACTTGACAGTGTGCTATAAACACTCGACTGTCAGCTGAATGTATAAATAAATATTTATTGTTATAGACAAGTTACAGAACTCCGTTTTAAACATTTTCTTATTGTAAGTTTAATAAGAAACACCCACACTTCCCGTGAAAGAAGTTCACCAGCATTTTGGCTACAAATATAATCAGCGCTCACAAAGAAAAATCTAAATGGAAAAGTGGTTAAACCTGACAAAAATAGAAAGCACGTCAAATATGTGATGCAGGAATATCACGATTTTGTGAAGAATGCAATTTGCATTATAGTGCAGAATTTCTTTTTTAAAAAATGAGCCGCCAACAATTCATAAAATGCTACATGTAACGAAAGCAGAAGTGTTTTGGGAGATGATAGCGTAAGTGGAAAGCAACAGCACAAACAATTCTGATCCGCAGTTAATAGAGGAGAGCGAATACATGTTATTTAGTTTTATGAATCAGTTATTACATGCATTATGACTATCATCAGCATCCCTAACAGGATATTTTAATTGTCAGAATAAGGGCTCTGTTTGTCTGAAAGTATCACAATATTCTGGCTGATTGCATGGTGAGGATCAACTTAAGGCAGAATATGCTTTAGACATGTTTGAGGTTATGGTGCAGAAAATGATATTTCATAGTGTTGTAACCAATGCTACATTAGTATCTGCTCTACTATATAACCTGTTGCTGTATCGCAAGTTTGTGGAACAGGCCCAAACTTATGAGATACAGGCCTCTTGAAGCAGTTGCCTTCTCCAACATGAGGCAGCGGCAGCACTGCTCCATCACACACTGTATCGTTAATTGTCAACATATCAATTATTCAGCCATTTTATAAACTTTGTTTTCATCAACACAATAGCAACATGTGGGCTACGTAGTTTCCTGCATTACCGATCTGTGCCTTCTCCGAGAGAATGTCCTGGAAGTCGAGAGCGCTGCTCAGGATCATGTTGGAATGGTGTCCTGCAGAACTCAACTGTTGGGCAGTGTCATCGTCTGGCGTCCCTTCGGGTTCTGGGGGTCTGCAGTCCTTCTCCCAGACTGCCGTGAGACCTCTGCACCATTCAGCGTCCTCCGAAATACGTTCCAACAGATCCTCCACTCGCAGCACCACCTTCTCGGATATTGCCAGCACCTCATCCTGTCAACATATCACGACAATCATCAATAACATCCTCTCCCCAGAGATCATAGAACTACGTCATAGTTAACAGACAGAACATCAAATTATCAAAATCTCCTATTTTAGAAATCAGACGAGTCTCTGCACACAAGATATTATTCTTCTATCTGTGTCATGCTAAAACATTAATGCAAATTGCCTTTTTACTTGCTTCCTTGTAAATACACTAGGATATTCAAATGTTGTGGCCACAAGTTGACAAGTTCCTATAAACCATTATCTCGAAAATGGTCAACTCCAGGAAAAAATGTATATGAGAAATTGTGTGTTTTAACGAGATCTACATTTTTTGTATACAACGTTTTTGACTGTTATGACGTATGCAATATTCAGACTAAAGAGCTCTTCAGAGGCTATTTCAACATACACATCTATTTATCATTTATCAAAATTTTCGAAATTTTTTCTCTGTAAAGGGCAGTTTCGAGTTGAGAGATTTTTCTTGAAAATCTATGTGCCACATCAAGTTTGACATTTCGTTTTTGAGCTATGCTGTCTACAGACCCACATGGAGCTTATTCTAATAATGCTTTTTTCAGACTCATGGGACCCCCAAACAATACCTTCTCTATACACTATGTACATTATAGATACAGGGCTGGAGAAAGTAAAAACAAAAGTTTGCTATGATTATTTATTGTTTGGTGTGTCAATGCTTACTTAGATGTATTTATTTGAAATAACCCCCCCAGCCATTTACAACATATTATTTCTTTTTACTTTCTCTACACATACTATGTACATAGTGTATAGAGAATCTATTGTAATGCACCCAAAAATTCAATACCAAGATTTCACTGGAAATATATGTTTTCAGACCCCCTCAATAAAACAAAAAACATTTTTAAAAACATTTTCGCGTCTGTGGACAACATAGCTCAAAAATGAAAAGTGAGTTAAATACCAAACCTTGTACTTATGTAGAGTATCTTCCAAGGATGCGACACAAAGATTTTCAAGAAAATCCTCCCACCTGCAACTACCCTTTACATGGAACAGTTTTAGAAAATTTATTTTCTCAAAAGTTGCTCTTAATGATTTTAATTAAAATACCTTATGTTTAAGAATTTTTATGACAAATGAAATGTATATGTTGAATTTTCTGGGAATAGCATCTGGAGACCTCTTTATTCTGGATGAGATTTTAATAGCAGGTAAACTTAGGAAATATACAAAAGTTAGCACACAAAAAAATGTAGATTTAATTAAAACACACAATTTATGTCCTACATATTTTTTTTTTATAGGGTTAATCGTTTTCAATATATTTAGGATTATTAGTTTAAATTACGTATAGCTACTCAAATGGGAAGACATCTTTCTTCTTGTTTCTCTACTCCTTGCAGGCAAAGAGATTGGAATTTCAACTGTTTCACATAGCGACCGGCTTTTAAAAGACGAGCCTGTGCATTTTCTTATTTCCCTTCTACTTACAAGGCACTAGTAATAACACTAACTCTACTGTTTATCATGATGTACATAACAGATTATAAGGTTTGTTTACCAAACAGATAGAAAAAGTCATGTGAATGGATCACATTAGATTTTTACCCTTCTACTTACAAGGAAGCAAGTAATAACACTATTTCTGCTACTTTTTCGATTAGTATGAAGTAAATAGAAGCATAAGCTCTTGAACAATAATTTGTTGCAGAGAAAGTCATGTGAATGGAACACATCACATTTTTTGTGTTGTATTTGGATGTGAAGAAAAAAAAATTCAGAATGATAAGTTATAACTACAAACTTGAATACATTAATATTCATAGTCGTAGAAATATTCTAAATGGTAATTTAATCAAAATTCTTGTTTCTAAAAGATGAAAAAATTACTAGAAAAGTTCTTTGAGAACATGACTGCAGTTTAAAGTGCGGGGGGGCTAGTTTTTAAAATCTATGTGACCTAACTGCTTTACAAGATATTTAATTTAAATACCAAGTCTCTTGTTTACTTGACATTGATTTTTGCTTTCTCTCGCGCACTTCCCCTCAAACCTTCATATACCCCTCTCCTACAGTTTTTATTTTTCGGGATCCTCAAAACATGTACTTCGGGTGAAATCAAAATAAAAACACAAATGCCTCGAGTAATCCTAAGCTCTCAAAAGATAACAAAATTACGAGCTTTTGGACCGGATGCGATGCTTTCTCTTGCTATGTGATGTTCCAGAACCTCAAAACGAGCATTTCTAGTGAAGTATTGATACTCAACTTATGGACGGGACGCAATACTGTAACGGTCCAGAAAAGTACATCACTCTTTAAGGGTTCCTGGATCTCAAAAATGTTGATAGCTTTAAACATAAAATAGAATAAAATGAAATCTTGATATTCAACTTTTGGGCGAGATCAATACAGGTAAGTGACAGACAGGTGCATAGTAATTTGTTTCACTAGCAATCAATATAGAAGCGTTAAATCGTGTTATAAATTGTTTTTAGGGGTTAAGCTTGAAAGCTTTTTGCGAAACAAATTTTCTATATTATGCATTATGACTCACAACAATTAACTTCCATGTTTTCCTTGAGCATTTTAGCCATTGTCTGGTTCTAATTTTAGCATTTAAGTTTGCCCGAATATGGTGCTCTTGATTCACCTTTCCGCCGCCAGAGTGCAATTTGCCTCCCGTTACAAAGCGCCCCTGCGGTATTCTCTAGAACTACGTGATATTCTGACGTCACATCCTTAATTAAAGTTAATTGTGCCACCTTATTCCACCCTTTCCTTAACTGCCATGAATTAAGTTAAAAGAAGCGTTTTAGAAAATATTTAAGTTTTAAACAAATTCGCTTCTTTCAAAAACCCCAAGTATCGTTTTCAGACACAACAGAAATAAAAAACCAACAAAATGATAAATTAAAATTCACTTGAATATACTATATACAGAAACTGCAATCTTTATCAATTTACATAATTTCAATATTAGAATGTTGTTCATGGCTCATTGCAGATGGTGCCATGCGGAACGATTTACAACTTCGTCTTTCAAATGTTTGCCTGACATCTACAAGTCAGCTTTCGTACCACGGGCATGTTTGTTACATCAATAACAAAAGCCAGTTCATTTCACAACGCCATTTTGACTTTGTCCATTCTCGATAAATTTCCACCACGCGTTAAACAATTATATTGCCTAAATTATGAATTTAATTTATTAATTGTTATAATATAGATTTCTTGTATTAGTTTATATGTAACACTTTCTTTGTTTATTTTATATATTTTACTAGTCGATCTGTATATTATTGTTGCTATTGTCTATCTAAAATCGCAACTAGACCGATTGTATGTTACAGGTGTATAAGAATAAACAATTTATAAAATGTTGATAAAAACAGAGTAGGTCATCGAACCCAGCTGCACTTTCAGGGAAATGTTTGTGCACAGAAATAGAAAACAGATGCATTCCGTCAACGTAAAGATGGCGCCAAGGACGTGTTATTTCAACTGATGAATAATTATTAATTTTTTAAAAAAAAAATGTCTAATACGCAAACAAGGGCAGTTATTTTACGTGATGAAGTTTTCGTTAAGATAGAGCATTCGTGTTCGAATATAAAGGGTTCTTCCATTTTCATTTCGCTAAATTGGTGCAGGAAGGCGGTTCCATACTTTGTACCTACCACATAAATTTCTCGCTCCCCCTCCAAATACGCGACGTTGCCACTTCCTAGAACGAGAAGCCTATTGGAAGTGCGTAACCAAGTTGACAATGCTAGCATCCATATTGTAACACGCTCTTAGTGCAATTTCACCGGAAATACACTTTACAAGCAAACTCTATCACGGAGCTCCATTAATACAACATTTTATAAATATATAACCAATATTTTTCATGCTTTTAACACGCTAGACTAAGGATTTTTTTTAAAAAAACAATGTCTCCACAACTTTGCAGTTTAACATAAATATTAAAATATTCTCGAAATGCCTATTTCAGGTTTGTGACCCTAAATAGCTTAATATGACAATAATTTTAACAAAAATGTTATTGATTTTTACAGAACACATTATTTTAAAAAAATGCCAAAATTCAGTTTCCATTCGAAAAAATGTATGACAGCAGTAACAGTCCAAACATTTACAAAAATGGGTTTTCAAAAATGTGGACATTCAATTGGTCCAACTAGGATTAATTCAGACTTGAACTGCACCCCCCCCCATCCGCCGCGAAATGACACGCTGTGCGAAAAGTATCCGTTATTTTAAATGTTTAAAACGGGTTAAGATGAGTTTATTTACAATACCTATATATGAGGTGGTGCAATGGATGATGATGATGATGATGATGATGATGATAATAATAATAATAATAATAATAATAATAACAATAATAATAATAATAATAGAAAATATCTGGGCAAAAATTACATAAAAATGGAAAGTTCGTCAATTAAATGACATTTGTTCGTAGCATTAACGATTTGCGAACTATTTCCCCCGCCCCGCCCCTAAATGGTTCCAAATCGATCGACTAATGGAAGAATAGAAACAGAGCAGGCAACGGCTAGAGAAAGTCAGTCGTGCTGACACACATATATCCCGCAACATAACCTTGAAAAGATGTCCATGTTATTATTCGAGGAACAACTCTCGCGTCTGCGCACTCAACACTCAGTTCCTCCTCAAATTAAAATTGATTTTCAAAGACGATGTTCGCATCGCCAGCAAGCGAGGTAATTACTGCCAAGCGATCGCCACGCCACCCTTGTGAAACTTACCCACGTGTTCTCAACAAAAGATAAATGCGTCATTTCCGTTCGCTTCCTAATCCTCGCAGTGGTCTTCTTTTTTTTTTTTTTTTTTTTTAATAGCAAAACATCAAACGTTATCCTTTTATAGATAGACTGCAGAATAAATCATATAGAGGCGCCAAAGTTGCATTATCCGCGTATTGATAATGATAAATAATAATATGATATATAATAATGATAAAAATGATGATTTTTAGGTGATGTGTTACACTCATATGACTTTCTCTAGCTGTTCTACAAACAGACGTATTACAAAAGATTATTCTTGTTTCTACACAATACTAATCGAGATAAGCATTAGCAGAATGTTCTTATTACTTAGTTCCTTATACGTAGAAGGAAAACAAAGCAATCCTAAAGTGATAGTCAAATGTTTTAAAAGCTGTCGTTACGTGATTGTCATTGCAATTCGCTTCTTTACTTTGCCAGGAGTAGAACAAAGGAAGAACGGACACTTCCTGTATGAGAAAAGTATATGGAAGTACGTACTTTACAATTGGAACCAATAACAAAGAATATCTCGGAAACGGTTACCTCCACAACAAAAATTGTGTGTGTTTATCAGTCGGTTTTTATCTAGCTCTTACGGTTATGCAAAATTCATCCAGAATGAAGAGGTCTTTTGAGGGGTATTCCTAGAAAATTCAAGATATACATTTTATTTGGGATGTAAATAGCTTTTACATCCAGCATTTTAATCAAATTTGTTACAAACATTTTTGAGAAAATAAAACTTTTCAAAAATGTTCCCATGTAAATTGTAGTTTAGGGTGGAGGGATTTTCTTGAAAATCTTCGTGTCGCATTCTTGGAAAATACGAAACTTATTTTACCGAGTTTTGTATTTTAATTTTTGAGCTATGCTGTCCACAGACACGCGCGCGGACCTTTTTTTGGTCTTAAAGGAGTCTCAAATATACATCTTGTGAAATCTCGGTATGGAATTTTTGGCTGCAATACAATACCTTGTCTATACACTATGTACATAGTAAGTGTAGAGAAAGTAAAAACACTGTGTTTGAAGAGCATATCATGATCCAAAGATGAGACACGCTTCCATGAAAACTTCCCCCACTCCAAAAGTACGCTTTATAAAATGGTTCTACGGATTTTGATTGTTTTGTATTGAAGTTTCTTGGTATTAACTGCGGATCCCGTTGCCATGGCTACTGGTCACAATTGTCAAATACTGCTTGTTACTTTCTCTACACGTACTATGTACATAGTGTATAGAATGTACATAGTGCATTCCACCCAAAAATTCAATACAGAGATTTCACTGGATGTATATGTTTTGAGACCTCATGAATCCACAAAAAGCATTTTTAGAAAAATGTCCGTGTGTGTGTGTGTGTGTGTGTGTGTGAGGGCATCATAGCTCAAAAACGAAAAGACTGTTAAAAACCAAACTTGATGTTTAAGTTTGGTACCTTCCAAGGATGCGACACGAAGCTTTTCAAGAAAATCCCCCCACCCCAACTACCCTTTACATGGAAAAAATTTCGAAAATTTTTATTTTCTTAAAAATGGCTCTAACGATTTTGATTACAATCCCTTATATTTAAGATATTTACTTTCCAAATGAAGTGTACATCTTGAATTTTGCATAACTGGTAAACCGTAAGATATAGACAAAAACTTGCTACACACGATAAAACACACAATTTAAGTTTTTGAGATATTCCTTGTTATTGGTTTGAGCCTGTACAGCTGTCGTATTAAATATTTAGCTTGGTCACTGAGGCAAATCTCACATCACTTTCTCTACTTCTGTCTAACAAATTATTGTTAATAAGCTTATTCTTATACTTACTTCATGCTAATTGAGAAAAAAAAAATAGTCTTATTACTTGCTTCCTTGTAAGTAGAAGCGAAATAAGGAAGTAGTCAAAAGCTGGTGACTCAAGTTCTTTTGTCTGTATGGACACGAGTTCATAAGTACAAGTTTTTCAAAGCTGAAACATAAAACAAGCAATATCTAAAAAACGACCAACTCCTCGAAAAAAATGTATACATCATAAATTATGTGTTATAATGTCCTCTACATTTTTTGTGTGGTAAGTTTTTGTCCTCTCTTACGGTTTAGCAGTTATGCAAAATTTCGTAAAATTCATCCAGAATAAAGTAGTCTTCGGAGGCTATTCCCGGAGAATTCAAGATACGATATTTTAATCAAAATCGTTAGAGCCATCTTTGAGAAAATCAAAATTTTCGAAAAAAGTTCCACGTAAGGGTAGTTGGGATTGGGGGGATTTTCTTGAAAATCTTCGTGTCGCATCCTTGGACGCATCCTAACGCTCTTTTCGTTTCTGAGCTATGCTCTCCAGACACACGTACACACGGACCTATTTCAAAAAATTTTTTTGGATTCAGGGGATCTCAAAACATACATTTCCGGTGAAATCTCGGTATTGAATTTTTGGGTGCATTACAATACCTTCTCTATACACTAAAAATGTGACTCGCGTCACATGTATGAAGATGCAGCAGTAGAGAGGAGGGGATATATCGCCCGTCCCTCCCTCCCACCCTCTCTCGCTCAGTCGACACCAGCAACTGCTTGGGAATCCAAACAACTTTCTTTACCAAATACAACTCATTTCGTAGACAATCAGCGCTTCAAAACTGAACATGTGTTCTTTCTCTTTATTAGATTGCCAACTCTTTCCATATTGCTATACCTATAATTTGCCTGATGTATTAGTTGGTACTTTCAAAATGCATGTTATTTTACCTGTAAGCACCTTTCTACTTTTCCTGCATATAATACATACATTATTTGCTTTCTCTATTCATTAATTTTAAAAAGGTTATTCGTTATTACTATATCTTGGTTCCACCGCTTAAACTACCACTAAAGCTATTTAGGTATTAGTTTTTTCACTTTTACTCACCGTAACCTTGTATTACTAACTTTTAAAAACATATCTTGTTTATTTTCGGACTTAAAGTTTCAACAAAGTACGCAATTTACATTAAAATATACCAAAAGTATTCGTTTGCTTAACTTTTTTACAACAATTTCTATTGTTTCATTAGCTATCAGACAGGTGGCGTCTAAATCGTTCATAGTTGACGTTCATGTTGCAAAATTCAGAACTACCAATATTTGAAAACTGCTTATCACTAGCCATTAAAAAGTTGTAGAACCATCATTGGTGGTTTTTTATTAATCACTAGAGTCGCTTTATAATTGATTTTAAGGCATCAGTTGTTTTTTCTTCTTCTTTTTTTTTCATCATGGCGATGATTTGCAAAATTTTTATAAAAAATACCGCGATATGCCGTCCTGCCGATTCGAAAAAGTGATTCTGTGTTTTTAGAATACTGAATCCATTATTTTTGTGTAAATACGTGATTTTCGTGTAACTTGTTTTTAGTAGTTTTAAGCAGTATCACCAAAGCATACGAACGAAGCGAGCGTGCGCTGTAATAGGTTTAGGTTAGTGTGTAAAGAATCTGATTTTCCTGTACTTTGATTTCAACAATTTCCACTGGTTTCACCAAAGCATGCGAGCGAAGCGAGCGTGGCTGAGTTGGGTTTAGGTTAGTATGTGTGTAAATATACTGATTCTCATGCACTTCGGTTTTAATAATTGTTACTGGTGTTATCAAAGCATGCGAGCTCCGCTCGCATGCGCCGTCTTAGGTTTAAGTCAGTGTGTTAAATAAACTACTTAGTTTTCGTCTAGTTTGGTTTTAATCATTTCGATTGTTCCAACTAAAGCATTCGGTGTGTAGGCTTAGATTAGTGTGTATCAATAAACTGACTTTCCTGTACTTTGGTTTTAATAATTTCCACCGGTTTCACCAACTGAGCTTTAGCACTCCATTGTTAATTTGGTGACTTTATCTACGTTGGTAGCATACACATTTCATTGTTTCTAGACCATAAATACTTCCCGCCTAGCAACAGCTGTTAAATTTTCCCCCACCATGATAATTTTCGTGAATTTTCTATTTAAGAAGGAGTATTTATAGGGTGGGAGCGGTGGCATATTCCAATTCTAGATGAAAACATATTAGTTCCTTGATGCTCTGAAGTGGGAGGTTAGTTTCAATTCTTAAAGTTATATTTATATGATGGTACTCTCGTATAGCTTTGCCGTTTATTCTTGTAACTACTTATTAATACACATAATAAAAGGTTATTCACATTTACCTCGTTTCCATGACGAATTGAAATATGTTACAAGGAAAAACTCTGATTCTGCTATACTCGTTGCACGCAATAGTCATATTAATGCTTTTTGTTTATTTCTCTCTGTTAGATCATAACAGAACCACTTTTATGGTTTGTATAGCTTGCAATGTATTCTCAAATATAATTATTTGACATCGAATCCTGCAAGTAATACACATTTAACAATTACTATATGTTTAACAGGTTCGCCAACGCAATTAAAAGTTGACTAACATAAATAGATGAATAACATTATTCTCGAAGCTTGTGTATTCAAAACGATCTTAATTCGTATTGAATTTAACATGTGAAACGCGGATCGTATTGAGATAGAGTTGAACCCGAATCGATTTCAATTCCCCGTGGAAACATGGTAATAATAATAATAATAATAATAATAATAATAATAATAATAATAATAATAATAATAATAATAATAATAATAATAATAAGAAGAAGAAGAAGAATAAAGCTAAAATATCAGCGTCAAAACTTAAGTATGAAAACGATTAAAAATGGAAGCTACAATGATTCATTATTAACGACGAAGCATTTTATATTACTGCAAACTGCATTATCTGCACTTTATCAACACTACAGGAATGTTATATTTTTCCATGCGTAAAGAAAACGGACTGTACATAACCTATAAAGTTTCACCCATCGTCTAAAAAGCATTCATAAGAAAACCTACTTTCACATATCAGTTCAATCGCAATATATTTCCAAATATTTAGTTTAAATGAAATATGTTAGTACGATTTACGCTTTTTGTCATAAAGACAACGATTAAAATACAATAATTAACTTCTAATCAAACGACTCCATTTTCTTCTTCTGTTTCAGTGCAGTTTACCACGTTGCCATGGGGAATACAAATCGATTAGGGTCGAATCCCATCTCAATACATTCCGCGTTTCAGATGTTAAATTATCCAAAACGAATTGAGATTGTTTTGAATACGCAAGCTTCAAGAATAATGTTATTCATCTATTTATGTTGGTCAACTTTTAATTGCGTTGGTGAACCTGTTAAACGTATATTTGTTAACTATTACTTGCAAGTTTTGAGTTATTAAATAATTATATTCGAGAATACATTGCAAACTATAGGAGTCATAACAGTGGTTCTATTATAATCTACCATAGGGCAATTTAAACAAATTTTATGTGTTCCATTCACGCGACTTTCTCTACGCCTATGTAACAAAATATTATTCTATCTACTTCATGCTAATTGAGATAAACATTAGCAGAAATTGTCTTATTACTTACTTCCTTGTTAGTAGAAAAGAAAAAATCTAATGTGTTCCATTTACATGATGTCATGTAGCTTTTATTTAAAACATTAATCTGTTATCTAATTAATTCTGGTCAAAATAAAGATTAGCACAATTAGTCATTATTAGCTTCTTTGTAAGCAGAAGGGAAATAAGAATATGCACAGACGAAAGCGATAGTCTCGTCCTTTAAAAGCCGGGAGCTCTGTGAAACAACTGAGGTTCGGTAAACAAATGAGAAACACGAAAAATGTTAAAGATGCTAAAATTGAAACCAATAATCCGGAATATCTTGAAAACGGTTAACTCTATAAAAAAAAAAAAAAAAAAAAAAAGTGTATATGACATAAATTGTGTGTTTTGATGAGATCTGCATTTTTCGTGAGGTAAGGTTTTGTATAAATTTTACGGTTTACCAGTTATACAAAAGTCATCAAGAATAAGCAGGTATTTTAGAGGCTAATCCCAGAAAATTCAGGATATACATTTCGTTTTACATAAAAATATCTTAAGCACAAAGTATTTTAATCAAAATCGTTAAAGCCATTTTTGAGAAAATCCAAATTTTCGAAAAATGTTACATGTAGTTTGGTGAGGGGAGGTTTTTCTCACAATCTTCGTGTCGCATCCTTGGAACATAGTGAACTTAAATACCAACTTTGGTATTTAACGGGCTTTTCATTTTTGAGCTACGCTGTCCACACACACACACACACACACGCATACTCATAGAGACGGACATTTTTCTAAAAATGTCTTCTTTTAATTTTAATTCAGGGATTCACAAAACGATTATTTCCAGTGAAATCTCGGTATTGAATTTTTTGGCTGGAATACAATAGCTTCTCTATGCACTATGTACTTAGTACGTGCAGAGAAAGTAAACATATATAGACAAATGACAGCCGCGTTTGAGAGACAACCTTGTTAACAGTCCAGGTTCTGTGTGAACACATGTACGGTCTATAGTGACCAGCAAACTTTCACATGTTGTAAACTCGTCTACCTGTTTCATTTTGTTTTACTTATTATACAGTAGGTGTTGTATTCCACCCAAAAAAATCTGATGTTCCATTCACATGACCTTCTCTACATCTCTGCAACAAACTATTGTTAAACTTGTATTTACTTCCTGCTAACCGAGAAAAAATTAGCAGAAATAGTCTTATTACTGGCTTCCTTGTAAGTAGAAGGGAAATAAGGGAGTAGCATAGGTTAAAGTGATAGTCAAAAGCTGGTTGCTATGTGACTGAAGTTCCTTTGTTTGTATGGACAACAGTTGACAAATTCCTGTAAGAGAAAAGTATAAGTTTTTCAAAGCTGAAAAAAAATAAGGAATATCTCAAAAACGATCAAATCCACGAAAAAAAAAATGTACGTAACATAAATTGTGTGTTTTAACGTGCTCTACATTTTTTTTTTTTTTTTTTTTTTTTTTTTTTTTTTGTGGTAAGTTTTTGTCCATCTCTTACGGTTTATCAGTTATGCAAAATTCCGTGAAATTCATCCAGAATAAAGTAAGTCTTCAGAGGCTATTCCCAGAAAATTCAAGATATACATTTTATTTGTCAGGTAAATAGCTTTAATTTCGACATTTTAATCAAAATCCTTAGCCATTTTTTAGAAAATCAAAATTTTCGAAAAAAGTTCTATGTAAAGGGTAGTTGGGGGTGGGCGGATTTTCTTGTAAAATCTTCGTGCCGCATCCTTGGAAGATACCAAACTTTAACAAAATTTTTCGTTTTTGAGCTATGTTGCCCACAGACGCGCGTGCGCGCGCGGACATTTTTCTAAACATTCCTTTTTTTGGTTCAGGGGGTCCTAAAACATATTACCGGTGAAATCTCTGTATTGAATTTTTGGGTACAATACACCATGTACACAGTACTTTTAGAGAAAGTAATGCGATACTGAGATTTCACCGGAAATATATTTTTTCAGGTCCACTGAATCCATTTTTAGGAAAAGATTCGTGAATGTGTGTGTTTGCGTATCTGAACCATAAAACCGTTATAACAATTGATATTTAAATTTAGTATCGTCACCAAGATTTTCAAGAAAATTCCCCCACCCCAAACTACCTTTTACATTGAAAAAAAAAACGATTTTCATGAAAACACCGTATATTTATATCTACATGTCAAATAAAATCTATATTTTCTGCGAATAGCTTCTGAAGTCCTCAGGATGAATTACCACAGTTAACTGTACATCTAGTTAAAACAAAACACTTCACATCATACATTTTTGTACAGTTAACCGTTTCCATATTCCTTGTTATTGGTTTCAATTTTAAGCTACTTTACTTTTGTCTTTCGTTCATATATTACACGTACCATGTACATAATGTATAGAGAAGGTATTGTATTGCACCAAAAATGCAATACCGAGATTTCACCGGAAATATATGTTTTAGGGTCCCCTTTATCCAAAAAAGTCCATGTGTGTGTCTATGTCCGTGTACACGATAACTCAAAAACGAAAAGTCGGTAAAATACCAAACTTGGTATTTATGTTTGGTATCTTCCAAAGATGCGATACCACCCCCAGCTACCCTTTACATGGCACTTTTTCCTAAAATTTTGATTTTCTTAAAAATGGCTCTAACAGTTTTGACTAAAATATCGTATATTTACCTGACAAATAAAATGTATTTCTCGAATTTTCTGGGAATAGCCTTTAAGACTACTTTATTCTGGATGAATTTTACGAAATTTTGCAAACCTGCTAAACCGTAAGAGATGGTTAAAAACTTGCCATACAAAAAATCTGATGTGTTCCATTCACATGACTTTCCCTACTTCTGTGTAACAAATTATTGTTAATAAGCTTGTGCCTCTATTTACTTCATGCTGATTGAGAAAAAATTATGAGAAATAGTATTATTACTTGCTTCCTTGTAAGTAGAAGCGAAATAAGGGAGTATCACAGGTTAAAGTGAGGTCAAAAGCTGGTTACTTGGTGACTGAAGTTCCTTTGTTCGTATGGACAGCAGTTGACAAATTTTTCTATGAAAAAATGTACAAGTTTTTTAAACCTGAAACCCCCCCCCCCAAAAGGAATATCTCAAAAACGATCAACTCCTCGAAAAAAATTATATAACATAAATTGTGTCTTTTAACGTGCTCTACATTTTTTGCGTGGTAAGTTTTTGTCCATTTCTTACGGTTTAGCAGTTATGCAAAGTTTCTCATCCAGAATAAAGTAGTCTTCAAAGGCTAATATACATTTTATTTGTCAGGTAAATATCTTTAATATACGGTATGTTAATCAAAATCGTTAGTCATTTTTCAGAAAATAAAAATTTTCGAAAAAGTTCCACATAAAGGGTAGTTGGGGTGGGGGCATTTTCTTGAAAATCTTCGTGTCGTGTCGTTGGAAGATATCAAACTTAAATACCAAGTTTGGTATTTAACGCTCTTTTCGTTTTTGAGCTATGCTGTCCACAGGCACACACACGGACCTTTTTCCAAAAAGTTTTTTTGGGATTCAGGGGGACCCAAAACATGTATTTCTGGTGAAATCTCGGTATCGAATTTTTGGGTGCATTACAATAGCTTCTCTATACACTATGTACATAGTACGTGTAGGTAAAGTAAAAATGTAGAACACATTAAAACACACAATTTATGTTATATACATTTTTTTCGTAGATTTTATTTTTTTAAATAGATATGCCTTGTTTTTGGTTTCACCTTTAAAAAACATACTTTTCTCCTATAGGAATATGTCAACTCGTGTCCATACAAACAAAGGAACTTCAGTCACATAGCAACCAGCTTTGACTATCACTTTAACTTATGGTACTCCCTTATTTCGCTTCTAATTACAAGGAAGCAAGTAGTAAGACTATTTCTGCTAATTTTTTCTCAATCAGCATGAAGTAAATAGAAGCATAGGCATTTAACAATAATTTGTTGCATAGATGTAGAGAAAGTCATGTGAGTGGAACACATCAGATTTTTTTATTCAAGGGGTCTCAAAACATATATACTTGCGGTGAAATGTCATGTCAAATTTTTGGGTGCAATACAATACCTCGTGTAGAGAAAGTAAAAATGGAAAAGCTTATATTGGGGTGGTGGTGTAATTTTTTTTTTTTTTGCAATATAATTTAAATTGGATCCGTTTAACAGCATGGTCATATCGCGACCTTACAAATTGTACATAAAATAGTAAAATACCAAATGGTTACGTAGAGCACTTGGTAAGTCACTCAAGTCTGCTTGGCGTATTACAGCAGGACAGAAAGTTGCAAGTCTCACGTTTTGATTACTGATGACGGAAGTGTCAGTTGCTGAGGGGCATCAAGCAGTTTTCTATAAACAGTTGTTTCGTGGGTCTAATGATGTTATTCCCCAGGATGTCGGCGTTTTCATTTGCACGTGACGCTACCCAAGTGAGCATTACTTGTTTTCCAAAGGATGCGTAGGACTCTGTGGGCAGCTACTGACCTTCAACTTGCCCTTTTTACTTTCTCTACACGTACTATGTACATAGTGTATAGCGAAGGTATTGTATTGCACCCAACAATTCAATACTGAGATTTCACCGGAAATACTTCTTTTAGGACCCTCCAAATCAAAAAGGATGCATAGCTCTAAAAGGAAACGTCAGCTACATAGTACATTTGGTATTTAAGTTCACAATCTTTCTAGGATGCGACAAGAAGATTTTTATCAAAATTGCCCCACCCCCAACTACCCTTTACATGGAAAACATTTCGAAAAGTTTGGTTTTCCCAAAAATGCCTGTTAATCATTTTTATTAAAATCCCGTATATTAGATATATTAACATGGCAAATAAAATGTATATGTTGAGTTTTCTCCGAATGACCTCTGAAACCTCTTCTTTCTGGATGAATTTTGTGGAATTTTACATAACTGCTAAACCGTAGGAGATGGAAAAAAAAGCTACCACTCAAAAACTGTAGAGCACTTTAAAACACACAATTTATGCTATATAATTTTTTTTTTTTTTTTTTTTCGTGGAGTTGGTCGTTTTTTATATATTCCTTGTTTTTGATTTCAGCTTTGAAACAATTTTACTTTTCTCATACAGGAATTTGTCCACACTTGAGTCACATATCACTTTAACCTATGGCACTCCCTTAATATCCCGTAAAGTAAGAGTAAGGCTAACCTCCAGTAAACTTTACGGTCAGATTAAACTTTGGTTCTTACCATCTAAACATTAACTTTTACTGGCAGTTAACATAATTTATAGCAGTTGGTGCACCTGTTTATGAAATATTAATATCTTCTTTCATTTGTTTTCGTTGTTTTGAGTGTTATTTACAATGGCGAGTGGTATACAAAGAATTAGACAAGCGAATTTTTCTTCTGGGGAAGAGGAAATCCTATTAAAAATTATTCAGGATAAGCGTCACATTCTTTTGCCAACCTTGCAATAGCACTGCTTACAATTTTTACTATTTGAGAAGCAGTTGCTGTGCTAACTCCTATGAAATCACCAAGTGCAATTAGCGTGCTTCCTAAAGCAAAAAAACGTAAGGTTCATCGGCGATACAGCGTTATTCCTGAAATGGAAATGCAATGTGTAGTTGTAAATGCATCAGGTATTCGGCAATTCTGCACTACGGCTCTATTAATTCTGCCGTCTGCAAAACGGTATTTATAGAGGGAAATAAAAAGATATGTGCGGATTGTGGTGAAAACACAGGTTATTTAAAATCGGTTAATAAATAAAAGGTGCAGAATTACCCTGATTCATGTATAATTTGGCAGATATTGAATTACGTCTTTGCTGGTTCTGAATTTAAGACTTTCTATGTTTTCACCACAATCTACACATTTGACTTTTATACCCCGACGAAGTTTCCGGGTAGCAGACGGCAGAATGCTCGAGCTCATGTATGATTAATTTGGCCGAAATCGAATTCACGGTCGTTGCTGAATCTGAATCGCAGACACTCTGTTTACTAGCCGATTTTAATGTTTTTACCACATTTCACTTGCATTCCTACTATAGATACCCCGACGTATCTTCGTTTATCAGACGGTAGAATTAATAGAGGTGTTGTGCAGAATTACCAGGTATTCACTGCATTATAGAAGAAAAAATAACAAAGTCATAATAATGTATAAGATGAACCTACCTTTGTGTTTTATGCTGAATATCATCACATATGAGACCAAGGAGCAAGAGAACTGTTGGTTTTGTTAATCGGCATCGCTTAAAGAATTCTTGATTTTCTAAAGTTTCGTAATAGTTTGTTCTGGTTTTCAATAATTTAGGTCTCCTATGTATTATAATCTGATCACTATCGCTTTCAAAGAAAACTGAATGTAATTCCTTTTTGCCATTTGGTACATAACCTTAAAATATGTCTTCGTTAAGTGTTTACTGGAAGACAATGCTACGGTAAAGTTAACTTCCGGTTATCGTATGGTTTACCGACAGATGTCTCTACTGTACATTGTAAAATCAGTCCGTAAAGTCCCTGTAAACAATGTACTGGACATTGTAAGAACGGCCCTAAAAGAATATGGTGAAAGGTAAGTTGTTTCTGGAATGGAACACATGAGATGTTTACAGCTGGTTGCCATGCGAACAACACACAGACCCTTGCAACCCATCGGTTTATTCTTCTGCAAGGGACGTCAACTACACATTACAGGAAAAGTTGTCTACTAGCTTCTTGTGTTGTTTTATTTTACTGAAACTAGCTGCTCTGCAATTTGTTATTGTTATCTGCTCGTTTGTTCAGTTGATATACAGCATTTTCGTCGTAGAATGAATACGGTTCAACAAATCCTTGAAAAAAATATAAAAAAAATACATTATTTTTGGTAGATTTTTTAAAAATGTTCCAACATAGTCTCCATTTAGCTTGATACACCTTTCCCAGCATTTCTCCAACTGTTTTAAGCCTTCCAAAAAGTAGCATCTCGGAAGGTTCTCAAAACAGGCATCTGTTTGGGAGTTGACCACTTCGTTACACGTGAAGCGTTTTAAAGTTTGGAAATTGAAAAAATGCACTGAGGGCGAAACGGTGGATGCAGCACTTCTACAATGTTCGCCATCTTGATGGAAGAGAATCCTTTTGTTTGCCAGACGAGGGCGTTCAACCGGTGCAATAACGTTCTTCCTTTCGGCAAGTAATCACCTTGTCTGCACATTTCACCACCTTTAGCTTCTTCGCAGACTCTTCACCTGTTTCGACTCTATTTTTGTCTCTGAGGTGTAATAGTGTATCCAAGTTTCATCCACAGTTATGTATAGACGAGAAACTCGTCAGGATTGCGACGGAAAAGTGCCAAACCAGCTTCCGAATCGATCACACAAACGCAGCACCCATCTTGCCGAGACCTTTGTCAGATCTAAATTTACGTACAAAATTGAGAACACTGTACCTTGTGATATGCATGTGGCCTCTACTACTTCGCGATCCTAGATTCGTCAGTCATCAAAAGCATGTCCTGGATTTTGTTAATCACTTCTACTGGACGTCCGGAACGATGTTCATCATTTGTGGATGTACGGCCACGTTTATCCAATTGTTACAGGAGCAGATCACGTGCCATGAACTTGATCCAACTCGGCTTGTATCTCTTTCGGTGTTAAGCCTTTTGAATAGAACTGTTTAATCACCTCCATCTTTCTAAAGAAGCACAAGATTATTGATTCAATCGCCTATGGACGAAACCACGTGACGGATATAGCTGAAGTTAAAGAACGAGACGACGGACACTAAATACAAGTTTTTTTACTATGCTACGAGAGGATTTTGTTGGATTTTCTCAGGATGACAACAGAGAAAGAAAAAGCGAGGCAGCTTAAAGTGAACCATACAAAGCTGAACCATTGCAATAGGCCACCATTTCTGTCTGTGACATTTGTTTTAATGATCTCAGTGGACAATCGATCAGTGCCATCTGTTGACTATATTGATGAGCATTTAAGACAGCCTTATGCTGCATTCACAATGAGATGCAAGCACAGACGCAAGGAAACACCATTGACAATGAGATGTAACCACAGACACAAGGTCACAATGAGATACAAGCACAGAGACAAGGAAACACCATTCACAATGAGATACAAGCACAGACACCGGGAAACACCATTCACAATGAGATACAAGCACAGACACAGGGAAACACCATTCACAATGAGATACAAGCACAGACACAAGGAAACACCACTCACAATGAGATACAAGCACAGACACAGGGAAACACCATTCACAATGAGATACAAGCACAGACACAAGCAAACACCATTCACAATGAGATACAAGCACAGACACAAGGAAACACCATTCACAATGAGATGCAAGCACAGACACAAGCAAACACCATTCACAATGAGATACAAGCACAGACACAAGCAAACACCATTCACAATGAGATACAAGCACAGACACAGGGAAACACCATTCACAATGAGATACAAGCACAGACACAGGGAAACACCATTCACAATGAGATACAAGCACAGACACAAGCAAACACCATTCACAATGAGATACAAGCACAGACACAAGGAAACACCATTCACAATGAGATGCAAGCACAGACACAAGCAAACACCATTCACAATGAGATACAAGCACAGACACAAGCAAACACCATTCACAATGAGATACAAGCACAGACGCAAGGAAACACCATTCACAATGAGATACAAGCACAGACTCAAGCAAACTCCATTCACAATGAGATACAAGCACAGACACAAGCAAACACCATTCACAATGAGATACAAGCACAGACACAAGGAAACACCATTCACAATGAGATACAAGCACAGACACAAGCAAACACCATTCACAATGAGATACAAGCACAGACACAAGCAAACACCATTCACAATGAGATGCAAGCACAGACGCAAGGAAACACCATTGACAATGAGATGCAAGCAAAGACGCAAGGAAACACCATTCACAATGAGATGCAAGCACAGACACCAGGAAACACCATTCACAATGAGATACAAGCACAGACACAAGGAAACACCATTCACAATGAGATACAAGCAAAGACGCAAGGAAACACCATTCACAATGAGATGCAAGCACAGACACCGGGAAACACCATTCTCAATGAGTTGCAAGCACAGAGACAAGGAAACACCATTCAAAATGAGATGCAAGCACAGACACCGGGAAACACCATTCACAATGAGATGCAAGCACAGACACAAGGAAACACCATTCACATTGAGATGCAGGCACAGACACCAGGAAACACCATTCACAATGAGATGCAAGGAAACACCATTCACAATGAGATGCAAGCACAGACACAAGGAAACACCATTCACAATGAGATGCAAGCACAGAGACAAGGAAACACCATTCACAATGAGATGCAAGCACAGACACAAGGAAACACCATTCACAATGAGATGCAAGCACAGACACAAGGAAACACCATTCACAATGAGATGCAAGCACAGACACAAGGAAACACCATTCACAATGCATTCGTAAGCGCAACGCAATAAGTTGACACGGGTTTCTAGATCCACGAGCTGAATAACATAACCAATAATACCACATAAGAAAATACACTCAATCTTTTACAAATAAATAGATTACATACTGACAACTGACGCTCGCGGCAGTGACGTCACAAAAATTGCTCATTCAGAATTATTGAAAATAGTACAAGCATAGAGACTGGAGAAAGTGATAAAGCTACACATTTAACGAACTAAGAATTATCTCTCTGCGTTTTCGAGTTATAAGAACCAATACATCTAGTTACATCCATTAAATCATAAGCTCTTGAGGGAGATTAGAGATGGCGCGGCACGGCCACATAGAAGTGCTTGCATGTAGAGCATGCCATGTGCGATTGTTTGTTATTGAATTCATAGGCAATGTATAGAGAAAAGAAGCAGAATTCTTCCTCTTTGCATGCAATGCAAGGATAAAGTTTGGAGTTTGCAAACTCTTGCATTGCGTGTTTCTATGTGAATCCTTACATTAAATAATATGAGTCCAAACTCTTGGGCATATATTGCGTCTGCGCTAGGATTTCATTTTTCTCTTTTTTTCTCCTGTAGCTTAACGTCCTTTAAACTGGTTGGTCATATCGGACGATGAATGAAATTGATGAAATTATGCCCTAATGGTCTCAGGGTCCATGGATCTTTAAGTTACTCGACAATCGTCTTCTCAGGATAAGGGAAAACCCGGAAAAAAACCTTATCCCAGCAACTCACCTTAAGCGAGATTCGAACTCACGACCTTTTGAATGTGAAGCAGACACGCTAACATTAGAATAAGGGACAGTATTCTCTTGGAGAGCGTGTTTTCCTTGCTAGCAATTTAATATACGGGATGATCCGACAAATGCAGCCGGTATACTTGTTAGTGACAGAGCTCGTTGAGCCAGGAACCATATGGAACATGTCAAAGAACTCCGACTGAAAATGCTCCTAATTCCATCGATAGATGGCACTGAGACCATTAACTGCGAGCTTTCACTTGAAATGGTTGAGGTTTATATGGATCAGAAATAGGCGTGTGATACGAGTTTCTGTAATCAACGTTGGCCATTAAAATATTATTATTTTCAACTTTTTTGCAATACTTACATAATTAGTGTTCCAAAACATCCCAACGTTTATTCATGCTCTTCAACATATCTAGGTAGTGTGAATGTTGTAAAGGCTTCTTGGAGGCCAAGGCATTAACTGGTCCAGCCAAACAGATGTTTACCTACCCAAATCATCCCATGCTTCAGTCTGGAGACTGTGCAGCAGCTTGACCCTGACTGCGAGTGGTACGGCCCAGGTTCGATCCCAAGCGACCGCATGTGACATTTGTGGTGGACAAAACGGCGCAGAGGCGGGTTTTCTCCCCGCCATCGCATTCCACCGCTGCTCTATCTCCATTACAGTATCCACATTTAGTGCTCCCAACACACTCGCCCTCCGTGGTGTAGTGGTTACCATGCTAACCAAAGTCGCGGACGACGGAAAAAAGCCTTAGGTAGGGAAGTAAAGCCGTTGGTCCCGTGCTGTAGATTTACGGCACGTAAATGAACCTCAAGCCTGGAAGAGAGGCCTCTGAGCAAAATTAAGTGGTCTTTCACGCACAGTATAGAATGGGACGCTGAGCAGTTAAATGAATAAAACTCCATTTCCATGTTCTAGTGATGGACACAATCGAATACTCTGTCCAATCGAAATCAGCCTGCTGCAGGAAGTTCTCAGATGCTACATTGTCGTGACTCGGTTCAAACAACAAAAGTAAGGTTAGGTTTACTTATTTTCTCACATTCAGGGAGAAGTCATTGGCTGTACTCTTCATCAAATTGTAATCTCGAACCCTTATTAACTCATAAATAGGGCCCGGAACTGGCACACAAAAGTAAGGTTAGGTTTACTTATTTTCTCACATTCAGGGAGAAGTCATTGGCTGTACTCTTCATCAAATTGTAATCTCGAACCCTTATTAACCCATAAATAGGGCCCGGAACTGGCACACAAAAAATTAACTATAAAATGTTCCAAAAAATTCTCTTAAAATGACCTACAATTTTTAAAAAAAAATCTGATGTGTTCCATTCACATGACTTTCTCTACATCTCTGCAACAAATTATTGTTAAAAAGCTTATGCTTCTATTTACTTCATTTTAATCCAGGAAAAATTAGCAGAAATGGTCTTATTACTTGCTTCCTTGTAAGTAGAAGACAAATAAGGGAGTTCATAGATTAAAGTGATAGTCAAAAGCTGGTTGCTATGTGACTGAAGTTCCTTTGTTTGTATGGACACGAGTTGATAAATTCCTGTATGAGAAAAGTATAAGTTTTTCAAAACTGAAACTAAAATCAAGGAATATCTCAAAAACGATCAACTCCACGACAAAATGTAAAAACATAAATTGTGTGTTTTAACGTCATCTACACTTTTTGTGTGGTAAGTTTTTGTCCATCTCTTACGGTTTAGTAGTTGCGCAAAATTCCGTAAAATTCATCCAGTCTTCAGAGGTTATTCCCAGAAAATTCAAGATATACATTTTATTTGCCAGGTAAATATCTTTAATATACGAAATTTTAATCAAAATCGTTAGAGCCATTTTTGAGAAAATAAAAATTTTCGAAAAAAGTTCCATAAAAAGAGTAGTTTGGGGTGGAGGAATTTTTTCTCAAAATCTTCGTGTCGCATCCCTGGAAGATACTGAACTTAAATACCAAGTTTGGTATTTTACCGACTTTTCCTTTTTGAGCTATCGTGTTCACAGACACACGGCACTGAAAATGCTTTTTTTTATATAGGGAACCCTAAAACATATCTATTTCCGGTGAAATCGCGATTGAATATTTTGGTGCAATGCAATACCTTCCTTGTATATGTACATAATACGTGTAGAGAATGTAAAAATCTACCTATTGAATATTCTAAATTGACATGATAAAAAGTAATGTTAGGTGTAATGATGTCCCTTATTACTTCCTATAAAAATATTATCGCAAGTTTTCATGGATGGGTCTGCGGTTGTCAATTGTTTTATGCTGGCAGAAACTTGTTTGTGCCTTTACGTAACGTGACCAGTATGCAATATTCTCTCTTCAAAAAATGAACATCACTTGCAAGCAGTTTTTGAGACTCTTTTGTTTTGGCAATTAGCACTGCACTCGGACCCGAAGAAATGTTTCTCTAGGTGTGACGCCCTCCCTCACAAATGACTTTAACCTGGGAAATGCATTTTAAAAAGTAGGTGTTATTGTCAATAAGCGACAACTCAAATCCGGGCGTTACAGCACACAGTGAACTCGTGAACAAACAGGTAGCTAATTTCATAGCGGAGTTATTGCACATTATGATGAATGGGGAGCGCTGACTTGACCAGACCAACTTCTGTCCTCACCAAACACATTTTCAACATGGAACAGCACCAGTTATGGAAAGGAATCAAACGAGGCAATGGGCCACTACGCGTTACATTAGTGATTCCATGAATTTTTGTTCAGAGCTCACTTTTGGGGCCCACCTCTATAGCACGTTGAATATCTGAAATGGGGCGTATGAGCACGGAAAGGCATACCAGCGCCAACATTGAGGAAACTTGCTGCTATCTAGTCAAATATCTCATCGTGCCCTGCCAGTGTCCAGGTCCCCGAGCACAAGTGAGGAACAGTCGCGAGGTATCGACGAGACTTGCCTACAGGAACCTTCCACATGCGAGCCGTGATCAAAAGGAACAACCTTGTGCCAACTCTGGAAGTCACCAATACTGGCTAGTCATCTTCTCTCCAGACAAACTTGCACCTATCTAGTCAAATATCTCATCGTGCCCTGCCAGTGTCCTGGTCCCCGAGCACAAGTGAGGAACAGTCGCGAGGTACCGTTTAGGGCTAACAGACACGCTACAGCAACCTTCCACATACGAGCCGTGAACAAAAGTAACAACCTTGTGCCAACTCTGGAAGTCACCAATACTGGCTAGTCATCTTCTCTCCAGACAAACTTGCACCTCTCTAGTCAAATATCTCATCGTGCCCTGCCAGTGTCCAGGTCCCCGAGCACAAGTGAGGAACAGTCGCGAGGTATCGACGAGACTTGCCTACAGGAACCTTCCACATGCGAGCCGTGATCAAAAGGAACAACCTTGTGCCAACTCTGGAAGTCACCAATACTGGCTAGTCATCTTCTCTCCAGACAAACTTGCACCTATCTAGTCAAATATCTCATCGTGCCCTGCCAGTGTCCTGGTCCCCGAGCACAAGTGAGGAACAGTCGCGAGGTACCGTTTAGGGCTAACAGACACGCTACAGCAACCTTCCACATACGAGCCGTGAACAAAAGTAACAACCTTGTGCCAACTCTGGAAGTCACCAATACTGGCTAGTCATCTTCTCTCCAGACAAACTTGCACCTCTCTAGTCAAATATCTCATCGTGCCCTGCCAGTGTCCAGGTCCCCGAGCACAAGTGAGGAACAGTCGCGAGGTATCGACGAGACTTGCCTACAGGAACCTTCCACATGCGAGCCGTGATCAAAAGTAACAACCTTGTGCCAACTCTGGAAGTCACCAATACTGGCTAGTCATCTTCTCTCCAGACAAACTTGCACCTATCTAGTCAAATATCTCATCGTGCCCTGCCAGTGTCCTGGTCCCCGAGCACAAGTGAGGAACAGTCGCGAGGTACCGTTTAGGGCTAACAGACACGCTACAGCAACCTTCCACATGCGAGCCGTGATCAAAAGTAACAACCTTGTGCCAACTCTGGAAGTCACCAATACTGGCTAGTCATCTTCTCTCCAGACAAACTTGCACCTATCTAGTCAAATATCTCATCGTGCCCTGCCAGTGTCCAGGTCCCCGAGCACAAGTGAGGAACAGTCGCGAGGTATCGACGAGACTTGCCTACAGGAACCTTCCACATGCGAGCCGTGATCAAAAGGAACAACCTTGTGCCAACTCTGGAAGTCACCAATACTGGCTAGTCATCTTCTCTCCAGACAAACTTGCACCTATCTAGTCAAATATCTCATCGTGCCCTGCCAGTGTCCAGGTCCCCGAGCACAAGTGGGGAACAGTCGCGGGGTACCGTTTAGGGATCTACAGCAACCTTCCACATGCGAGCCGTGATCAAAAGGAACAACCTTGTGCCAACTCTGGAAGTCACCAATACTGGCTAGTCATCTTCTCTCCAGACAAACTTGCACCTATCTAGTCAAATATCTCATCGTGCCCTGCCAGTGTCCTGGTCCCCGAGCACAAGTGAGGAACAGTCGCGAGGTATCGACGAGACTTGCCTACAGCAACCTTCCACATACGAGCCGTGAACAAAAGTAACAACCTTGTGCCAACTCTGGAAGTCACCAATACTGGCTAGTCATCTTCTCTCCAGACAAACTTGCACCTCTCTAGTCAAATATCTCATCGTGCCCTGCCAGTGTCCAGGTCCCCGAGCACAAGTGAGGAACAGTCGCGAGGTATCGACGAGACTTGCCTACAGGAACCTTCCACATGCGAGCCGTGATCAAAAGGAACAACCTTGTGCCAACTCTGGAAGTCACCAATACTGGCTAGTCATCTTCTCTCCAGACAAACTTGCACCTATCTAGTCAAATATCTCATCGTGCCCTGCCAGTGTCCTGGTCCCCGAGCACAAGTGAGGAACAGTCGCGAGGTACCGTTTAGGGCTAACAGACACGCTACAGCAACCTTCCACATACGAGCCGTGATCAAAAGTAACAACCTTGTGCCAACTCTGGAAGTCACCAATACTGGCTAGTCATCTTCTCTCCAGACAAACTTGCACCTATCTAGTCAAATATCTCATCGTGCCCTGCCAGTGTCCAGGTCCCCGAGCACAAGTGAGGAAAAGTCGCGGGGTATCGACAGGAACCTTCCACATGCGAGCCGTGAACAAAAGTAACAACCTTGTGCCAACTCTGGAAGTCACCAATACTGGCTAGTCATCTTCTCTCCAGACAAACTTGCACCTCTCTAGTCAAATATCTCATCGTGCCCTGCCAGTGTCCAGGTCCCCGAGCACAAGTGGGGAACAGTCGCGAGGTACCGTTTAGGGATAACAGACACGCTACAGGAACCTTCCACATACGAGCCGTGAACAAAAGGAACAACCTTGTGCCAACTCTGGAAGTCACCAATACTGGCTAGTCATCTTCTCTCCAGACAAACTTGCACCTCTCTAGTCAAATATCTCAAGAATCGAGACCCATCGTGCCCTGCCATTGTCCTGGTCCCCGAGCACAAGTGGGGAACAGTCGCGAGGTACCGTTTAGGGATAACAGACACGCTACAGGAACCTTCCACATACGAGCCGTGAACAAAAGTAACAACCTTGTGCCAACTCTGGAAGTCACCAATACTGGCTAGTCATCTTCTCTCCAGACAAACTTGCACCTCTCTAGTCAAATATCTCAAGAATCGAGACCCATCGTGCCCTGCCATTGTCCTGGTCCCCGAGCACAAGTGGGGAACAGTCGCGAGGTACCGTTTAGGGCTAACAGACACGCTACAGCAACCTTCCACATACGAGCCGTGAACAAAAGTAACAACCTTGTGCCAACTCTGGAAGTCACCAATACTGGCTAGTCATCTTCTCTCCAGACAAACTTGCACCTATCTAGTCAAATATCTCATCGTGCCCTGCCAGTGTCCAGGTCCCCGAGCACAAGTGAGGAACAGTCGCGGGGTAGCGTTTAGGGCTAACAGACACGCTACAGCAACCTTCCACATACGAGCCGTGAACAAAAGTAACAACCTTGTGCCAACTCTGGAAGTCACCAATACTGGCTAGTCATCTTCTCTCCAAACAAACCACATTGACTGTTTCACTTCAAACTCCTTGTCTTGCGATTCGCCAACACTTGACTCCATCTTCAAGCCAACTTGCTAGGCCTTCTAAAACACGTATAGCCCTTTCAGCTGTCAACAATTACAACAGCTGAAAGTGCAAACAAACATGAGTAGCACGTGTACCTTTCGTTTCGCAATGTGTTACCTGTTACTCGGTGATGGTGGTGGAATGACCCGCCCAGACGCCGTTTCGTCCACCGCGGGCGCTTGGGATGGATGCGCTAACCACCCAACCACGGCGACGCCCACAAGATAAAAAATCCTGTTATTTTTACTTTCTCTATACGTACTATGTACATAGTGTATAGAGAAGCTGTCACACTCCACCAAAAAATTCGATACCGAGATTTCACCGGAAATATGTTTTTAGGTCCCCTGTATCCAAAAAAAAAGTATTTTCAGAAAAAGGTCCGTGTGTCTGTGAACACGATAACTCAAAAACGAAAAGTCGGTAAAATAGCAAACTTGGTATTTAAGTTTAGTATCTTCCACGGATGCCACACAAAGATTTTGAGAAAAATCCCCCCGCCCCAAACTACCCTTTACATAGAACTTTTTTTGAAAATTTTGATTTTCTAAAAAATAGCAAACGATTTTGATTAAAATATCGTATATTGAAGATATTTACTTGACACATAAAATGTATATTTTGAATTTTCTGGGAATAGCCTCTGAACACTACTTTATTCTGGGTAAATTTTACGGAATTTACCATAACTGCTAAGCCATAAGAGATGGACAAAAACTTACCACATAACAAATGTGGAACACTTTAAAACACACAATTTATGTTATATACATCTTTTTCAAGGAGTTGATTGTTTTTGAGATAATCCTGGTTTTTGGTTTCAGCTTTGAAAAATATACTTTTCTGATACAGGGCTTTGTGAACTCGTGTCCATACAAAGAAAGGAACCTCAGTGACATAGCAACCAGCTTTTGACTATCACTTTAACCTATGATGGTCCCTTATTTCGCTTCTACTTACAAGGAAGCAAGTAATAAGACTATTTCTGCTAATGTTTTCTCGATTAGCATGAAGTAAATAGAAGAATAAGGTTTTTAATAATACTTTTTTGCAGGGATGTAGAGAAAGCCATGTGAATTATTATACAGGGGACCCTAAAACATGTATTTGCGGTGAAATGAATTTTTGGGTGCAATACAATGTCTTCTCTATACTCAATGTGCAGGTAAAACACAGAGAAAGTGGACATCAGCGTTTCAAGTTGCGAGACAATCACATACAACAAACATTTTGGGAAAGTTTCATCACGTAAACTTGGCAACACTGGCGAGCTATCTTATCTATAACTGCCTGCAAATAAAGATGCTATTGTGCTATATGAACTTTGTTCGCCGACAATTCCACCATCTTTAATCATTCAACATTACCACAAATTGTCTTATTGCTTGCTTCCTTATAAGTAGAAGCGAAATAAGAGAGTACCAGTGATAGTCAAAAGCTGCTTCCTATGTGATTCAACTTCCTTTGTTCGTATGGACACGAGTTGACAAATTCCTGTATGAGAAAAGTATAAGTTTTCAAAACTGAAACCAAAAACAAGGAATATCTTAAAAACGATCAACTCCACGTGAAAATGTATATAACATAAATTGTGTGTTTTAATGTACTCTACATTTTTTTTTGTTTTTTTTGTTGTAAATTTTGGTCCATCTCTTACGGTTTAGCAGTTATGCAAAATGTAAAATTCATCCAGAATAAAATAGTGTTCCAGAAAATTCAGGATATACATTTTATATTTTAGCTAAACATGGTTAATATTTTTATCAAAAACGTTAGAGCCATTTTTGAAAAAAATCAAAAATTTTGAAAAAAGTTCGATGTAAAGGGTAGTTTGGGGTGGTTTTTTTTTCTTAAAAAAATATTCGTGTGCGTCCTTGCAAGATACCAAACTTAAATATCAAGTTTGGTATTTAACGGACTTTTCGTTTTTGAATATGCTACCCACAGACAGACAGACACACACACATTCACACACATTTTTCTAAAAATGTGTTGTTTTTTTAATACAGGGGACCCTAAAACATATATTTCCGGTGAAATCTCGGTATCGAATTTTTGGGTGCAATAGAATACCTTGTGTACACATTATACATATAGTACGTGTAGAAAAAGTAAAAATGAGTATGTTATAAATTGTGTTTTAACGAGATGTACATTTTTTGGTTGGAAGTGTTTGTCTATCCCTTACAGTTTATGCCTTCGGAGGCTATTCCTACATTTTATTAACATGGAAATATCTTATACATATAAGAATATTTAAAGCCATTTTTAAGAAAACCTTTGCATGTAAAGGGTAGTTGGGGGAGGAGGGCTTTTCTTGAAAATCTTGGGTCACATCCTTGGAGGTACCAAACGTAAATATCAAGTTTGGTATTTAACGGACGTTTCGTTTTTGGTTACACACACACGCACGCACGCACGCGGACATTTTTATTTTCCCTATGTACGTATATAGAGAAGGTATTGTATTGCACTCAAACATTTTACCGCAAATATATACTGTGGGTCCTCTGAATCCAAAAGGTCCGCGCGCGCGTCTTCATAGTTGAAAAACGAAAAGACATTAAATATCAAACTTGATATTTAAGTTTTGTTATCTTCCAAGGATGCGACACGAACATTTTCATCAAAATCCCCCCACCCCACAAAGTACCCTTTACATGGAAAAAATTTCGAAAATGTGGTGTAACGGTTTTGATTAAAATATGGCATATTAAATATGTTTACCTGACAAATAAATGCTTTTTCTGGGAATAGCCTCTGAACACCTCTTTATTTTGGATAAGTTTTATTGAATTTTGCGTAACAGATAATCCGCAAGCGATAGATAAAAACTTACTACACAAAATGTCGATAAAACTCACAATTTATGTCATATACATTTTTTTCGTGCTATTGCTTTCAGCTTTAAAATATTTATAATATTTCTCATACGGGAATTCAGCTTCTAACCATACAAACATAGGGATTGTAAACATATAGCAACCACATTTTAAAACATTTGACTACTATCACTTTATCCTAGTGTATTCCCTTCTACTTACAAGGAAGCAAGTTATAAGACAATTTCTGTTGATGTTTATCTCGATTAGCATCAAGTAGATAGAAGAATTAACTTTTTAAGAATTATTTGTTACAGAGATGTAGAGAAAGCCATGTGAATGGAACACATCAGATTTTCTTTTGGGGGGGGGGGTTTGTTTTGATTCTGGGTGTTCTGAAAATAAAAAATGTAAATGGCGTATTATTTATGGACACCCTTTAACTGCTGTGGTTCTTAGCGTCCCATTCTGAATTGGGCGTGAAAGACCGCTTAATTTTGCTCAGAGGCCTCTCTATCAGGCTTGAAGTTCTTTTACACCCGAAAAAATCCATCGTTCTCCGCCGGGTTTGAACCCGCGACCTTGGGTATATGAAGATAGGATGGTAAGCATTATACCACGGAGGGCGACTGGGTGTTCTGAAACATGTGATATCGACTTTTTGGGTGCGATGCAAAGAATCACGGATAAAACTTGCTGTCTGAAAAAAGAATAAGTATTTTAAATTTGAAAGGAAGTGGTTTGCTTCACAACAAAAAGGTGTTTTCACGACAACCATATCTTTTGTCTTCACCCACCACTTTTACAAATTCATTCAGAAAAGCGAAGTCTTCACGACATTTTGTCATGTAAATATTTTAACAGAATGCTGCTTTACCACGTAAGAGATGTTACTGAAATACAGCCAAAATTCAATACCGAGATTCAACTGCAAATATACGTTTTAAGGTCCTCTATGTCCAAAAAAGCATTTTAGAAAAAGATCCGCGCGCGGGTTGTGTGTATGTGTGAACAGCATAAGTCAAGTACCAAACTTGACCATTTTCGTGGGATGCAAGTCGAACATTTTTGGAAGTTTTCGATTTTCTCAAAAAATGCTCTAGCATTTGGATTAAAATCACATGATATATAAGATGTACATCTTGAATTTTGTGGGAAGTGCTCACCATTCTGGATCAGTTTTGTATAACTGGCAAACCGAAAGACAAAGATGTACATCTCGTTAAAACACACAATTTAGTTCAAATACGTATTTCTGTGGAGGTAACCGTTTCCCTCTTCTTGTTTGTTTCATATCTCTTTTGTTTTATCCTACTCACGAAAACAACTGAACGTCAATGGCGACAGCTTTTAAAACATTTGACTATCACTTTATCCTGTTTCCTTGTTTATCTCAATTAACATGAAGTAAAAGATAAGAATGGTTTTGCAGAACAGGGACAGAAAGTCATGTGAATGGAAAACATCAGAGACGCACGGGCAGAATGATACTTGTTTACTTTCTCTAGCAGCGGTACAGATGATATTGCATTCCACCCCAAATTTCAATAGCATCTAGATTTCAGCGTACGTTTTGAGGACCTCATATTAAAACAAAGCTCTGTGTGTCTCAAAAATGTAACGTACCAAATGTAATACTTTATTTTGCAAGGATACAGCACAAACATTTCCAAAAATAACCTTTCAATTGATTTTCTCAAAAGCAGCCAACGGTTTTTATAAACACACTGCATTTTAAAGATATTTACGTCAGATATAAAATTAGGACCTACATTTCGAATTTTGAGCGACTAGTCTGGAGAGGTTTTGCAGAAATAATCTAAACCATAAAACATTCACATGAGTTTCTCTACTAGTGACACAAAATGTCTGTACGAGCACATTCCTGTATGAGAAAAGATATCTTATTACCAGGAATATCTCGAAAAAAAAGTTGTGTGTTTTAACGAGATGTACAGTAACTCGTTTAACCGTTATGCAAAATTCAGCGAGAGTAAAGAGGTCTTCAGAGGAGATTTCAACAAAATTCAGCGAGAGTAAAGAGGTCTTCAGAGGAGATTTCAACAAAATTCAGCGAGAGTAAAGAGGTCTTCAGAGGCGATTTCAACAAAATTCAGCGAGAGTAAAGAGGACCAGAGACGATTTCAACAAAATTCAGCGAGAGTAAAGAGGTCTTCAGAGGCGATTTCAACAAAATTCAGCGAGAGTAAAGAGGTCTTCAGAGGCGATTTCAACAAAATTCAGCGAGAGTAAAGAGGTCTTCAGAGGAGATTTCAACAAAATTCAGCGAGAGTAAAGAGGTCTTCAGAGACGATTTCAACAAAATTCAGCGAGAGTAAAGAGGACCAGAGACGATTTCAACAAAATTCAGCGAGAGTAAAGAGGTCTTCAGAGGCGATTTCAACAAAATTCAGCGAGAGTAAAGAGGTCTTCAGAGGCGATTTCAACAAAATTCAGCGAGAGTAAAGAGGACCAGAGGCGATTTCAACAAAATTCAGCGAGAGTAAAGAGGACCAGAGGCGATTTCAACAAAATTCAGCGAGAGTAAAGAGGACCAGAGGCGATTTCAACAAAATTCAGCGAGAGTAAAGAGGACCAGAGGCGATTTCAACAAAATTCAGCGAGAGTAAAGAGGTCTTCAGAGACGATTTCAACAAAATTCAGCGAGAGTAAAGAGGTCTTCAGAGGCGATTTCAACAAAATTCAGCGAGAGTAAAGAGGTCTTCAGAGGCGATTTCAACAAAATTCAGCGAGAGTAAAGAGGACCAGAGGCGATTTCAACAAAATTCAGCGAGAGTAAAGAGGTCTTCAGAGACGATTTCAACAAAATTCAGCGAGAGTAAAGAGGTCTTCAGAGGCGATTTCAACAAAATTCAGCGAGAGTAAAGAGGACTTCAGAGGCGATTTCAACAAAATTCAGCGAGAGTAAAGAGGTCTTCAGAGACGATTTCAACAAAATTCAGCGAGAGTAAGGAGGTCTTCAGAGGCGATTTCAACAAAATTCAGCGAGAGTAAAGAGGTATTCAGAGGCGATTTCAACAAAATTCAGCGAGAGTAAAGAGGACCAGAGACGATTTCAACAAAATTCAGCGAGAGTAAAGAGGTCTTCAGAGGCGATTTCAACAAAATTCAGCGAGAGTAAAGAGGTCTTCAGAGGCGATTTCAACAAAATTCAGCGAGAGTAACGAGGTCTTCGGAGGCGATTTCAACAAAATTCAGCGAGAGTAAAGAGGACCAGAGACGATTTCAACAAAATTCAGCGAGAGTAAAGAGGTCTTCAGAGACGATTTCAACAAAATTCAGCGAGAGTAAAGAGGTCTTCAGAGGCGATTTCAACAAAATTCAGCGAGAGTAAAGAGGTCTTCAGAGGCGATTTCAACAAAATTCAGCGAGAGTAAAGAGGTCTTCAGAGACGATTTCAACAAAATTCAGCGAGAGTAAAGAGGACTTCAGAGGCGATTTCAACAAAATTCAGCGAGAGTAAAGAGGTCTTCACAGGAGATTTCAACAAAATTCAGCGAGAGTAAAGAGGACTTCAGAGGCGATTTCAACAAAATTCAGCGAGAGTAAAGAGGTCTTCAGAGACGATTTCAACAAAATTCAGCGAGAGTAAGGAGGTATTCAGAGGCGATTTCAACAAAATTCAGCGAGAGTAAAGAGGTCTTCAGAGGCGATTTCAACAAAATTCAGCGAGAGTAAAGAGGTCTTCAGAGACGATTTCAACAAAATTCAGCGAGAGTAAAGAGGACCAGAGACGATTTCAACAAAATTCAGCGAGAGTAAAGAGGTCTTCAGAGGCGATTTCAACAAAATTCAGCGAGAGTAAAGAGGTCTTCAGAGGCGATTTCAACAAAATTCAGCGAGAGTAAAGAGGTCTTCAGAGACGATTTCAACAAAATTCAGCGAGAGTAAAGAGGACCAGAGACGATTTCAACAAAATTCAGCGAGAGTAAAGAGGTCTTCAGAGGCGATTTCAACAAAATTCAGCGAGAGTAAAGAGGTCTTCAGAGACGATTTCAACAAAATTCAGCGAGAGTAAAGAGGTCTTCAGAGGAGATTTCAACAAAATTCAGCGAGAGTAAAGAGGTCTTCAGAGGCGATTTCAACAAAATTCAGCGAGAGTAAAGAGGTCTTCAGAGGCGATTTCAACAAAATTCAAATAATTTGTCATGTAAACATCTTTAATAAAAATTGCTGCAACTATTTTTGAGAAAAACAAAATTTTCCAAAATGTTTCCGTGTGTAAAGGATAAGTTTGAGATGGGGGAATATTCTTAAAAATCTTGGATCATATCCTGGGATGATAGTCAAGTTAAATACGAACTTTGGTACTTAACGGTCTTTACGTTTTTTCAGCTATGCTGTTAACACACACACGCGCGCGCGCGCGCGCGCGCGCGGTCCTTTTTCTGATTTTTTCTTTCGGACTCGTAGACCGTAATACTGAGATTACACCGGAAATACATATTTTGAGTTTTTGGGTGCAATACAATTACTTCTCTGTCAACTCTGTACACTGAAGATCTCGTTAAGAAAAGGTCCTCAATTGATGAAAAGTGGTTTGTCTCTCCTCTCTCTCTCCCGCTCCCTTCCCCTCTCCCTCTATCCCGCTCGCATCACCCTCTCTCTCCCACTCCCCCTCTCTTTCTCTCGCTCCTTTTCTTTCCCGCTCCCCCCTCTTTTTCTCTCGCTCCCTCTCCCCCCTCCCCTCTCTCCCGCTCCCCCTCTCTCTCACCGATCATGCGCAAAGAGACAGGATTGTGTACCATTACATAAGAAAAGCTTTTAAGTAGCTGCTTAGCCTAGTTCATTTCCTTGTTCCTCTGTATCAAAATATTTGATTTAAGTTTTCTTCTAAGAATGAAGTACATAAAAGAATAACATTTTATAGATGTGTGTTGCTATAACAACAACCAGACTGTTTTGATTCTGTACGAGTACGTCAACATCTGAATATCGCATCAACGTGTCTGTAAATATTCACAAAATGTAATGTGTTCAGTAAACAAGCCTTTTATTCAAAACATGAATCTGTTATCTTCATCAAGATAAACATTCACAATGAAATGTTAGCGCAGACGCAATGTATGCCCAAGAGTTTGCACGTAAGGATTCACATAGAAACACGCAATGCAAGAGTTTGCAAACTCCAAACTTTATCCTTGCATTGCATACAAAGAGGAAGAATTCTGCTTCTTTTCTCTATACATTGCCTATGAATTCAATAACAAACAATCGCACATGGCCTGCTCTACATGCAAGCACTTCTATGTGGCCGTGCCGCGCCATCTCTAATCTCCCTCAAGAGCTTATGATTTAATGGATGTAACTAGATTTATTGGTTCTCATAAATCGAAGACGCAGAGAGATAATTCTTAGTTCATTAAATGTGTTTTCTGCAGTCTCTATGCTTGTGCTATTTTCAATAATTCTGAATGAGCAATTATTGTGACGTCACTGCCACGAGCGTCAGTTGTCAGTATGTAATGTATTTATGTGTAAAAGATTGAGTGAATTTTCTTATGTGGTACTGTTATTCAGCTTGTGGACCTAGAAACCCGTTGCCTCGCGCCTGCGCTTACGATTGTAGCATTAGTCTTATTACTAGCTTCCGTGTAAGTAGAAGAGAAATAAGAAAATGTACAGGCTAAAGCGAGTCTCGCACTTTAAAAGCCGACCACTATGTGAAAAGGTCGCGGCTTCAAACCCGGCGGAGGACGATGGATTTTTTCGGGCGTAAAAATCCTTAGCATGGCTTCCTTCGGAAGGGAAGTAAAGCCGTTGGTCCCGTGTCGTAGATTTACGGCACGTAAAAGAGCCTCAAGCCTGATAGAGAGGCCTCTGAGCAAAATTAAGCGGTCTTTAACGCCCAGTATAGAATGGGACGCTGAGAACCACAGCAGTTGAAGAGCGTCCATAAATAACGCGCCATTTCCATTTCCACTGTGAAAAAATTGAGATACCAATATGTTTACTTACCAGGAGTAAACAAAAGAGAAACGAGAAGAAAGATATCTTCCCGTTTGGGAAAAGTTAAGTGCCTAAAATTGGAACGGAATTTCTCCTAAACAGTTAACTCTACAAGATTTGTATATAATAACTTTAATGAGATGCCAGTTATCCAGGTCTTGCATGTAAAGGAGGATTTTGTTGAAAATCTTCGTGTCGTATTCTTGGGAGAAGATACTCAACTTAAATGTGAAGTTTCGTTTTTGACCTATGCTGGAGTAGTGTTTACTACCGGTGGAATGTGATGGCGGGGGAAACCCATGCCTGCGCCGCTTTGTCCACCACAATTCTCACATGCGGCCGTCTAGGTGAGAGGCGAATGGTCTAACCACTCGGCTATGCTGCCCAGACACACATCTTTCTAAAAAAAAAAATTGTTTTGTTTTTTATTATTAACGGACTTTCAAAATATATATTTTCCGTGAAATCTCTGTATTGAATTTCTGAGTACAATACAATACCTTCTCTAAACACTATGTACATAGTACGTGTAGAGAAAGTAAAAATAGTAGAGACACGTGCTAAAATGTTCACGTGATATATCTTAAGTAACTATTTTGTTTGTCAGAGTATCTCAAAACGTGTATTTCCATGTAATGTCTGTGTGTGGAAGAGAATAGTTACACTAACCTATGTAAAAAACTTTTATTCTATCCTATAGACTTCACGTATCTATGCTAGGAGACAACAAAAATGAGTGTTTATTTCATTGTAAATTATTTTTACTCATTTGTCAGCTCCCCATTCTTTAAACAATGACAATCCCTCGGGTAAAGCTTGTTCGGGAATATTCATTTATGTGGTGCTGTTTAAACAAGCAGAGTTGAAACTGTTTATTCCGGCGACAGGGTTACTAACAAAACACTATCTTCCTCTAATAATATTAGGATATTAGACTGTTTCTGAGACTCTGATACTCGCCAGTCATTTCTTTCAGAAGAAGATCGTTATGGCAGCGAGGCAAGCGTTACTATGACAACTCGAAGCGGCAGGTTCCACGACACCAACCTCAAAATGTCCACTCTTCTTCTTCATTATTGTAGATGAAAATTAACCAAAACCGTTAAAACCGATTGTTTTTTTATACTTTCTCTAGCACGTATAAAGTAAAATGCTACCCCGGCATATAACGGGGCATGTATTCAAACTTTAAATCTATTTCCAAAAACAAGCATTACAAATATTAAGTATTACGTATATAATTTTTTCGATAATTTAATCAAAAAACTAAAGTTTTAAATTAAAATGAATAAACAATCATTTAGATCATAAAAAAAAATTAAGGTGTAAATAAATTAAAATATAATAATAGCGCGTAGGTACACAGTGGATAGAAAAGGTAGGTATTGCATTCCACCCAAAAACTCGATGACGAGATTTTAGCGGAAATACATAATTTATGGTCCCCTGAATAAAAAAAAATCAGTTTTAGAAACATGTCCGTATGTATGTGTTTTTTATAGTGTTTAACGCCCGCTTTTACTACTTGTGGCACCGCAGGCGATGACACATGGAATGAAGTTGCAGCACTGGTGGAATGCAATGGCGGGGGAAACCGGAGAACCCACCCCTGCGCCGCGAGAGCTGTGAGTGTGCAGCATAAGTCAAAAACGAAAAATCGCATAATACCAAACTTGGTATTTAAGTTCAAGATGCGACAACAAGATTTAAAGAAAGTGCCCCATAGAACTATTTCATTTTCCCAAAAATGAAATTGCTCTTCATTCCAGAACAGGCAAACCGTACTTCACGTTAGTAACAAATTTGTAGAGTAGCTAGAGAAAGCCATGTGACTGCATCACAGCACATTCTTGCTTTCTCTACACGTACTATGTACATAGAGAAGTTATTGTATTTCACCGAAAAATGTAATACTGAGATTTCACCGGAAATATGTTTTCAGTTCGGAAAAACACTTTTAGAAAAAGGTGTGTGTGTCTGTGGGCAGCATAGCCTGTTAAATACCAAACTTGGATGTGACACAAAATCCCCCTCCTCTAAGCTATTATCTAGATAGTAATGCTAATTTTGTGACGTGTTGTCTACAATATATATACGAGAAACATTAATGTGGGCTTTGAAACAAAAAACAATTGTATTTACATGACTACCGCAAAGTACTAATGTTACATCATTAACAGCAAATAGAGGTGAGGAGCACTGTCAACTGATGGCTATCACTTCCAGTCTCCACCTCTCGTCTATTAGCAAGCTTCCTTCAATTACAATTGAAAATAGGTTCTCTTTGCTTGCTTGGAGACGAAAATATAAATGTCTTCTCGTTTGAGATGCTCAAGTAGTTTAAATCACTCGCAATATATGGAAAACGCATACGACAAAAATTGTGTTTTAATCAAAACTACAACGTTTTTGTGTATTTCTTCTCAAGGTTGACCAAAACTCACCCAGAGGCTATTCCCAGGAAATTCATTTTATTTTTCAGGTAAATATCTTTATTATATGCAAGGCATTTTAATCATTAGATCCATTAT